>OY751314.1:40570366-40724366 GCA_963564615.1 Rhorus exstirpatorius | reverse complement strand
GGGAAAGCAATTTCTCGATTTGTTTACAAAAAAAAAAAAAAAAATTTCTCGTCTTTCACGAGAGTTATAACTTTGTTGCAAAAAATTGTGAGCGATTTTCGACATCATGAAAAGTGGATTTGGCGAATTTAACGTGAAATATTTTAAGTATAATTGTATGTCAGTTATTTCCCATTAAATCTGCCACATAATTTTTGCATGTGGTCGAAAATCACTCGTAATTTTTTACAACAAAGTTAAGACTCTCGTGAAAGATGAAATTTTTAAAAAAATTTTAATCGGAATGCTTTAGTCGGAACAAAAAATCCGTTGGAAAATACATTTGAAAGTGGTGAAATAATTTGTAAAATAACGTCACCGAGGTCGTAGAATATTTATCATGAATTATTTCACCACTTTGAAATTTATATTCCAATCAATAGTTAAACGCTAAGTGATAATAATAATCTTCAACATTTTATGATTTTCAGAGCTCTTTTGTTAAAATATCGCGAAGGCTTGAAAAATAAAATAATCACGATCACTGAGGGTTAGAAGGAATTCGTTTTTTCGCGCTCAAGATGAAATTTTTTTTTTTCTGTATAAAAAATTCCACATATTTGGGAAGATGTATTTTATTTTTTGACATCAAATAAAAGTTTCGAAAAATTTTAACTCTCGACGACCAAGTGGAAATAAATGTTCGAAAAATATTCACTGGAGTGCACGGAGTGTAAATTGTGAATGGAATTATGATGGAATATTCCATCAATATATGTATATATATAATTTATCGCCATCCACGAACGAGCTATGTCGACGTGGCGAAATTCCATCGATAATCGAACGTTTAACGGAAAAAATTTAAAGAATTCCTCATTGAATATCGATTTTAACTTCACCCCGTCTGACGGGTATATTTTGCGTTAAAAATAAATAAAAAAAATTATGAAAGGACAGAATGAAAAATTATCTGAATTTTATGACAGTGTAGATCGTCATGCAGAAGTGCATAAATTTTTTATTTTTGCTCGTATATTCTTCATTTAACGGTAATTGGGTAATTTACACCAAACTACAATTACGAAATTATTATTTTTATTGGTATCGGTATGTTACACCGATTCCCCTTAGGGTTACCGGCTCCTATTCCTTTACCGATGGTCTCCTTCTCTATCCATTTGTCGCCGATTCGATTCCCAGCTCCGGAGCTCGTCGCGTCTCGCTAGGTGTCAGCACTGGGACAGGTGTCGTCGTAGTTCGTACACGCTCTACATTCCGAGCTACGCCTTACCAATTTTTCTTCCACTTAGCGAGCCTACGCCACCGGGAATCGAACCCAAGACATCTCACAGTCTTTCGGTCATCATACCAAGACTCCGCACCTTTCCTTTGGACCTAATTTTTAGGTGGGTTCCCGAACCACCGAGGTCGCAGAAAAAGCACATAGAGAATTTTCCCATTGGTGACGGTGGTGGGAATTGAACTCGGGTCCACTGCGTGTGAGCCTGGCGCGACTACAACCACGCTGAATATATTATACTGCTCCCTATTCTTCTTCTTCTTCTTCTTCTTCTTCTTCTTCTTTTTCTTCTTCTTCTTCTTCTTCTTCTTCTTCTTCTTCTTCTTCTTTTTCTTCTTATTACATTGATATTTTGAGTTAACAAAATTTTAAATTTGGATTCTTTTTATTACGGTTATTCGTGAATATTTTTTTCCTAAAAGGTAATGTAACGGCAACAAAATTCGTTTGTTGCCTGCGTTTTGTTACGACCAATATATAATTTTGTTCGTAGGACAAACATTTTGTTGCGACCAATGAATAAAAGTAATTCTTTTTGTTGGCAACATCGTCCTAATTTTGTTAATCACATTTCATTGATACAACCAAAACTGTTTGTTGTTGGAACAAAACATACTTTATTTTGTAATACAAACAAAACTATTGGATTGGGCGAACGATACAATAAGAAGACCTCGACCCATCTGTATATTTGGTTGAGACAATAAAAAAAATAAAAGTCGACAACAAAAATGTTTTATTGTCGTAACAAAAACTTCATGAACACCGTAACCCGTGCCCGTTAGACACACTATCGGCTTCTAACCAAACAGTATAATTGTCGGAATAAAACGTTTTGTTGGCGCAACCAAACGTTACGTTCGCCCAACAAATTTGTCACGCCGGCAATACTGTAGCATCTTTGGTATCGTGTGGTGTGCAACAATCGTTCTACGACCGCGTGAATGCTTCGAGTGTGCATGTATATGGTGGTAATATATTTTTTCGAGCCAACAGTGATATTAAAAAAATCTAAAAAATTAAAAAATCTTCATGAGATGGATGACCTCGTGCGAGACTTACTGAACCAATGGCAGTTTGGCGATTTAATCGACGTCTTCACCAAATTTTAAGTTATACAGACTGGCACATATACAGTGGAATTTTACAGCGAGGCTAAGCACGTAAAAGTGCGAGAGAGACAGCCAAAATTTTGAAGACATTTTTCTTCTAAATAACCTCATGAAAACAAAAAAAAGCGTCTAACAATCATTCAGATGGGCTCATTTGTTATTTTTCAATCTAACAAAGCATCTGCGCGAAAAATCTGCTCGAAGGTTTTTGAGGTTATGTTGATCCTTAGCCTCGCCTCAAACATTCTGTCATGAAATTCTGAACTTTTTTCACGGAAAAAGCTTCCTCTGTGCTCTGTGAGAAAGCATTTTGGAAGTTAATTAGAGAACCACATTTTTTAAATATTTATTAACAATATTATAGCGGAGAGCATTGATTATCCCCATGCACATACGATTATTACTGCAACAAAAATGATTTGCTCTGTATGCAAAATATGTTTGTTGCCACAACAAAACTGCTTTGTTCTACATACATAAAATATAGCGTTTCGAACAGCAATGTTTTGTTGAGCCAACAAAATATATATGTCCGTTCAACAAAATTGTTTGGTTAAGGCAACTAAATCATTCCATAGCGTAATCAAACGTTTGCTTGCGGCAACAAAATGTGTTTAACAAAACGATACCCATGTCGCCAACAAAACGTTTTGTAGATCACATGTTAACAAACGAATTTTGTTGCGCCAACGAAACTTTGGTTGTCACAACCAAACTTTTTTTTGAGTGTAGCGGATTACGAGAATATTGCGTACGAGATTATGCCCATTCGACGAAGTAGTCGATGCTGCATATTCCAGGCGTGACTTGATCCACCTGACTTAAAGTATGATGCGGATCGAGTCCGATGAGGTCTCGCGCATAAATTATAGACATATACCCAGAGTTTTATCGACCACCGATAGCTCGCATCATAGGTCATACGGATCCCAGCTAATTTTTCTCATATTTCGATTTTGACAACCATCGATAACAATCCAATTCGTTTTTCGATAAGTTGACTAAACAAGAAACAGTAATTTTTGGTTCAAAAGAAAATTTTGAAAAAAAAAAAATGATTCGGGAATAAAAAATATGGAAAATTTCGAATTGTCAACATCAGAATTGCAACGTTACTGACAAGGTCCGAGTGCTGCGTCATCTGGCGTGCGTTATTTTCTGGGGTGAAGATACGTTTTACCGGGATTTAAAAAATGAATTTTCATGAGATTTTCGTGCCGAAAAGCAATGGCCCAGATGGTCGGACTCTGGACTGCCACGCAGGTGGCCAATGTTAAAATCCCGCGGCCGGCACAAATAGATTTTTCCAAATGCTTTTTCTGCGAGCTTGGTGGTTCGAAACCCACTTAAATTTTAGGTTCGCCCAAATATACTGGGCCGGTATCGAAGAGCAGGTTGCGAAATCAACAAAAATTAATAGTTCCGTAAATGACCGGAAAAATTATGCGCCCGGTGTATGAAGGAGCCTTAAGCCCGACAGAGCAAGGCAGGTGCCATGCAGTATCAGTATCAGCAAGACTTATTAAAAAGTCCTTTTGCGTTATTTACGATATGTTTATCGATATTTTTAAGCTTACACAAATTTTTATATGCTATTTCGTTGAGTCGTACTAGCTTGGTGCGCTACACCGCAAGAGGCAGCAATGGCAGCATTTCATCGGTACCCACGATAGCGCCCGTTTGACTGATTTAAAACAAAAAATCCCGGTATATTTTGATTTGTCAGATGACCCTCTATAGGCCGTAGCTCGATCGCATTGAAAAACCAAAAATCACGCAATGACGCTACGATAACGATTTTTTTTTTTTTAAATTTGTTATCGTGGCGCCATTTTGTGATTTTGTGATTTTTTCAATGGGATCAAGCTACGGGCTATAAAGAGTCATCTGACGACCCAAAATATACCTGAATTTTTTGTTTCAGATCAGTCAAACGGGCCCTATCGTGGCTACCGATGAAATGTTTGATGCTTCTTGCGGTCCAGCGCGCTAAGCCAGTACGACTCGAGGAAATGTCTTATAAAAATTTGTATAAGCATACAAAATATCAATGAATATTTACGCATAAGGACATTTTAGTAGGTCTTATACTTTTGGTACGAAAATTTCATGAAAATTCATTTAAAAAATTCCGGTAAAACGGAATCTCTCCCTTCATGCTCCTGTCTCGTAGTGTCTAGGGGAAGGGTGTGTAGAATGTTGAGAGCAGGTAAAAATTCTCCACAAGCATTGTACGTACAATGAGCCGAGGGGCTATGTATCGATAAATTGCTTGGTTTCTCTGACCCGAACGAAGAACTCGACCGTATTGGCATTCGCGTATCCTCTGACGAGTTAGAAGATGAGCCGACAATATTTATATTTTACACAATAAAATTTATTAGACCGTCAATTATGTAATTGCGTGGTAAATTTCATTTGAATGAAATAATAATCATTGAAATAGGCTCGAAGTCATTGTAATCCGTATTTCGTGAATCAAATATAAATTAGGATTTAAAACTATTTACATAGTTACGATTGCTCTTAGATAGCATTACCGACGTTCAATGGCAATTGTTCGGACTAAAAATTATATTAATAGCGATAGTATTCATTTCGTAAAGTGAAGACCGTTGATTTTCAGTAATAACTTTTCAAATTTAAAAAAATATTACGATATACTCTCAGTAAATGAATACTATTGTATTTCAATAATATGTATTAAAATTAATAACTATTTCAATAGTCATTATTATTTATAATAAGCAATACCATTGATGTTTAATAATAACTATTCTGAATAAGAACAACTTATGGCTACTGTTGCTCACAGTGAGTTTATACTACATTGCTGATCAATAATAGCAGTTTAGATTAAAAATTATTCAAAGATTCATTATCGATCTGAGACAGATAATAGCATTCACCTTCGGTAATAACTATTCAGATGAAAAAAGAACTATTGCATAACATACTATTACTTGCGAAAACTAGGTGGACATATACTATAGCTGCTTAACGATAAATTTCCCGAATAAAGATTATTCTAATAATTAGTTACAATTTGAGAAAGTGATTACCATCGATGTTCAATAACAAATATTCAAATAGAAAGCTATTGCAACACGTATAATTACTTTCAATAGTTATTGCGGTTCGCTAATAATTATATCGTATTAAAATTTCTCCAATATTTATTTCAGATGGTGAGTACTATCGAGATTCAATGATAATTATTAAAATTGACAACTATTGAAATAGTTACTAATGCTCTTAGTAATGCAATACCATTGACGTTGGCGATAATTATTTGGAATAAAAATTACTTGAAAATTCGAATATTCGAATAAAAAATGATTACAATACTAATTTGAAACAAATTAATAATATTGCCGTTCAACAATAACTATTTCGATGAAAAAAATTGTTCTCATAGTTGGTTTTGATTTTATAAAGTGATTACCATGGACGTTCAATAATAAATATTCAAATCAACAACTATTCAAATAGTTACTTCTGCTATTAGTAAGCGATACTATTAATGTTCATTATAACTATTCTCAGCGAGAACTACCAATAGTTAATTCTGCTCCCAATAACCCGATACAACTGCTATTCAACAATAACTATTCAAATTGTTATTAACTAAATAAATAAATTACTGAAAAAATAACTAAGCTATTTTACCTGCAACTGATCAACGAGACAGAAAAATAATTTTAAAAAATCATTCAACAACGATATCTTGAAGTTCGTCTTTGAAATTTTGACACCAAGATCCCTCTCTCTCTCTCTCTCTCTCTCTCTCTCTCTCTTTCTCTCTCTTTCTCACACTCTCTGGAAAAGTCCTGAATCTTTTTGTTTTGCGAAAAAAAAAAAAAAAAAAAAAAAAAAGAAAACAGCAGGTCATGTTGAATTATTTTTATCGTGCACCTGTCAAGGTTCCACGACTAGCTACGCCAATGGATTAATGTTGGCAAGGGATTGGCCGCCTCCAACGCGGTATCGTGCCGATTGGCCAAGCCAGAGAAGTACGTTCGATAGCCCGGCACGAAGTTCCAGTACCCGGCAGGGCGTCAAGCGGGAGACTGCTCTGTTCCGTGTCAATTTTTTGTTTTCACAAAAATTCTTCTTGTTCCATATACATTCATATATATATATATATATATATATATATATACCTATGTCTCGAGCCATTTTTTTTCTCACGCTTTCTTTCTGATCGCAAAAAAAAAATCATAAAATTAATGTGCAAACGGCCTAGAAGTAGCATCGTTGAATATCGAATATCCAATAGACTCGCACCTGTCGATGAACACAGCGGATAAATCGGTAAAAAAAGAAAATTATTTCCTGCTCCGGGGATTTGAAATAATTTTTTTTTTTTTGTATTTTTATTCGAAGTACCCGCTTCAGTTTTTTTATGAACTTTAAAGCGCGATTAAGTTGCTTGGCGTTCGCGGAGCGGCGTTTGACCCGCGAATCGAATTTCACGGCGTCCTCGACGCAGTTGCCCTGGCCCTGAAAAAAAAAAAAATTAATCGTGTCTTCTTCTTCGTTTATTGGTTCTCACAGTGCGACGAGATTTTTCATAGTGACGTATTTTTGTGTTCCGTGAAAGTTTGTTTTTGATCGTTGAAAATTAAAAAGAAAAAAAAAAAAAAAAAAGGAAGTGCGATTTTGTTATTTTGAGGATTTTTTGGAGTCGAATCGAGCAATCGAGTCCACAATTACAGCAGCCATCGTTAGCTGGTGAGTACAAAAAAAAAAAAAAAAATTATAGGTAAACCGTGTGCGCGTATAATTTTTTTTAAATTCAACGCCTCGAGTGATCGAAAGCGAAGCCGAAAGCTTGGAATTATTTTTGAATAAAGGGCATTTAAAATTTTTTGATCAGCAATTTTTTCTTTTATTTACTATAATACGATCGGTATAGTTGAGAAATGGTGAAAACAATCAGTATTTGAATAATAAATATCGACATTTATTTTTCACGTATCTCTGAAAGCAACGTAGTATTTTTTTTTTAAGTTTTAAATTTTTTATTTATTTTTTCATTTTCTAAAAGTCTTCATTTACTTCGGATCCTGAATGAAAATCAGAATTTTCATTTTTTCATGAATTTCGTTGACGTTTGAATGAATGATTTTTTTTTTTTTTGGAGCAGAAAATTCGTTCGAACCGAATAATATTTATCTGGGCGCAAATAGATGGAAATTCGTTCTCCTGAGAATTAAAAATAATATTATTTAGGTCAACAAAGATTCGTTAATCTTGAATAAATGTGTTTTTTTTTAGTGTGAAAACATTGAGTTGTTTGAGATTAATTGTTGAGTGCTTGTGTGGAAATAAAAGTATTCTTAATTCAGCAACACGAAGTAAAATACTTTTTTTCGAGAATTAATTTTTTCGTAAAACTGAATGCGTAGAAGTTTTGACAAATTTTTTTCCCAAGTTTTTGAAAAGTCAAATCGTCTCTAATGGCGTTCGATCCGGACTTCATAATGTCCTTTTGATTAACAAAAAAAGTCATTATCAATTTATTCGAAGAATTTTTCATTTTTTTTTTGAGTAAAATTGACAATTTTTTTGTTATTTCGACAAGTGACAGTTCAGTTTGATCGTCAAATATGACATGTAACATTTTCGCGTAAAGCTTCTTTAATCGAGGATTGCTTAACTTTTATTTCGAACGTTTTTATATTGATTTAGAAACGAATGCCTGTAATTCGTGGAGGAAAAAATAATATTCGTATTTTTTTTAACAGTATCAAAAATTTAATTCCGTAAAAACTATTATTATTTAATGCAGCATTTTTATGTACATAATGATTGCTGTAAAAAGGTGAAAAAAATCGTGAGTAATTGTTCTCGTATAATTACGATCCATCGGGAACAATTATTGTTCAATAAACAAAAAATTCCACAATCAATAAAAATTATTTCGTTACAAATGACTTTTCCTTCGAGTAGTGTATACTTTTCTATATCCAAATAATCGTGAATTGCAAATGTCTCTCAATGTGTCAAAAAATAAAACATAAAAATATAAAATAACTTATAGAAGGAAAAAAAAACATTAAATTACAAAAAGCGAATAATATTTCCGCAGCACTGATTTATCGATATGTGACGAGAATTCCATAACTTTTGTTTCATTTTCATTTGATTATGTAAAAAGAGCAGAGGGTATAGTGTATAGCTTGGGGTTTACCGTTAGACTCGCTTGCGTAATGATAGAGGTACGGGTTGCGCACTTCAATTTCCGTCGGAAGTATCTTCGCTTCCCACCGCATCTCTCCTGTTTGGAATTTTTTTTTTTTTTCTCGTCATTTTCATGATGTACGTCTCTCTTTAATTGTATTATTACAATCCGAGTTTTATTTGTAGTAAATGCGCGGAATTTGCAATTTTGCCATTGCCACATTTTCGTTTTTTTATCCTGTCCGCTAGGGAGATCGAGGTTATGCGAGTAATTCGAAAATTAGAGTTGTCTTTATTTACGAAAAATTTACAACTGGTGTGAAATTAGCTCTTGTTTTATTTTCTCGATAGCCGATCAAAGAAGTAATGAATTAAATCAATGTATAATTCTTATATAATATTCTTCAAAAATAATAAAAGAGCTCAAAGCTGAAAAAAAATTGTTATATTTTTTAAATTTGTCCAAAAAATTATATTTTTAAAATTTGTACACAAAATTATATTTTTTAAATTTTTACACAAAATTAAATTTTTTATATCTTCCAATTACATATGTGAGACATATATGCGCTAAAAATAGATTGAGCTTGCACATTATTTATACAAAATATGAATAAAAAAAAATATTATTTACATTTTATGTAAATAATGTTTAAGTATAATTAAACGGATTAAGTATGTATAGTATTGCAGAGGACAAGATGCTGAATATGTAGCGAGTATAAATTATATTCCTCGATTTTTACTATAAATTATGTTGCTGTTTTGACCTAGAATTTTCCTGATGAAAACTGTCAAAGGGGTGAAAAATAAGATGTTGGAATAAAAACCGATTACTGGCAACTGAAACGCGTTCCTTTATCACGAGCAGCGAAGGCAAACTTTTCAAAGTAACAGTACAATTACAGTATTTATAATCTAAGAATAATAAAGTAAGGGTAACAGTACAGCAACATTACAGTAAAATAATACAGTAACAGGGTAGTAAAAATAGAGAAATAGCATAGTCATAGTACACTATGAGTATAGTAAGCGAACAGTACCAGTATAGTAATAGTATAGTGATAGTACAGTAATGATACAGATAATAGTACAGTAATAGTACAGTAGTACAGTAATAGTACAGTAGTACAGTAATAGTACAGAAATTTGCATCGTTGGAATGCAACAAAAATAGTTTTTTTTTTTAAATCATTTCCAGTATTGTCTCGAAGTTGAAAATCGTTTAAACCTTTTTTTTGGTTTTTTTTTCGTAATCTGGGGCCTAAATATGTCAGAAAAGCGTCAGTAATACTGGAAATGATTTTTTTTATTAAAAAAAAAAAAAACTATCTTCGTTGCTTTCCAACGATGCAAATTTCAACATCATGCACATTAACAGTTCAGTAACGGTACAGTAATGATAGTTCTGATCATTGATTGATAATATTTTTGTAGTGACATTACTTCCTGTCATCATATCCAGAGAGTTGTCGTGCACCCTTGCGTTAATTAGCCTCAAAATTTCAGTTGACTTAAAAAACCCGATAATTTTATCATGAAAAATTCTAAAATATACGAATTATCTGCGAAAACTATGGTTCCTCGTTCCAACACTCGGTCACCAATCGAATCTTTTATTCCGCTCTTCAGTTTTGTTTTCGTCCGTCATACATAAATTATCAATCAGTTATACGAAATCACATTACACCTAATGCTCAATGAAACCCCCCAATGAAATGTATAATTCATCAAGTCTCCAGGTTCGCGTACTATGAATTTATGAATTATAAATAAATTTATCATCCATGAAAATTCAATTGTCACCGATAAACCTCTCGACTTGAATATTGCTTGAAAAAAAAAAAAAAAAAAAAAAAAAACACTTCCCTGAACATGTGGAAAAAAAACTCGAATTTTCCGGAAGACCCCGTAATACCAGTGACGCGAGCCCTTCAGGAAAACGAAACGGGTTCTCGTGAATCAATATGATATTACGAAATATAGTAATAATAATAAATTGTCGAGAAAAATGTCTTCTTTTTTATAGCTTCTCCGTGAATTCTCATCTCTCGAAGCATTTTTATTTACACATATATATCCGGGAATATACGTAACCAAGTTTTTCACCCTCCGTGCGAGTAAGGCAAGTTAGAGAGAGAGAGAGAGAGAGAGAGATAGATCAAGTTAGAGAGAGAGACAGAGAGAGATCAAGTTAGAGAGAGAGAGAGAGAGAGAAAGAGGTTTTCGCATTTCCGCGCGAAAAGATCTCACCCTAAACGTTAAGAATCATTTTTCCTCTAGCGAAACCCTGCACACACATACACAGACACATTATATACCGGGGAATTTCATTCACAAACGGGGCGGGCGGGAGAAGGGGGGGGGGGGGTGGTTACCTCTCATCGTTGTGGTCGAGGGGATGGGGTGGTTTGAGGATGCTGAATGCTGGTGGCGCTCTCGGTTCAAGTCTTCTCTCGTAGATCCGGTAGGTATCATCTCGCTCGGGGTATAAATATTTACGGGAGGTTGCTCTCTGGCGTACCGTCATGATGGAGAGAAGAGAGTGAGAAAGTAAAAAAAAAAAAAAATAAGGGATGCAAGAGAGAATATTTCAAAAGAAGACGAGAAAATCGCGAAAAGAGAGACGAAAGAGCAATAGAGAGAAGTTGTTGCCTTTCCATCGCACGCTTTCCTGACATATCTTGCTCACTCTCGCCTTCAACCCATGCAAACACACATCCCAACCTTCCTCCGCCACATCCACCACTTTGCCTTCCTTTTTCCCGCCAAAGCGCAATGTCGTACGGTCACTGTGTGACCCCGAGCGACATAAGGAAACGCTTTTGCGAGGGAAAAAAGTCCGGGAAAACGTAGTTAAAGTGGCACGAACGAGGAGCAAAATAAGTCCTACGTATCTAAGTATATAAGTATACATATGAGACTTTTGTTTATCTATAAACACCATACAAGCGATCTATTATACAAAACTCAAGGCTTCTGTGACGCATTCGTGTGCACGATAACGAGGAGATGTGTGAGCCCGTTTGTTTACACTGTGCGTGTAATCCTTTGGCGTCAACCGACAGCCTTGGTTCGTATCAACCAACCAGGTTGAGTTGTCGCAAGACTTAAAAAAAAAAACAAACAAACGAACAAACACACGAGCTTACTAAAAACCATCCGAAAGTTTCTCATCACTCTTCTTCAGCCATTCACTTTTTCACTCCAATTACCGGGGTATTTTTCGGTAAATTTAGTTATCAGGATCATGACCTCGTCACAGTTTAATTCCGAATCTTTTGTTATGTGTGTTTTCCGGGACCGAGGACACAGATTGGTCGTGATACGCATTATAGTCGTGAAGGAGACGATCGACTGAACGTCGATCCACTGGAATGTTTCCCTAATTTCATGTCTTTCGAGATCGAAATCGATTTTGGGTCATCGAGAGGGGAATAAAAAACCTTAAACAAATATCTCAAGATGACTTACAGATGAAAAATTATTGCAGCCATTATCCGAAATTGAGAAAACAAAGCGTAGCCTCGTGGATAACGAGGAGGCAATTCGTTGCTGTCCGTTGCCGATAAATTCAAACGGGCGGGGTGGAAAAAAAAATCAAGATTGCGACGAATGTGGCCGAGTAAAAAAAGGTGGGGTTAACGAGAAAATATGAGGATGAGACCTGTACGAAAAATAAGGACGAGGAAGGAGCAATTCTGTGATGAAATAAATAGCAGCGGCGCGTTTCTTGTCGCTATTTATATCTCCTTGGTCGCGGGTAGAGTCGAGGGTTGAGCGACACAATGGATGCCAGCACAGCAGAAAAGTAAGACCACGAGCAAGAGTGCTCTAGCTGTTTTGGCTCCTTCTTCCCTTTTTGCTCTTCCTCCTGTATCATTTACATCTTCCCTTTTTCCTCTGTCTCTCTTTCTCTTTGCACTCTTGTGATCCCTTTCCTCGTTCAGCCGCGAATACATTTTCTTGCCTCGGAGATCACTCGTTTCTACTTCATTCCAACCTTGGTAACGCTTAATATTCGTTTCTCTTCCTCTTCGAGGCCGGACCCTTCGTCCCGGGGCGTCGATTCGTTTTCGTCTCTCCTACAGTCTTCTCCGGCTGTGTTGTAATACTTGCGCTACGAGAAATATCATAGCGCTATAGTCTAACACAACCAGTATAATTCCCTCCTTCCCCACACCATAACGACAGTCTACCGCATGTGAACCGTATTTTTCTAAAACTCTGTCCCCACTGGTCTTCATTGTGCTAATCTCTCACCCTTGTGAGATTCTCATTCGCGTTTATGGCGCATATGATGGCGAGGTAATGGACGAATCGGTGGAAATTTTGACCAAGCGCTAAAGTTCACATACTTGTCTTTCTTGGGATCTAAATAGTTTTAGTGAATTCAGGTCGTGTACGGTTAAGCCTCGTGTTATTTGGGGAGCGTCAGCTGTTCAGACACGCCTAATTCAGAGAGATTCATTTTTATGGGGTACAACTCATGTCTAAGCTTGAAAACTGGGTCCGTTACACTCGAGTCTGATGACAAAAGTACAATGCTACTCGAGTCCATTGCTCGAATGGTCGATCGCATCGTCGTGCGCTGGTTAGGACATGGGATTATGGAGCGAAGGGTAAATTGTTCCCCCGTTTGGACTCCTGTGCATCGAAAGAGCCTGTTGAATCGGCAGGAGTTTACGCACTTCCTCCGTGCCCACGTACGAATGCGGTACAGTTTCGGGCTAAAAAGATAATAGCTCATCAGGAGAAACGTGTAAATTGTAAAGGGAAAATGGGGTGTGGTAAAGTAAGTAAAGTAAATAAAGAGCCGTAAAAACTTCAAATTGAACGTTGGAAGATCGGAAATAAATGCGACATTGAAAAAGTAATTTGGATCGCCTTGGGAGTCTGCTGCACCAATTTTCAGTCTAGGTTTATGAAGCGTCTGGGCCTTATCATTATTATCGTTTATTTACGTTGTTAAGGCTGATTCGTTTAAGGGAATTGTGATAATCAAACACTAATGATTTCAGGTAGAGGTATGGTCAGGTTTCCATTAGCTCATGGACATTTTTAGGATTTGACGGTCCATCGTTGGTCCACTCGGAACTGAAAGCAATGGGGTTATAGAGAGCATCTTATTGTCACGCTCTGTTGATAGGAACGCTCGAGTGACTAGACAAGTGAGTTCTCCAAGTGGCGTTTGTGGATGCAGCGACGCAGTAGATGGTACACGAAGTGGATCATAGTATGTGTGGTGGCAGGCTAGAAAGCCTGGCGAAACTTGAGGAAAGCCGTGCAAACCGAATTCAAGGATGTAATGTACAGGATCACAAATATTTAGCATATTCGTGGCACTCTCTGATTAATTGTTGTGATTTTGTAGTACGCAAACGTGAACCGAACTGATAGTTCGACAACCAAAACGTGGGCTCGTATCAAACATTCGTACCTCCTTTGGCTCGTGTCTCATGAATATCAACTTTACCCAAGGTCACCTGAATGTCCTTTCGCAATTCATTGTACGTATTTAATTTTTGCATGCTTTTTCCACATTTCATTTCAATCATCGGTGGTGCATGGATTTAGGCGAGAATATAGGCGACGAAACGATAAGTTAGCCGTCCATAGTTGATCGTGTAATCGAGCGTTTCAAGTTGGCGTGACCTTTCACCCCTACCGCTTGCTTTTCGAAAGCTCAGGATATGTCTGCGCCTCATCACCATACCCGATGGTGCGTCAACACCGCGACGGGTTTTATATGAGCCGAGTTGGTCGTATAGCGATGTTGAAAGGTAATAGAAGCCCAGAAAGAATCGAGGGGAGTTCATACAACAATCCTCCCTCATCGGTCAGACTGTTATTACCCCTCGTCGTTTCACGAAGCACAAACTCCTATTCTCATCGCTCACAGTGTGTTTTCGCGCACACTTCCATTCTCTTCGCCAGGCTTTTATCTTCGTCAGACTGTATGATGCGTGAAGCATTCTGTGAATCTCGAATGTATATAGATACTAATATTTAAGCTTTATCGGCCTCGGATGTTGACCTTTTTCATCATTCAAATTTTGCTCATTCCTCTCTTTCGTCAGCTTTTTCCTTCCTTAATTGCCCACTTTGATAAATTTTCTTCACGTGATCCACACATATTTCACGCTTGTCGAATTTCTCGGATATTCTGCCAATTTTTATGTCTATCGTTTACCAACCGTCTACCATTTTCTCATCACTTTCTGTACGAGACACTCTATAGGGTGGCTTGAAATAAAGATTTATTTTTCTCGGGCTGGTACAACGTCAACTAATCGTTTTTAGCTTAGTATCGAACTTAGTGAGAGGGTAGGACCAGTAGGTTCACTCGAAGAGATTAATTAGGAGGATTTTAGATGAAGAAAGCTATTTTTCACGAGTTGATAAAATGAAGGATTTGAAAACCCTCCGTGCAGCCAGAAAGGTCCATTTATGGTGTATTTAACAGGTCTTTGGAGTGTTGAAATTCATCACGGTGAAATGACATTAAGCTCACGAAGTTGTGCTGAAGGGTTATCATGAAAAGGCGGAAGAGTGATTATCCTCTGGCTTATAAAGCGTCAACGCCCTACATAAGCTTCCCCCCCCCCCCCACTGTAGGGGATCAGCACTCGTTGAATGGTTTTCAGATCCTCGAAGAGGTCACCTAGGGTAGGGTCACCTATATATGAGCACCTAGAGATTTTTTGTTTGTTATTTCGGTACATTAACGTCTAGCCAAAATAAACTTTCGATATATTTTCGTAGTCTAAACAATGAAATGGACATGGAATGGAAAAAAATGGAAATAGTCTTCATGACACAATTATGTCAGAAAGACAAGGGTTCATTTTAAGAGATGCAAAGTAGGAACCTTTTCATATGAAATAGTGAACCATCAACTAACGCAATGTTGCCGCAAATTGTATCGTAAAATGAAGGCTGTTTATGATAATATAGTTTTAATTCGCAAGGCTACCAAAAAATATCAATCTATGTATCATACCCGATGCTCAACTCATGGCATAAATTCTTATGTGTAACGATCATGAATTCAAGAAGACGCTCGAGATGAGTTAAGGACAAGGAGATTTACGATGGTCGTCACCAGCTCGTTAAACGACTGGTATCACTCTCATTTGAATTTGCATATCAATCGTAAATGTTTATTGATGGGCAATCTGCATGGATGACTCAAGAGAGAATAGATGAGTGTTCTGGTATGGCTGAGCACTCAAGCGATCAGAACCACTGTGAAAACAGCTTGAATGTGGGAAGGGAATTGAGTTCTTGATATTCGAGCGATATTATGAGTCAGTTTAAACATGGCTATTCCTGTGGTATATAGTCGTGAGTACCTGTAGCCTCGCTTTCCGCTTAGTGGCGAGTTTCAAACGACCAGCCAGTAAAGTAAGTCCCGGGTGACTTTTCCAACCAACAATTGAACATCTTCTTCGAAAAAGACATCTCGTTATAATGGCGAGACTGGCATGATCTGAAATCATCGAGGGAGAATATTCTCAAATCCTCCTCTGTACCGACAGGGATGCAGTTCATTCAATTCCTGATTTTCCACCGTAAATACTTTTAGGTTTCCACAACACATTGCCCTTTACTACACTTTACGTGTCCCACCATTTCCTATGATCGTTTTCCTGATACATGTCTGCAATCACCTCTCATCCCATTAACGCAATGAATTAACCTCAATGCATGGGGATTCCTTTCGGCAGGTGTTCCTACAGGAGAATCGGCAGTCTCTGAAAAAATGTGATCTGCTCGGAGAGTCCAAATTCTGATTCATTGGAGAACCTTCTGGAGCTCTTGGCTGATCATGGGGCTGTTAATACCAGCGAACGTCAATGCAATCGGACGTTAATTTTGATTGGTACGATCAGTCATGAATCGTACCAAACTCCCGTATTCCTTGTACTGCAATTGTGAGACTCTGACTGTCGCTGGGCTTCGCTAACCTCGTGGCATGCTGGCTGGGTTTTTTTGCACTCTCTTCCTCGTTCGCTGGCTATTTTGACATAGTTAGCTGACTTCATACTTTACATAGGTCCCCGTAGGCGTGGGGCATCACCCAGAGAGAAGGAGAGAGAGAGAAAGAAAGAGAGAGAGAGAGAGAGAGAGAGAGAGAGAGAGAGCTGTGCCGCTATAAAGATGGAAGGGACCAGCTTCCTATTGTTCCCTCCCATTGCCGCATTTTACATTTTCGTCACGTAACACTCGGCTCGTGCGACCAACTGGTTTATAAATATATACATACATAGACGAACCTTCGTTTATTCCCAGCATCTATAGCCAACGCGGCTATACTGATTTCGGATTCGTATCTCGGTGCACACCTGCCGGTTACACGTTCGCGGTCAAAGCGTGGCTGGTGGCACGGCACTCGGTATAGCGGGTGTGGTACACAAAAGGCTGCGGGTAGGCAATTGCGAATCTTTAGGCAAACGAAACATAAATGTCCAATTGTTGCGGAGTGGAAAATCGGCCCGTCACGTTTCACAGAGCAAGCGGCTGTCAGAGGGTAAACAATAATTTGTCACTTCTGCAGGAACTGCTGTATACCAGTGTATGTTGAACCAGCGGGGAAAGATGGACGGCTTATTGCAACTATATGGTAATCTTGCTGCTCGAACGTGAAAGATTGAGCAAGTCCAGTGGTCATGGAAGCCGGTAACTGGGTCCTGTTACGACTGTTCCCCAGATCCAGCGGGGCCCAAGACATGGTCCAGTCGCGAGAACAGCATTATACATTACCTCATCATTTTATCTTCACGAATGCTGCATTCATAGGGTTACTACTGAGGCTGCTATAGTGTCCTTGTGTCATTCGAAATGTCGACACCCAAGTCTCAACCGCTGTTATCACATTCCGTAAAGTATCACGTAGTGAGTCAACTACCGGTACCATATTCAACGTCATGACATTGATGGCTCATTTGACAGGAGCAATATGTGTTGGTCCTGTCCAATGAGAATAAATATTATCAAAGATTGATGATACGCGATTGATCGAAGATCACGTGTGGTTGATTGTTATGATCGTGTTACGATGTTCCGCAGGCACGTCATTAATTTCTTTCGTTATAATATCCACCTCCCTCAGTGATAGAGAGCTAACGATTTTATCATCTGACAATCGCGTTCGAGCATGCCAGATGTGCAATATTCTCACCACTAATAATACATCAGGTATGAAACATACGCGCGCACCAGCCCAAGCATCATGAAATCGGAATGATGAAGTTTTCATTTGACGCTGCGTTTTTCATCTTGAGTGCTTATCCATATTGCTGTCACAATATACCCCCGGTACGATGGGGCAGGGAATGATGCACTGGCTCGTTTGCCGAATTACCTTCCATGTGCACGACATCCATGTATTCAACACGCTTGCGTCTGATATTCATTGTGTGTAGCTCGGATACCACGTGTCCTATATACACGGTTCAACGATATACCCTTAGATTTTCAAAAAAAAAAAAAAATATGGGGCATTTCATTCGAAATAGATTAGCTCTCGAAATTCATATGGATTTGAATCGTCAATCATTTTTATAACGTTCATCATGGTGAGTCGAATCTACTCGAGCCTAAATTTGAAACAAAAAATTGAAATTTAGACTGTAATTAAATTATGGATCGTGCCGAAAAAAGTTGCTAGTTCAGGCAATTTTTTTGGAAGGATACTTTTGTGTTAATATACTCCGGGAAAAAAAATTTTATGCTATTAAAATTAGTTTTTCTAAAATATAAGTATATAAAAAAATGATTTATATTCGTACTTTGCAGGCAAGATGTGAAGTTATTTTTTTTTTAATCTTTGCTGCAATATTTTTTTTTACTAAATTCACCGGGGTACCTGAGATTTCCCTTATCCAGGAGTTTCCGGATTATCTATTTTTTAATTTAATGTTTCCACCTCCAAAGAGCCTATCGATGGAAATAAGTTATAATATAGAAAGTTCCATTTTTCTTCAATCGATCCCACTGAACGAACATTTTTTTTATTGCCTGAAAAAATGATTCGAAGTTACAGCTTCAGAGGACAATGCATCAAAAAAATTGTGACAGGATGCTGCTGATAGCTTTGAGATAGAATGGTCCATATGTGTATAAAAAAAATAGATATATAGCTGAGGGGAGTGCACTCTTCGTTTGTATTTCGTTCTCATGTTCCTCGTACAATCGCTCACGACAAATAGCTCCTAGTTATGCCAGTCCAAGTTTATATGCCAGAGCACTCTGCATGATTGAGAGGAATTTTCGTAATGTTAAGAATCCATTGCTCTTTTCTTATTTTTTTTTTTTTCTTTGCTCTTTTATGCCCTCGCTCGCAATATTTCCGACGCATGTGTTTTTTTTCATTCTTATCATCGTCGAGTATTGTTCGAAAATCGATCGTTCGTACAGCAGGCGTCAGTAGAGAGAGAGAGAGAGCATTTTCGATATTTATTTTCAAAGGCTATATGTACATAAGGGTTGGTGGCACACTAGAGCTATATTTCATGATTTTTAATTTACAAAAATAAACTATTTTTTTCAAATCAGAGTATTTTGAAAATCGATAGCATGAAGTTATTTTTTATTCCGGTGCTGATGGTGGAAGTTAAAAAAAAAAAAACATAAAGTTGAAAATGCGAATTTTTTGGAAAAACTGAAATTTTAAAATTTACCTGCGACGAGTACCGATTTTATTTATCTACTTTGAAGAAGAATAAAATATGTTTTTGCGTTTCCGACAAAAAATGACATTTATCGCTGGTGCGATCGAGAATTGACGATGAATCAATTTTTCTTCTTCTACTTTCCTTTGCTTTTATTTTTCGTAAAGATACATGAAATAGGAGAAAGTAGCCTCACGAGAGTTTTGTAAGATCATGGGATTTCGTAAATCGCTATCACGCACGTTGGATAAAAATCCACGAGAAAATCGAGTATAACTGACGGCGTAGTACCTAAATCATGTCGAGGAAGAACTTGGGCGAAGGAAAAATTTATGTATTAGTGAAAAAAAAAAAAAAAAAAAAAAAAAAAAAAAAAAAAAAAACAGAAAATAAAGCGGCAGCGTATCCATTGAGAAGACTACACCGTATAAAAGCATTTTTCATACAGCACATTGATTTATGAACGAGGACGAAATTTCGCACTCCCGGAAGAATAATAAACGATGATTCATATTGAAATTTATAATAAATTCAATAACAAAAATGAGTCAAACAATTTTTAAAATATTTATAATATAATAACGATTTTTATTATTTTTTATGCAAGCTCATAATATCGAGACAAAAAATTCTACACAGCTTTTTTATTCTTACAATTTCTCATACCATCGTCTTTCGTTTTTTGCCAACTGGAAAAATAAAATTACGTAAATTATCGATGCAATTAAAAAGAGCCAAACGATAATTTTACATATAATTAAGTTTGATTAAAATTTTTTAATTTCATGAAATTCGTGTTGAAAGTTAAGGGAGAATTATACTTTGGAGAGTTGAATTGAAAAGAAGAAAAAAAAAAATACAAAATACAAAATACCAGGTTTCATCCATTTATTGGTAATGCTGATCAGGGCAAAGAGAGATTCGACGGGTGGATAGGTGGATATTCATTGAGGAAGAAGAAAGTAGCTAATCTTTTTTTCTTCGCTTTTATAACTCCCTGTAGCGCATTCTCTCACCCTCTCAAACTATTTTCTCTTCGATCTTCGATTCTCTCTTATTTTCTCATGTTCTTCGTCCCTTTTTCCTCGAAGTAGCGATATTAAAAGTCTTCAGCAGCATATATAAAACCTTTGCAAGAATGTATCCTCGAAACTGGATGCGCTGTGCTCCCTCTACGCGGCATTCCAAAGGGATCATTACGTCAAATAACATAGATTTCGTGCTATTCTCGTATTTTCATCACCGTTCCCTGTTCTTGCCTTATACTCTCGTCTTCTGTATCTTGTCTTTGCACGACCAGCGTATATGATCCCGATTTCTCGATATTATTTTTTGAGGATTTCCCAAATTCGACTCAATTCTGACCGTACATATTCTTTTCTAACTTAGCTCTGAATTTTTTAATCTTTTGTTCGTAAGAAAAAAATCGTCAACTTTTTAAACGAGGAACACACGAAAATGTGTCATATTTTTCCTTAATCAAAGAAATTTTTTAATACGAGCAAAAAAAAAGTTAAAAAATTTCAACATAAAAAGGTTTGGGTTCTCATGGATATTGAAGAATCTTATTCCCTCTGTCTCGTCGTAAAAAAGACTCTGATCCTTTCCCCCACAGCCTCAGATTCCTCGATACTGGCCATTGAGACTCGAGTCTCTGTTTTATCATCTTTTCATTTCGAGAGATAATAACGGTCATTTGGTTGCTCACCTCGAAGATTTTTTGAAACTCCCATTAGTTGTACACACGAGAGATCGGTTCGAGAATCCATTATCGAGCATGCCCCCCCCCCCCTCCTTCCTCCACTTTCCTTATCGCCATCGTAGACTCCGTTGGATCCAGGGTATTTTAAAATTTTTTAAATTAATTGATCCCTTTTGAGGGGACCGATGACCCGTCTATGGATACCGATTGTCGGGACTGTGGAAACCACACATAAACTCGTAACTTTATTATCGTAATCTCATGATTTTATTTTATTTTTTTATATTTTCTTCCTCAGCAAGCTCTTGCCAGTCTTCCAGAAACGTTGATATGCAAGATCGATAAGCCGCGAACCAATTTTATTTTTTCAACTCGATTGTACCTCGCATAATTTCTCGCCCGAACCCCACTTCAGCCTCACAGTATCCGTAGCTTGGTTCAGGAATTATCAATTAGCAGGTTATCGTTAATTAACGGGAGAACCGAAGTCAGAATACAACGCAATCGAGTCGCGTTTCGGTGATTAGGATTCGATGATGATGGCTGTTGTCGGAGTGCTTGAATAAAACAAACAAACAAAAAAAAAAAAAGCGCGGTGAAAAAGAATCACGTGCTGGATCGAGAATTTTGTATGCCCAGGATGTAGAAACCGATTTTATTTCTTTCCCTCTAACCGGCATCATTTCCTACTAAAACAACTGTTCAGCCGACAGTGTCTATACATAGAACGATGCAGCGCTCGCCTCCGTACAAACAGGCTGACGATAATTAAGCGAACAACGAAAGTCAGAGTGGAGCGTCATTCCTCTGGATTCAACATCCATCGATCCAATCCTCATTCAACGTCAATGACGACAAGTCCCGACAGCTGGAGTGTTGTAGCTGCTCCCTTTTTCCACCGTTGTTTTTTTTTTTTTTTTTTTTTTTTTTTTTTTTTGAAATTGCTGATACAATGACTGTCCCCATTGTCGAAGCGCGCAAATGAAGGAAAAATGATATGAACAAGAGGGATCACCAGCGTAGGATTTTGGTGACATAGGCTGGGGAGAGGGGGCTAGGAAGGTCGAGTAGACGGAACAAAACCACCGGATGGATATCGCAGTATCATCGAAGGGGTTTCCATGCTTTCTGATAAAATAGTGCCCGAGTTATGCTGGCTCGGCAGACTCTGCTATATTATATACGTTTGAGCAGCAGAATAATAGAGTACAATAGGTGGAATAGAACCGAAGAGAGGTTCATAGTTGAAAAAGCTAAAGCCGGACACCCGAGTGCTCGTCAAACAGCTCTTTGGAAATAACTCGTTTCGTTTGAAACGTGAAATCCAGTGAGAGCGACTACGAGCATGGAATCCACCGTCATCAAACCCCTTCCGCTGACGCTTTCCTATACACCCTGATGGATGCTAATCCTACACATGAATACGTCTGTTCATCATCGTTTTTGGCTGTAACATCGAAAAATTGCGTTTTCAATGAGCCAAACGAGTCTCAACGACATTGGCACTGCCGAATCTACTACAAACACAATATGACACTTTTTGCCCTCCCCATGCCGCCCAACTCCGCCATACACAATTCGGCATAATCCGGGCGTTAGAGCGGAAAATTGACGAGACAAAAAGGAACGGAAGACAATGGGTCTTTTATTCCGTAAAGTGGAGGATTGGGCGATGGTTTGTTTTTGCTGAAAATCTGTTTTCGGTATAAACGAGAAACAAAAACGTAGAAAAATCATTTGTGATGGGAGGAAGAATGATGAAGAGCATATTCGGGCAATTTCTTCCGCTTGTTCTCGGTCAAGTGACCATTTGATCGATTGAATATACTCGGTTGCTTTGTTCCAACTGGGTTTTACAACGCCAATGTCCGTTGTACGAGCCTCGATCTCTCGACCCGTTCCAATATACCGAAGTGTGTATCATCGTCACTTTTAATCGGCTATAGGCACGGGGTATACAGCGAAGAGTGCCTATAGGAGAATATATCCCAGGCAAGAGCGAGTACATAGCTTTAGGTGGCATAGGCAAACGGAGGGTTTATGAACTACACAATAGCGGAGAGAGCTGGACCCGAAATCGAACCGTCCAATTTCAATTTTGAGCACTAAAAGTGGCATATCGCTTCGTGACATTCCGAGAATATTTGTGATACGTACACAACGCGAAACAATTTCCCTTCGCGTATTTTTTTTTTTCAGCGGAGAGTCCAGATATCATAAAACGTGGAACGATATGACATTAACAGTGTGTAACGGTTCATCTAGCTTGTTCTCTCGCTCTCTCTTTCACGCTCTGGGGTTTCATCCCCTGCCGGGATATCGTGGTTGTGTCTCGCGTGATTGGAAAAAAAAACCGTGAAAAATCTTATACGTATATTACCTTTAATCGCGGACCCTTTTCGTGTATACGGTAATAAACTGAACGGAGAAGATTCACGAGCCCAAAATTCTCATTGGCCTGCTTGCGTCGAGAGATAATCGTGATGTCCCGGATGTATGATTTCAAAGGAAGCGCGTTGAAAAATGTTGTGAAATTGACGAAAAAAATGGTGTCTCTGCATTGAATTTTGGTTTCATCTGTAGAAGTCAACTTATCGATAATTCGTAAGGCTTCATCGATCATGTAAGCTGCGTTCGATGGTACGGAGGCACGGAGGGTAATTTTTTCGGCCAACTACCTGGCTTTACCATAACTTTGCTGATGATCAAGGGTACTCTGAGGCTATGGATAGAATATCTGGAGTATCATGAGTATAACTGCCACCCAATGGGACAGTAAGAACTGTATCTAAAACTTCGCTACTCAATAACAATCCTACCAGAATTTAGGCTGTCTAAAAGAGGCTACGTAATTATAATTCTATAATGAAACGAAACAACCAGACATGAGCACCGGTTAACGTCTCTACCGAACTATAACTGTGCCAGATAATGACTCTTCAGTTGTGGTTGATTTTTTAAGAGTTGTTTCATCCAAAAGCGTACTTAACCTTCAGCCAGGCCGAAGAGGTGTTGTCTGGTAGAGTTATAATTGGGTAGAGATTTTAGTTGCTGCTTATGACTGATGAAAATTTATGAAAGTAGAATTTTTTGGCAGTTGAGTTGTTTAGTAATATAGCTGTTTCAGGATAAAGATGTTTTGTGGTAGAGTTTTTTCGTGGTAGAGTCGTTTCATGGTAGAGTTTTTTTTGTGGTCCATCTGTTCCCCGGTAGAGTTGTTTCCTAATATAGCTGTTTCATGATAGAGTTGTTACGTGGTGGAGTTATTTCGTCGTGGAATTGTCTCATAACACAGTTGTTTTACAATATTATTTCGTGTTTGTCGCGATGGAGGTGTTTACTGATGGCTTCGTTTTGTGGTTGAGTTCCTCGTAAATTAACAATCGGGCTTTTAAATTCATTTAATTCCCATTCTTGCAAGTCAGCGAAACATTGGCCTTATGACTTGTACAAAAGTTTCTTCTTGAATTAATCGTTGCACGAAAATAAGAGGAAATACCGAAAAATGTCCACGACAAAAGCGAATACGTAAATTTCACGAGCTCTTCACGCAATATTGATAATAAGAAGCCGCGGCTTACGGTATTATCCACAAATGCAAATACCAAAAGTTTAACGAGGTCCTGAGTTACCATAAGTTTGTAAAACGATCAAGAGTTGGTTTTCACATTGGTTCCACACGGTTCGTTGGCATTCCCAAGTAGATATGAGGTATGCATGCGCGTACATCGAGGCAAGGCATAACCTCGAGATATTGCGCGCAACGAAGCGAGAAAGAGGGTGCGAGAGATATGGTTTACGGTCGTCACAAGGAGGGAGATTACGATGTTTTGTCGTCGGTGAACCGCGCTTAAGAACGCGCTCTCAAATTGCTTACTCCCTTATATCTCTTCCCTGTGTGTATATACGTGCAAAAGGTGTATCGTTGCGGAGTTCAACCAAGGCATGTTTCACTGAGATCACTGGTGCCGCAAGGAAGAAGTCTTCGCGACTCTGTATGTCGTCACAAAAAGCGACGTTATCGCCACGACGATGTAATGGAAAAAAAACAAAAAAAAAAAGTCGTTAAGCACCATTTGACGCTGCAGGGTTGCCGTTGACCTCAGTCAGCCAATGCGGCAAAGTTGCAGCTATTCGCAGGTGCAAAGGTGGTCAAGTTCTTTGTCCGCATTGGATTTCCGTTTGCTGTGCCCGAAACGACGCCCCAGATACGAAATAAGCATACATTTATCTCGCGAATTATTTCAAGATGTTTCACGAGAAATTATTCGCATTGACTACATCTTCCTGCATCGTTTGTTTACGGCCATTCCTGCATCGTATTAATAAAAATAAAGTTGTATGATAATCCAGAGAACACGAAAAGATGGATTGCGAAAAACTGTGATGCCTGAGGGTTTTTCTGGCGTGTCTTAAATTAAAGGCTATGAAATTTGTATTTTCAAGCGTAATAGTAGTTTTTGGCTGATCAATAATAGGTAATTTTACTTGAATAGTTAGAGTCAGATTTCAATAGTTATAACTGTTAGGTTAGGGAGCGATAGTAACTATTCATACAATTTTTATTAAAAATATTTACATATCAAATGTAAGTAGTACTAATTTTCTGAGAGTAATTACTGGTATGAGCGAGCTAAGGTCACTGCTGACAAAGTTTTTTTAATAAAGTAACTGAGATCAGCAGGGACTATTGGAATAGTTTTTATTTCGAATAGTTATTATTGAAAGCCAAACAGTCGTCACTTTCTCAGAGCAACAGCAATTTATGTCCGTGCTGCTGTTATTGGTGATAGTTACTAGTGGACGTAGATTTTTCTATATTATGGATTAGAATAGTTGCTACTATAATAACGATTAAAAATAACTATTGACGAAATTTTCTTATCGCATAGTCACTATTGAATCAGAATAGTTGCTGTTGATTTTCAATAGTTACCACTTATGGATAAAAATAGTAACTATATTAGTATAGCTTTTATTCAGAACAATTACTATGGCTCATTGTTACTACTGATTGCCAACAATGACTTGGCAGCAACATTAACTTATGTTATTAAATAATTATTGCTGGTAATAGTTCCTATTCAAGTTCAACAGTTACCATTGTATCTTAGTAGTTATTGCTATGACCGAGCTATATAAAAATGGATACTTTTATAAATAGTCCTCAAATAAATTTTTCCATCGAATCAGTACTTGCATTTATCAACTTTCCTCATGATTTTTTTTTCTTAACAATTCTCAATACTTATTGTCCATAGGTTAATATTTTTCGATTACTCTTTAACCTTCAAATTTGAACTTTAAGCTGCAATTTCCTTTTTATCTCTCAGAACGATATCGCTCTCGAAGACGAACTACTCGATGAAGCATTATAATGTCCGGGCTCAGATGGTACATTTCTACATGCCCATTCACCTTAATAATCCGTCAAAATTTCTACCTGTAATTTGGGCTCGCAATGAACAAACTTATTCTGTCACTTTTTTTCAACAATGCTTTGCGTGAAAAAAAATTAAAAAATGTTGTCGTCTAAGGTCGGCTCTTTCGTATAGTCGACCGTGACGTCGTCGGTGTTAACGTCGTGTACCAACGTGGGTGAAAAGTATTGGGGGTAAGAGAAGGGATTGCAATATTTTTTTCCTCTTTTTTTTTTGTTTCTTATTTTCATATTTTTTTCATTTTTCTTTTCATCAGGCTTTCGCAAACCGTGAATAGAAACGGGCAAGTGTAGGGGAGGGGAAGGGGGGGGGGGGGGGAGAGGAGGGTTACTATTCCTGGGTACATTCCATCTGGGCTCAACCCTGGCATTACATCCATCCATCATGCTCGCTACGGCTTCAGCAAGGCTTTACTTTATGCTGCGGATCGTTTATATTTATACATATATATTTTCATTTATGATATGTATGTATGCATAGATCTTTTCACGCAAAATCCTCGCTCTTAAATGCCCCGCGTGAGCCATGATTTCACTTGTCCCGCGAAGCTTAACACGCCGGGAATGAGAAAAATCATTTTGGAATGTGTTGAGTGAAGCTTTCACGAGTTTCACGTCGCGAGATCTGCTCTTGTCGGAAAAAAAAAAAAAAAAAAAAAAAAAAAACGTATGTACACCGAAGGCACGAGTAATTAACACTTGACTTTTTTGTATCGCGCAGCGATGAAACACCCTCTAATGAAACCATACCGACGTTACACTTTCATTTATATTTTAGCGTGGGTCTCAATGGGATAAAATCAATTTCCTGCGTCATACAATTTATGGTGATCGTCCCATTCCAATTGTTCGAATTGCCAACTGAAATTTGGAGAAAAAAAATCTTTTTTTTTTTTCTTCTGTCGGTTGATCACTGCAGATCTACTCAATTATCGTTTCCACGAGCAGAAAGCTTTGTCAAAGTTAGCAAAATTATACATTTTTATACGATTTAACTTGTGTCTCAAACGTCATCGACAATTGATCCACAGGAGACACAAAAAAACAGGACTCTTTTTATGACGAGAAAGATTCAAGAATCATAATTTTTTCGGATCAAATGAGACAATAGGTTGTCCTGCTTGCTGAAAAATATCGTCATGTTTTTTCAGAAATTTTCGTTTTGAAAAATCTCTGTTCTCTCGCACTTTTATGTTCGAAAAGAGGACATTCTTATGGTTGAAATTTAAGTGTATTTTTTTATGAGTAATAAAATTCGGTAAATTGATACTTGCATTGTCTTCTAATTGTAAGTCAATTTTAATTCCAAACTGTGCCTTTCCCATTCTTCGAATAAACACTAACAATTTCGACGTACATTCTGATAAATAATTTTCAAAATTAAAACCGAGTAATTTATCGTTTTTTTTCTTTATTATTGCAATCGATACTGACGACAACACAGCAGAACAGTTTTCCCATAAGAATTTTGCAATTCGCCAGTTTTATATCTTGCCAAACGTGTGGGACGCGGATTTTAGTTTTCTTTTTTTTTTATATCCCCGTCGCACAATGCCAATAATCCAGAGAGCCCGTCTTTTCCACGGAAACTTCGGGGTGTTCGCGCGGGTTTGAAATTTCACCTGGATCGATCTCTTGAAAATTACTTCCAAGTCCCGGAGAACACAGGGACGACCATTGGCAGCAGTGAAAGGGCGAGAGAGACGCGGGCAAATCTTCGTTTGTTCACCGCAAGAATATACAGATTTATAGCATCTTTTATTGTATTATTGTATATTGTAGCTACTGGTTAATCAGTTTACTCTCTCAATTATCTCGAAACTTGAAACATCCTGATCCTTTTTTTTTTATCCTATTCACTCTAATATTTAACCAAAACGGGACTTTTCAAATGTTTACCAATAAGAACACGAGGTTCGTAAAATATTCAATATGCTGGGATTTGAATATCGAGAGATCGATTAAAAAATTTCAACGAAAACAAAAAGAAAATTACCTCAAACTTTGTCTAAGATGTTTAAGGAGGTTCTCACAAGGTATAGAGCATATAAATGTACAGAAATCTTTGAGCTGTTTATGTCATATTTCGTAGCTGTAGACAGAACGCCTTGAATTATTTAAGAATTTTCATCTACGCCGTTCTTGAAGAATAAATATTTAAAATTTTCATTTTAATATAGGTCCTTGTGGCACTTCGCGTTCTCACCGTAATAATTAAAGGAAAAATGCAGAAAAAATAATACGATAATATAATGATAGAGAGTGCATTTAAAGGAAACCCCATGACAAAAATCAGATCGTTTGCGTGTCATGTTTTGTTATTGCGCTTTTTACGGTTGGAACAAATGTTAAAGCGCAACCTGCTTCGCACATCGCAGCTCCCCCATATTTTCCCTTTGCCGCGCCCCGGCATTCCTAGTGGATCACTCTAAAATAAAATTTGTCCATCTCACGTTTATGGAATAGTGATATTTTTGTTTCTTTCCAATTTTGAAACTCCTAACGACTTCTCAGAGAAGCGGATCTTTTGGATCTCCTCTGGGCGTCATGACGTCGAAGATGAAATTCTTTTTGTACTCGAAAAATCTGTAATACGACGAGAACCGTGGAGTCTCTCGAAGGATCAGCAGCAAGGCCTTTTCGTTTTGCCGAGTCCCCGGTAACCCAGAAATCTAGGCCGCTCTCGTTCGACGAGGGAGGAGCTCTGGGTCGTGAGGGTTGACCTGGGACACAAGGGAAAAAGCGGATATGTATACACATAGGCTCGCCAGGCACGCGAGGGTTTTAGGTCCAGGCTCAGAGATCCTCCACAGCCCCGGGAACCTTTTCTCTCTCTCTCTCTCTCTCTCTCTCTCTCTCTCCCCTACACACACATTTTCTTGCGAATAATGGTCAGGAAACAAGTCATTACGCCGAATATTTCGTCGGAATTTCTTTTCAAATTTTCCACACACCACCAAGCTCTGCGGTCTATACGGTTTTTCAACCTTTTAAACTTCTATTTTTTTTTCCTTTCAGTGACGAAGATTTGGCTGGAGAATGAAAAAAAAAAAATCATTTTTTGACTCCCCCCGGCATTCCAACGTCTTTTTTCCCCACGATGATTATGGATAAATCCCCGACTCAATTATCGCTTTGAGTTCACAGTTTAAGTAACTGCAGGGCGATCAACAGTGAATTCAAATCGTTTACGAGCTTTATTTTAAGGAAGTCTTTGTGGCAGATTAGTCGTGTGATCGACTATTTTAGTAATCCAAAAATTATCGGAGAATGCTATAAAGTCTGATAAAACATGTAAAAGTATTCACCGGAATTTATTATAACTGCGCAGATGTCTTTTAGCGCTTGAATTGATTTAAAAAAAAAAAAGTAATTTCCATGTTTCGTCATCTATTTAACTGGTTCATTGAATAATTTCACCCCGGCTAACCTTAAAACTATTGAACCTTTTGTCATAAATATTATATTGTATGGTTAAATAAGTCTTAATTGTTTTTGACAATTTATATAATTTCATTATATACGGAAATAATAGGGGCGGACGGTTTGACAATGACAAATATGTACAATTTCCATGAATTACTGCAACACTCGTAGCAGACGGTTGTCAGCTGATTGGTTACATCGTTAGCTGACCGCGGTGTGCTGATAATTTATTTCAAATTTTTTTGCCAAACATGCCGCGACCCTGCTTCTATTGTGCAATCTATCGAAAGTTCATAAGTTCGTGAACAAATTCATCATTAAATGAATCACTTCACCGGTATTTAAGCTAGATCGATATTTCCATTGAGTTTGACGGCGAGCTGATTTTTTCGTATATCCTATATGCTATAAGATGGTGACTTTAAAATGTAAATTTCTTGCGGAAAATGTCGGCAACGCGATCCCAAACTTTCCAAGTCTTAAGAACAAAAAGTCTTTCAGGATAAACATATTTCCAATTGACCGAATTCTCCAATAGATGTCCAAGTGCAAGGACTGTCGTAATACATCTCCTCTCATTCTCCCGACCCATTAACCCAATACTATGGGGGAACAGCGCTTTTGCACGATCTCTTTTGTACCATTAGACGGTTCCAATTGTGGCTACATCACCGCGAATGAGTCAATAGCCTGTCGCAATGTCATGTGAATCTTCGACTCATCATATCCATTCGTCCGATCAACATCCACCAAGGTCATAAAAATAAACAAGTCTTGTCCAGCTCTTTCTGTCTATCTATGTATCTATACCTTTCCTCTCTCTCTCTCTCTCTCTCTCTTCACGGTCGCGCTGTGTTTGTAAACACAAGGCCGAACCGTCGACGCTGCCGAAGACCTTTCGTGAATCTTCCGCGAGACGTACACTCGCACTCTTATCACTCGAGACTGTCCGTTTTCTATGTACCTCGATACCGGTTACGTGTTCAGTCGAGCTCAAGGAGCCTGCTCCAACCAAAACAGCTTCTCTACGCTTCTGCCGCGTTGTTCGCGACGTTGCCTCGTCGTGTCGGCTGGCGTCCAAGGGTTTGTGTCAGTGGTGGGGGAGACTCGGGCCTCAGAGGCCCCTGGAGCGTTGAACGTAAATGGCCTCAGGGCAATCAGCCTGTGTGCAGGAATGAGTTGGAAGACCTGGGATGTTGGAAGAAAAGTGAGAAAGGAAGAGAGCGAGAGAGAGAGAGAGAGAGAGAGAGAGGGAGAGGGAGAGAGAGGGCATTGCAAGTTACACCATACTATCCCTAGGCCTTGAAGCAATGCAGGTTTGACCCGATCGATGGAGAAGAGATCTTTGAGGGTATCCTGAGACTGGGCGAAGAATCATGAAGCGCTTGCAACAGCGTTTCTCATCCTTCAGGTTTTCTCTCCTTCTCTCCTTCTCTTTCTCTCTCTTTCTCTTTCTCTCGCTCACTTGAGTTCTCGTTGGTCGCTTGGCTCTTGTGAACCTATAGGCTCGACTAGCTTCGAAGCCTCAGGGAAGCAGCAGGCAGGCAGCGGCAGCTCTCGAGGAGTCCACGGTTCCGGGACGTGGTGGGGATGGAACGTGGTTAGTTCACTTTCCCGAACGCTCACGGCGTGGCTTCGCAGGGTGCGGTCGAGACCTCGGTCATCTCGAGTATCACAATACCACGGCCAGCAATCTTTGCATTACTCAAGTTTTGGGATCTTACCGTCTATACGCGGTCAATGGTTCCTCGCTCGAAATATCGAGATTGAATCTTTGAGATACTCATCCTGCCTGGACTCTTATCGGAGAAACTCGTTAATTCACATTATTAAAATCCTTGAGTCTTCTAAGAGTGCAAAGTTCAACAATATTTTACCGAAAATTACCAAAGCAGTCGCTTTGACAAAAATGATTTATTTTTAACTTCGTCGTTTTAGCGCAGACAGAGACATGAGCCAACCAGAGGCTTCAGTGAAAAATGTATCTGCTTTGAGTAATAAAGAACTGATTCGTAATAATAAATTTGTTCATTGGATTGTATGCTAAGAAATTTGAATTAAGACAAGTGTTCCCATTAACGTCCAACCGCCTATCTGTCCATTTTGAAGCAATGGCCCGCGAGTATTTACCATTTTAGTATGGAAGAGTTGGGGTTGTGATAAGGTGAACGGCCCAGATAGTAAACGCGTCCCAGTTGTTGAACGATCCGGTATATATTTAATGATAGTTTACATATATTATCGGATCGTTGATTCAATACCCCCAAATAAAGGGTCAGTTTTCAACTTTCTGGCTAGAAAATGTTCACAGTAGTTATTATTTTCGGTATATTATGAATATAACTTTAAAAATCGGCACTGCCATCTATTCCGTCATTAATTGCGACAACGAATTTAGGACGTGTCCGGATTGTTGATTAGTGTTCCATAACCTAAACAGTTTTCAGTTTTTTCCAATCCCCTTAGAAATTCTGCGCAATGTATTGAATTTTTTTCATTTATTCATCAAATAAATGTAAATGGAACTGAGCAAATGTGAAATAAAAGTGTAATAACTATTTTTTCGGATTGATTCCCGACTGTTTATTAACTGGGACTCTGTCGTGTCATTATCTGGGCCAGAAAGTTCGCGGATTGTCAGTAACTCGGACATAAAACATGCATTTTTAATTTGCTTATTTACCCTGATTTTTCAACGTTTTTATAAATAATTCAATATTATTACAATCAGCATGAACGAAATTGTTGATATGAAATCAAAATTTTTTGATATCATACTCAGATATGATTGAGAAATGTAAAAAGAACTAATTAGGGCCGAGTAATGATCCTAATTTTGGGTCCTAATGACCCTGCATATGTTTCAAAATGGTGCTTGTATTAAAAAACTATTACGTATTGAGGGCCCATCATTCGCAAATAAAATCTTATTTTTTGACTCGGTTTCACTTGATTTTTAGTCGTGCTCCTTTGGTCAGATTACTGGTGATCCGGAGCCAGAAACATTGGAGTCATAACCGCGTCCTGCATACTTGTTGTGTACCGGTCTCCCTTTCCCTCTTCCTCTATCGTAATGGGCCCTTGGTTGGTTGAGTAAGGTGGGAGAAGCGGGTAAGAGGAGCGATGGAGGTGGGTACATGGTTGGCTTCTTCGCACATGGTTTCATCTCTTATTACTACCAACCCGTTCTTACTATATGGTTAGCACTCTGGTTTATATAGGATCCCGTGTGCCTGATCCTCTGGGTCCGGGTTCCGACCTATCGAGGCAAAAGTTGCAAAGAGATTTGGTTTTCGTTGCCACCTTATATCACGAGTGACCACAAGATACTTTGAAACGACCTACAACTCTTTCGCTCTCTCTCTCTCTCTCTCTCTCTCTCTCTCTCTCTCTCTCTGTTCTATAGAGGCTAGTCGAGAAAGGAAATCGTCGAGGACAACCACACGAGAACGAAAGGGGCGAGGATATGAAAGGATTGTGAGAGATGGACTTAGAGGCCATGGGTTCAACGTATCGACTCCCTTGACGATGCCACATACGCTATTCTCGTCTTTTCTCACCCCTGAACATCATGTTATGTCGTATGCCAACGTTCCGCCGGCAGGTGCAAAGTCATGGCTTCCTGATCACGCCCATTCTCACATTTCTATACATGTATATATATCCTCCCAGCGATATAATATGCGGACTTATATAGTCCACAGTTTCTAAAGATCACGTAAATAAGAATTTTTACACGAACTCATTTGTCCAGCTCATCGCAAAATTTATTGATCCAGAAAAATGGTTCGGGCACCTGTAAGCTGCTTTGGGCTTGAAGAAGATAAAGCAAACACTACAGACCTAATTTAATTTGCCATTTATCTAAAATGATAGAAAGACAGATTGGTTTTAAGATTTTTCGTTACATACTTTTTGGATTTCTCGTTGGAGGACTTCATTTTGCCACAAAAGAAATAAGACCTGAAATGTAGGTCGTTTTTATTTTTCAATAAGCAGGGTCGTTCCAACTTAAAGTCGTTTAAACCTTGCTATCTTTTGATTGGGACTAAAATATCGATACATAAAGTGACTCATTAAAAATGTGCTATAGAAAAAATGAACAGGGCTACAGAATTTTTAGTCCACTGATTTTTAAGCCAATGGCATATTCCATCATAAGCTGGACTAAGAAAATAAACATCGTTTAAATTTTACAGGCGTTTATTCATTTCGTGATGCTCATTACTTTTATTTAAAGGAAGCCTGTTATCAATTATGTTGAATATTTTTTATCACTCCAGAGTGCTATCTTCTGATCCTATGGAATTTTTTTTTAAGAAGTTATTATTCCATTTACTTAGGTTATAAAATAATTTCGGAATCATCATAGTCATAAATATTATTATTCAATTTTTGTATTTTTTCGGGAGCTTGAGAGAGGCCTTCCACAGTGAGATATGGTAACCGGGGCATCATTTTTACACCTGCTCGACCCCGATAGTTCTTTCCCGAAGAATCGGTTACGACCGCGTTAGAACATATAGATATTGCAACGAGTAGATTTCGTGCCAATCTAATCTCGCTCTTGGCACCCCACCGCCAATTGTATCTCGGCATATTAAATCGTATTATCCGATGGCTGCATTATGCATATATCACTGTAGAATGTGCCAACGGTCTAGCTGGCGCGATTCAGCGACGCAAATGATTTCTGTCACTTTGGCTTATACCCTAAATATCACAAAGCAGCCACTTCTTCAGGCTTATATTCTTCAACAAGCCGAATTTTCATGAAAATCTATTCTCTGGATATTCCTGGATCGATTGTTAAGGAGTGAGATGAGGTCAAAAAATCATAATTCGAAAAATCCAAAATTGCGGAGTTCTCCGCGAGTTCCGATATTTGTGGAAATCCCAAAAGAGTTGCTTCAACAATTCCAGTTGCCTATCAGGAACTTGGCTTCGAAATACAACGGGCAGGGCTTCAAATTGAAGCGTTGCGAATTCAGAGTATAAATCGATAGATAAATTCATCGTTGTGTCCTCGGAAGCGGCTTCGTATCACAAAAAAAAATTGGTGATAGGAATAATCTTCCATCCTCCGAAAAAAGCAATTTGGCATATCTCAACACGCTTTCAATGAACTTGTAACTCTTGACACACCGAGTGTATAGTCTTGCACGCTTTATCAATTTTTTTCAAATACTTATCTACCCCAACAACGGAGTTATGGCCACTGAGTCGGACAACTCGTCGCTGAGATTCGTTCCAATTTTGAGAATTCCAGGTTTTCAGAGATGTAGATACAGAATGGTCAGTCCTAAAAACTCGGAGTCATCAGTTACGTTTAATTGAATGAATACTAATGCTCAACTCCCTTTTGACTAGTCCAATACACCTCGTCATCCAAAGGATTGCATCAACTTTATAAATACTTCGGAGAACCATGAAAGACGAATTTTTGATCGGATGAACAAGGTAAGTTTGTACGTTACGGATAATTTTCGTCGTTCCCCCCGTGAGCTACGTTGGTGATCTTGGAAATGTAACAACCTTGAACTTTGGTAGTCACGCGAGCTGTAAATTCTTCGCTCGTTCGCGCAACTCTGGCATACGTATGTGAGCTAGTACGAGTTACCGAGACTATATGTATATCTACCTATATATATATATATATATCATCAGAGTACTTAGGTTCGATCGGGGCCGAGCGATAATCCCATCACAACAGCCTCAAAGTCGGATTACAGAAGTATGGTGTGTTGCGCAAGGACTGGGCACCGATCAATTGAAGCCTTGGTAATTTGGACCATGTTACGATTTCACGTTTCCCAGTTTATGCGAGCTACCTACCGGGTCTCATGATGTGTTTTAAATTTATGGGATATTAGATGAGAAGGGTTTTCTTTTGGGCCAGGGTCAGTTATAATCAGACTCATCTGCGATTTACTTGCTTTCTAGCGCGTAAACGGTTTTGTGTAATTATCGGTTCGAATGATTGTTGGAATGGAAAATAAAATTTTAAATGTACCAAAATGTATTATTCCGCTCGTCTACAAGCATGAAATAGTGTGGAAAGTATTAAAATGAATTTTAAACAGATGTGCGTGTGTGTAGGTAAAGAGTTCCAAAATTCAAACCTCTGTAACTCGAAAATAGCGGGACCAAGCGGGCACTGGTTTTTCACGTGATCGAAACTACCGCTTCCATAAAAATTTAATAAAGACGTGACTACTAATTTTAAAGGGATATTAATTTTTATCGAAATGTCCCCCCAGACTTACAATTTTCTCGACTAGGGGGGCTAAAGATTTTTTACAGAACTAAAGAGGGAGCTTTGCGAATGTGAAAAAAATGATGATGATGAGTTTCAACTTACCACCTTTACTTTTAAATGCTTTCTGAACTCATAGCAAAGCTGTTTCGACTCCTGGAATGAGTCGAATTTTTCCTCAAACTTCTCGATACGCTGGACGTATCGACAAAATCTTCCGGGTACTTGGCACTCGTGAAAAACAGCTTAATCGTGCTAGATTTTACTGTAAATACTTTAGTATGCTTCTTGAATGCCGATTACGTTGGAAATGGAGAACCACTGGGCCAAGAAGAAAATCGACTTGTTCCAGCCACCGAACGTTTTTTGTCGCCCTCACGTGTTCACCTCCCTTTAGAAAGAACTATCACCATTGTTTCGATTTCCAATCCAATCGTAAACTACGGGTGGTCGAACGTACTATACTTTCCGCGGTATCTCTTCCCCCTCACCTCACTTTTTTTTTTTGGCAATCGGGTTGCTGGAGCTGGAGCAGCAGCTCTCGGTCTCCATCCACGTTTCATGCAACATCGTGTAAAACGTATACATGGTAGAGTATTAACCAGAGTTAAGGCGAACCTGGATAGCTCCGTATCAGACACAAGCAGGTTATCGTTGCCTATTTCACATTGGAGTTTCATCGTGTATTTCGTGGATCGGGTGAATGCTACAATTCTTTCCATTTGTCTACTATAGCTTTGAATTTTGATGAAAAAAATATTCTTGCTCATGACGAGTCAACTCCTCGTCTCGCTTCCAGTAAAAAATGAATTATCTGCAATGATCGAGTAAACAATCTCGTCCCAGAAATTCGTTGTTCAATGTCCTTCTGGATCCTCCCAATTGACAAGAATGAAGAGGGTAGAATAATGATTAGCAGGAATGATTACAGTTAGGGCCTTTCCTCTCGTGAGATGTGAACTCAGCCAGGAAATTTTTTCCTGCCAAGTGGGTGCGGGATATTAACGGATGATGAATTTTCTTTTCTGCAGTAGATCATTCTATTCGGTGAATGTCAAACTGAACTTACTATATGACTTTTACAACGGTTTCGAAGATCCAAAGTACTATAAGTCTATTTAAGGATCAAGCCGTCTCTGAATATGTCACGTTTTCTTAGACAACTTTTGGCAACGGATCTAACACCATTGCAAATGTACACTAATAATCTCAGAAACGTTGCAACAAAGTCTCAGCAACATTGCTGAAATCTGATTTTAATTGCAGCATTCCAATATTGCTGCAAGGTCTCTGCAATATAACTATTGCAGCATTGCGAACGAAATGTTAATGCAAGATTTCGGCAATATAACTTTGAAATATAATACCTAATATCATATTATATTATGATATTTATACTATATTATGTATGCCTACATAATTACAAGAAATTACGGAAGTTGGCATACACACGACTTATAAGTCATTCATGCTCATTATTTGTCGTAATATACTTTAAACATCTGCACTGCATATCTCGAGGAAAAGGCGCGAAATACAATTGATGAATGATCGATTAAACAAACTTACCTGTAAGTGAAGTTCTATCATAATTGTATAAAGTGACTCTTCCGAAGAGATAGATCCCTTCTTCGAGGTATTATCCAGCTCCCTTCAGAGATTACCCTAGGCTGTTACCGCAGTGCTTTATAGAATAATAAATATCGGAGTACGCGTTGTCATGACGACGGAGCGCAGGCATAAAGTTTTTTGTTTGTTTAGTATGGTGGTACTACACTGTCGATCTCTTCAGAAGAAGCGCTTCATACACGTACGATAGAATTTCACTTAAAGGTAAGTTCGTTAAATTGATTAATTAGTCATAATTCCAGTCGGGAGAAATTATTATAAAGTTTTTCTCAGTCCATACACCTCAAAATATAATTATACGAAGATAATTATGATGAAGCATCCTCCATGAGAAACCAATAAGTCGAATGATTAAATACCAGACGATAAATATTAAAATGTTGGTGCGTTTTTTTTTTTTTTTTTTAATAAAAATTATTCGCTGCTACGAGGAATTAAAATCTTTCATGCTACTCGAATGTAAGGGAGCCCACAAAAAGTTAGGTTCGATGAGAAGTTGAAAAATCGCGAGAGTGCCAGAAGCGTACGGACGAACCCATGGCTGCAGTGGTGGATCGAAAAGCGGATGGATGGCCAGACCGAGGCAAAGGTTTGAGGACCTACTCGAAAGTTAGTTTAGGACATTGGTATCTGTCTCTCGAAAAGTCAAAGTACCCAGCTTCAAAGGGATCGTGTGGAGTACCAATTGCTGCGAATCGTTGGCTCTCAGTGATTTCCTGGTGAAAGTTATCTGTATGGTTCAATGGAAGAGCTGAATACCTTGGGACGGACGAAATACTGGTCAGAATCAACCGCAGCATTTATACATGTATTCGTGAAATAAAAGAGATTGGAGTACGAGATATCACTTGACAATGCGGTTCACTTTTTTTTTTTTTACCGATTTTCCAATTTCTCTGGGCATGTAGAACTTTGTTCCAAGAAGTTTAGGGTCGATAGGATCAGGAGTTCACAGTTTCTGTCGTACATATGACCTCTGAGCATCAATACACTCGACGTCAATATCATCGATTTGATATATACCCTTTGAATTGGCTCGAGGTTAACGTGTAGCACGCATCCTGGTTCAGAGGAAGGATAACAGTGGCATACAGTTGCTCTAGTATGCTCGCCGAACCTACCGAGAGGACATTGACCAAGGTAAACCGGTCTCAAGAATAGCAAATTGAGACACACTAATATCATTGGTTTTGAGTATCCAGAATGTTTACCTTGGTTGATGTCTCTGTTTACTTATAAGTCTGAGAAACGTTTGTTTACAAATTTTGTTAAATATTCACTTTAATCCATCTCTACGAATATCACAATATCTCAGACCATCATACATTTTAATTCAGACTGCCTGTTCAATTTAAGGATGCTTCACGTATACATTACCAGCCAAAGTGACATACTTTGTGACAATTTTAAGCACTTCGCAATGGAATACTAATCTAAGTTCTTCTATTTTATACTTTTCATTAATTTTTTATACTTAACTATTATATATATTATATATTATATATATTATATATATTATATATATTATATATAATATTATTATTATATATATTATATATATTATATATATTATATATATTATATATATATATTATATATAACTATTTTATACTTTCTATTAATCTAAATCTTCTATTTAGTAAATCCTAAAAAAACTTTAATTTAGAATAATAATAACAATGCCGAAAAGTTATAACAAGTTGGTTTGCAAACAAATTTTTTTTTAAGAAATCATCGGAAATTTTCTTTCTTTTTGGATCAAATGAGTTCGTTAATTTTTTTTACGATTATTTTTTACAATTTTCTCGGTTTTTTTTTAAATTCCTGTTTTCGAATTTTTCAAAACTGTATCCATGAAACTATTCATTCAATGACCCGAAAACTTTTTTGCTACAATATGTAACGTCTCTACGAAAACATATTCAAAATGTAAAACTCTTCATCGACTTCTCAAAATTTCAAAGGACAGAGAAAATTACAAAAGTATTTACGCGTATCGAAGCAAAATCCTCACATTCATTTTATATGACAAACAATAAAATTTTACTGATGATTCGTTGACCAATCGTCTTTTAATCAATTTGTTAAAAAAATATTGGCCCTAATATTATTAAAAATCAATGTTTCGAACAACTTCTAGATCGTTGATTGTTTTCAGATTTTTGTCACACAGTAAAGTATTGAAATTATTATTGGATCAAATTTTTGGTTGGGAATGCATATATGTGAAGCATCCTTAATTAAAAAAAAAAAAAAACGTAGGTTGCTGTCTAATTTTTTTCAACAACCCGTAAACACTCCTATTTCATATACCTTTGTGTTAATTGTTAAAAATAATTTGAACGAAATAAACGAGGATAGTATTGCATTTGGACAGATATCGCTTTCAGTTAGTTGAACTATTGATATTTACATAGTACTAACTATTCAGAGTATCAGATATCTGCGTTATTGAATCATAACCTTTGTTCCACCAAAAGTTTTCGCACCGTAAAGTGAACGCCTATTACTCGCATAAATATCCCGGACGAATATATTTTCCACTGGCCTGAAAGCTTCGTGAAGCGTTGTAAAACTTCGCAAAGTTCTCACGCGTTTGCGGACAAGCGCGTCAACCGCATTCTGCGGGTATTGCACGCATCGATAGATCCGATGAATTTTGATTGACAGGTCGTTGAAAACGCTTTGATTCGCGCGTTGTCTCATTAACGTACATTTATTTTGTCAAACTTGTTGCGAAATCAATCGCAATAAACGTAAGAAATAAAAATACGAGATATCACCCAAGGACGATTGACGCATACGAACCGATCTGGGTTGGATAAAAATATTATTTGTCAATGCAATTTTAAGGAACTGTTGACGTGTAGAGTGCTGTTTTAGAGATGAATTTTAGGATACCATAAATTTTTGACTGTTCGAGTTTTCTTTGTGAAATTTTTTGCAGATATTTATTGATCCTTTAAAAAGATCTAGTACAAATGGCCATAGTTGCCCTATAATTGGCAACAAGTGTTTCGGACATTGAACCATCCGAAAAAAATCAAACATATCCTTAATCTGTGTGAGTGTTGTGATGATTGGTGTCAGATTCGGTGAGAAAAAAAATTTATTTGCCATAATGGCGGCATACCAGCTTTGATTATCGATTGTTCCTAAGTTCTTTGACCTTTCTACGAGTTATTAAAAAAAAAAAAAAAACACTCTGTCTGAGTTCCGCTACTAACGTTAAAAAATTGTTTACACAGTTTTGAATAAACGGCGTTTTGAGTTCTCACACCGTTTGAATGCGGTTCAAATGAAATTATTAATCACAAGTAGCACTATGCGGTTATAACAGGCGTATTTACGAATATCTGCAATAAGCTAAAATTCGAAAAACTGAAAATCGATTTTTCCCAAATTTCTACAGGACAATACTGCCTCAATTTTCGACAGCTCGTTTTGTTTGCTGGAAAATACTAAATTTTACATCGTATTCCTCGCTTGGGTTGCACTGATTTTACTGTACTGACTTCTATATTCCTGCGATGACGATTTTTGGTTGATCCCTATCATCTAATTGACAAAGAGTAGCAAAAAAGCCTATAGAATCCTGGCTGGAATGAGTTGAGTATGCAGCAATGGTCTACCAACACAGCCTGACGGTCCCAGGTGATAGAGCAACTAAATTAGACTGCCTCGATGACTATGCGCTATACACTAATTTCCGACTCTGCCTGAGGAACATGGCATTTGACATCTCCCAAACACCCTACGAGTCCAGATCTGGTCATTGAACAGATTGAAACCGCGTATCGGTGCAATGTCCTTGTGCAGGGAAAAGTGAGCCAGCGACAGTGATGTCCTTGTGCAGGGAAAAGTGAGCCAGTGACAAGTTCAGGCCCAAGTAATGGCTGCAAGGTCAATCGAGCAGTTTAGCCTGAGCCCCATTGCACCATATAAAGATCCATTGTCGTCGAAAGAACCATTTTGCTGTCAACGCCATCGGGTGACTACAGAGTCTGGCGGATCTGGCCTGTCTTGAACGCTTCGCTGGATTCCAAGCGGTGCAAGCGTTGCAACCATTCTTCAGTGTCATCGAATCGTGTACTCTCGTGGTTCTCATTCTTTCTACAGCTTATATTTTCACTGGGCTTTTTTTTTTGTTTTCATGATTGAATCAATTGACAGGCCAGGGTATCTCAAGACAGTTATCAGGAAAATCGAGCCTCGGCTGGGCCAACGAAGTATTTGGCTGGCCATGGACTGCGGGAATCAATGTCGACCCACATGACCGGTATCAATGCCACAGCTGCGACGTCACTGTTACGGTCTAGTGACGCCTTTTTTTTCTCTTTCATTGCTCTACCTTCTGTGTAACGACCCCTATGACGAACTCCGTGGGAGCATAGCGTCAAAATTGGGTTTCCGGTGAGCCGGGACAGCGGGGAGACTTTCGTGCCGTTTCCAACGTCAATAAAAATGTCAGGACTGAGAGACTTTATTCGAGGATCCATAACAAGGAACGGATATCGAATGGCTCGTCGATTCCCGTGTGCCTTCAATTGAACCATCATTGGTTTTCGGCCTTGTATTGGTTCATTGATTTATTTTTTATTTTATTTTTTCTGTGGAATCTTCGGGAAAGGACAAGGAAATCTTTTACCTAGGTTGGTATGTTCTTGGCAGAAGATTGGTACATCAATAAAAGCGAGAGAGAGAGAGAGAGAGAGAGAGAGAGAAAGAAAGAGAGAGAGCGCGTGGAGTGCAGCGGCAATGGGAAAGCTGGAGTAGGCACTGAGACCGTTGCAAAGTTTCCACGGAATTATACGACCTGTATTCCACCCTCTCTCTTCTCTTTCACTATGCCATTGCAACGATGCACTGCCCATGGAATGAAAATCTCGGCTCTAGAAGTATATAATTCGGTTTACGATCTTGGGAGAGAAACTTCATCGTTGTGCAGTTGGGCCAACTTGGTCTACCGCTCTCTCTCTCTCACTCTCTCACTCTCAATTTTCCTTTCTATCATCGGTTCCCCTTCACAAATATCATTTTCACTATCTGATATTCGTAGCAGCGATGAAGTGTACTATTTTCTTTATGACTCTGGCTTATTTTCCATTATAGATTTTTACGTTACGTAACTAAACTAACTTCAAATTGACTCTTATATCTTGTTTTACAAACTCTGAAGTATACATATTTATGTGTATATTTATAGTTTTTCTCAGGAAATGTGCAATGAGTCCGGTAAATCGCGGGAATGCCCTCGTCGTGCATTGGTGATTGTAAAAAAATAAAATAATTAGAAAATTTAACAGGAAAGACGTTCCACGATAGTTCGCCCACCTATATTATAATTATTCATGATCGTCAAAAAAGTTCAGCGAGTACTTGAGATTATTGAGTATCATCTATTTTCAATATTCGTATACACCACGTTTCGTCGCTTTATGTGTGTTTTCCGTTTACTGCCGTGGGAAGGATTAGTATTTTTTAATGTTCATTCGTGGAAAAAATGTAATTCATTTAGATGCTCTGCCAGCGATGATTTTCGATCAATTTAATTGGGGAATTCATGTTTCGAGAGGCGCTGTTATATCATTGATCCTTTCGCGGCACAGGAGAGTTCGACAAAGTTCAATTCTCTCTTTTTTTTTCGACTCGATCATATTTTTATTGGGAAACATCGATGCAATTACCAATACCAACGACATGGCAAATATCAATTACTTTAAGTATGAGATCTCGTCTTATTTCAATTGATCACGCGATAATATTTAGTCGATTTGTGGATGACTGCAGCGTCCGATAGAGAAATTCTTGGCACTCTGCGTGAATGAATCATGCACCTTTGTGCTGCAACAAATTTTCACTCGGTACACGCACACACACACACACACACACATATAGTGCTTTATTATATATATTTTATATCAATTATTTATTATTATGTAAATACATAATATAATCGCATTTTTTCGATTTTAGAAAAGAAAAAAACTCTCCCCTAGCATTATTTTGCTGTAACCGGAAACACATGAAGTCCTGGAACTCTGAATTTTCGATATAACCAATCATATTTTCTCTTAATCCACTAATTTTAATTTCAATTAGGCTAGTTGAAGAGCTCAAGCTTCAAAATATCAGAGACTTTTGGGAACTTTGATTTTTTGAAAATTCATCGTATTTGATCATGAATGCACTTTATACAATTCGAGTTATTTAATTTTTCTCGTCGTTATGCTGGGCAATCGAATGTTGTGTAATTAAAAAAATAATTAAAAAATCAATGACCGATTTTTACGCGATAAGCATGGGAATACGATATACGATATATCCATCTTTGCGCTTATCTTCGATTCGTTCAATAAAATCTCAGAGCATCGATTCTCAACGAATCAGCCGAATACGTCCATATGAGATACATCCATATGACATAAGTCTATATGGCCGTCAGGATCAAGATTTTTGGAATTGGAGAAAATCGATTTCGACCGAAAGATTCGATGATCGAGTAGACTGGAAGAATCTCTCCAGCCAATAGCTTATATAGCTCCTCGGTGCTCACACTTTCATCCATCTCCTCAACGCTCTCTTATCCCTCAACGCTCTTTTTAACGATCGGTCGAGCTGTCGTTAAATCGAAGAAATACGATCGTTTCCGAGCTTTCGCTGTCCTCGTTCATCGTCTAGCTTCTTCTTATACTCCGCGGGTCCCGGATGGTAAACGCTATGGATTAGCGTTCAAGTTGCTCGGGTATGAGATTTCATACATATATACATTCACACGTTATTTTCGGTTTATTCTTACCGATTGTGGGAGCAGCTTCACCACCAGCGAACGAATCGATATTCCATTTCATTCAGAGACCTGATGTAAAATCGAAGATTTTTTTTTTTTCCGAGTGTATATAACTCAAAAGTTCTGCCGCTTTTTGCATAATTTTTTGTTTTATTCATTTTTACTTGAATTGACATACGAGTGTAGCAGCAGAAATTCGAATAAAATAATTTGAGGTTTCGAATATTTTAAATTATTCGTATTAACGATTTATCAGATGATTTTTTCAAATAAACAATGCATCAAATCGTATTCATCAATAATATTTTCCCAAGATACTAAAAGCACACAAGATGATAATTATTTATCCTCTGGGATTTGAGGTTTATTTTGGGACGTTTATATATAATCTACGGATAGAGCGTAGTATCTGCTCTCTTCTTGCGCACCTCTTGGTTACGTTAATTGTGATAGATAGGTGGAGCTTTACAGGGTGTGTGCGGCGTTCGTTCGACGAACGACTGTCGGACGTTATACAGATCTATGTGCCAATATAAAGTTGTATGGCCTCGTGTACAATGGCACCTATAGAGCGTCAAGATACATCGTTCGTGTAAATCGATCGGCATGTATGTGTGCCCGTATTATCCGTGTATCACATAAATGGCCTGGACACGGTGATGGACGATGTGAAGATATATATTTTACTTGTTTCTCCGTTGGGGCTTCAGACGCGTGTATGTAACGTGTTACTGCACGGCTAACCTATGACTGTATGTGTACGCTCGTCGAATGGCAAACTCGGGCATACTCTCGAGTCACACACGGGATCACCATTGCATCGAGAGTGTGAGAGGGTACGCGAGAAGCTATCGAATCTATGTATATGTGGCTGTGCCAGACTCTCTGGAGAAGCTTGCAAACGCAAAATCCACGACGGGCGTCATACATCTCTCTACAAATCGACAAGCAAGAGCTATAACGTCGAATGTAATGTGTGTATGTATATATATATGTGTGTGTATGTATTTATGTATGTATGTATGTATGTATGTATGTATGTATGTATGTATGTATGTATGTATGTATGGACGTATGTATGTATTTATGTATGTATATATGTATGTATGTATGTATGTATGTATGTATGTATGTATGTACGTTTGTACGTATTTATGTATGTATGTATGTATGTATGTATGTATGTATGTATGTATGTATGTATGTATGTATGTATGTATGTATGTATGATTGTATGTATGCATGTATATTTACATGAGTGTGCAAGGCGATAGTTCGGTAGACGAATGGGCTAGCTGAGCGGATAGCAGGCAAAAGCACCGGCTGTATGAATACGTATACATATTCACTGCAGTGTCTGTTGGGGTCAAAAAACATATGGATGGATCCGTTGTACATCCATGAGTGCATGGGAAAATAAAAGCGAAAAGATGCAGTGGAAAAATGTGCTTGAGAACGTATACCCATATAAGCGAAAATATGAGAAAAACGATGTACACTGTGGCACCTTTATTCAGTTCAGGGGTGCCGGTATCGCGTAGCACACGACTTAGCCGAGGCTGCGCGCTTCCATCTGCGCAGCTGATCTTGGAGCTAGCAACGCAGCAATAGGCGCAGCGCCTTCTCCCACCACGAGCTGCGCCGATCGATGTGCGTCGCAAAGCAGGAACTGTTGTTTGAATCCGGAGTTACCTCGATCGAGTTCCTCGTGTAGTGTGACAAGAGAGGATAATCTTCGTTGCCACAAACTTCCGGATAAGATTGGGCAGTTTATTTTGAAACAAACTGGCATGTTCGTATTTAGATCTATGGACATGCCAGTCAAGTATGCAGGTTCAATAAGGTTCTGTGAACTGTTGGTGAATGGAGCCATTATGTGGGTAATGGTGGTCCATATCTTATGGCCATAAAGCTACAATGGTAATTGTATAGGGAAAAGCCAATGATAACAATTAAAATATGATTGGATTAATGTTGATCCAATGGCAATCCTAGTGACAATTTTTTTTGTACACATTCAATGGAAATGTCAATTGTTATGATGCATAAAATTTGTATGGGGTTCCCGTCGGTCTTTAATGGTAATTAATAAGTGTGAATCCCAATGGGAATTGGATAATAAAACTTCGTGCATAAAGGATGGTGGATCGTATGTCATTTATTGTCTTTTTCCACTAATTTATCACGACTTTCATCGCCATAAAAAAAGTCTCATTAAATTAGAATTGCGACTGGAGCAATGAAAACTTATTGCCACTCTTTAATGGCAATTAATGGTAAATTTTGTCAAGGAAAGTCTCATGCCAATTTATTCTTTATCGTGATGCAGATCAACATAAAATTCTCAATGAAATAATTCGGTGTTCCGAGGGTGAGGAAATGAACTGGACGAGATGTCAACTACGACAATCGCTTTGGGTCTTGCTAACGCGTGGTCCGGGCAGCAGAGGCTGAGCGGCTGCTTTGAATACAAAACTTGAACTAGCTCTTCGGGCTATGTCTCATTGTATAGCGTCAATTTGAACATCCGGACGTCCCCCACATCCTGCGGGCTATTCTCGAGAAACTCGAGTTGAAGTTTTAGGAAGAGAGCGATGAGAGAGCGAGAAAGAGAGAGAGAGAGAGAGAGAGAGAGAGAGAGAGAGAGAGAGAGAGAGAGAGAGAGAGAGAGAGAGAGAGAGAGAGAGAGAGAGAGAGAGAGAGAGAGAGAGAGAGAGAGAGAGAGAGAGAGAGAGAGAGAGAGAGAGAGAGAGAGAGAGAGAGAGAGAGAGAGAGAGAGAGAGAGAGAGAGAGAGAGAGAGAGAGAGAGAGAGAGAGAGAGAGAGAGAGAGAGAGAGAGAGAGAGAGAGAGAGAGAGAGAGAGAGAGAGTGAGAGAGTAAGATAGGCGTCGGTTAAAAGGTCAAAGGAACTTCCCTCAGAGTAAACGATTCAATATATTTATGAATTGTCTTCACAAAAAGGGTAGTGAAAGTTTCGCTGATTTTTACTCAAATACTTTCTGTCGTTATTTTATAGTTGTCTTCTACTATACATCATTCAATTCTCAATTTTATAAAAAAAATTTCCAAAAATTTCGTTTTGATATTGAGATTGTAGCCATCTTAAAATTCAATGAGATAAAAAAAAAAAACGCCAATTTCACCGTCAAATGTAAAGGGAGAGGAGGGTTCATCGAAATATTCAGCCATCGGTAATAATATTAACGCAAGATTGTCAATAATTATTTCTAAATGGAATTGACAACTTTCATTGGAAGGTTATGCGTCTGCATATCACTAACAAACACGTCAAACTAACACACACGAATATTACAGTGTAGAATTTATTAATAAAATAAAATAAATAAAAGATCAAAAATTAAAATAATGTTAATAATATCAATAGTATCAGTTACGATCAAAGATCAAAATTGGTAATGAAAGGTCTTTTATTGATGAATAAGACATTTATCGATAATAAAAGATGAAAATTATTTTATTGACAAATAAAATCGTTTTCGTAATTTAGCCCGTTGTTATTTTCTTCCCGTATTATTTTTCATCGTGTAATCTCATTCGAATATCATTTTCGACTATATGTAGTTTTAATCGTGTGTTATATTGGACCATGGTACTTGTTCATATGTTAATTTTTTATGTTATTTTTACAGTAATAATATCTACCAGTAACATTTAAACGTGCTACCAATTATAATAACATGTTTTATAAACAAACAAAAATTGTATCAGGATAGCTAATTTTATTTTTGATGGCGAACAATGATAATCAAAAATAACAACAATTTTCCAAAACCTCTTCTATACGATTTGTTTCTTTCCACTGTTACTCTTTTTCGCACGCTCCGGGTTTTCGTTTGTCCAAATTACCGAACGACCGCCCTCAAGTTTCCGGCCTGGCTCCTTTTATTTAATTCCATCCCTCAACCGATCCTCCTGGCGCCCTTCGCAGCTCTTGTTCAGCCCTCGGGCAGCCTCATTCTCCCCTTTGCCCTCTCGGCAGTTCAGCGCACTCGCCCAGCATCCCCTTGTGGCTTGTATAGTCTTTCTCTCTCCACATCGATCCGCTTGAGCTTGATTAACAGTTGCAAATTTAATTACCGAACCTACATCTTCCGCAAGCTCGCAAGCTCTTCCCCCTTTTCTTTCTCGCTGAGCTTCCATCTTTCTGCTATACGATAAAATATCGTGAATTTCTGTTTGCTCCACTTTTCAAGCTTCCGCAGCTTTGCTTATCTTTTCATCTATCTCCAACTCTTTTATGCATCATCTTCGGATTTCTTTTGTTTTTTTGGCCTCAGGTGACAATCTTTCGCTTGCTCTTCATAGTCTCCAGACTGTTGGATTCGGAACATAATGCTTTCTCTCTGGAGCTCAACAGCCGCTAGATGCATCATAATTGCATGGGGGTATACGGGGAAATCGATAAAAATCCGTGTCATACAGGCAGTCATTGCTTTCCTGCGATTCTTCGAGATTCATGTGTGACTGAACATCAAGTCGCTGTCAGTAGTATCATCGTTCTGTACGATATTCACGATACCAGCCAATGAAAAGTGCAATATTAATCCCTCGAAAGTTCAGATGAATTTTCGCAGATTTTAGAGTGAACGCTACAAGATTTGGAACCAAGAGTATGAGACAAAGGGTGAACAGTTAAATCGGAGAATTTCTCAGCATTAATTCCGGCAGATTCCACGTTAAGGTTGACTGAATTTCGAAGCCTAATGCTCCGAGCACATAAAACCCTGATCCCTCCGTCTCTCCGCTGTCTTGCATCAGCTTTAGTTATCGCACTCAGAGTACGTGTATAGTTCCATCTTCGAGGACACAAAGTCGGAGAGCGTGGAGCTTCCTTGCTTCATGAAAAGGGGATGAAATCCTTCCAAAACGATAAACAAGAGCAACGTAACAATCTGCCGCAACTTACTCGGATCTCACGATGGACAAAAAATTTTACGAACTAACGTGGAGTCCTATGACGAAATAACGCGGAGTGAATTCTCACTCAGATTCTTGTCTTGCGAAGGGTGTTATTCTCGTGCATTTGCACGCAACCGATATACACGCTTCGAAATCAGTTTTCCACCATCGTTATCTCGCTGGGTGTTTACGTCTGGTTTTCTAAGCTTACGTTTCTCCTTTACAATCCCAAGCAGCTTATCATCAGCATAGACACACGGGGCGGGGGATATGAACTGTTTGTCGGTTTCTCATACTTGCTCTTTGTCGTATGAGAGCACACGCCCTCTGGGATATGCGAGAATCCCGTGATAGTGCATTGCTTGCGACGCAAAGGAGCCGAATCGAAGGAGAGTTCGGGTAATATGATTATTCTGCTCAGCTGGATGGCCCGGCGTTTCCTTGCCGACAGCACCGAGTGTAATATGGTGGAAAACTTTAAAAGTTGCAAGCTTCCCCACAAGCCCTGTTTTTTCCCGAAACCAGGAAAGACCGAGTACCACTTTAAGATAATGAAACAATCCACAAGTTGTCGAGCTACTCCAGGCATCTGTCCTTATTATTCTTGGTTTCTTACTTTAGATCGTGTGTGTGTGTGTGTGTGTGTGTGTGTGTGTGTGTGTGTGTGTGTGTGTGTGTGTGTGTGTTTGTATACGTTTCCACGTGGCGTATCTTTCTGAGCAGTGAGTCTCAGTGTCAAGGAGCACCAGGAGGATTAGACGGAACATAAAAGAGTGTAGATGTGTGAAAAGTGATTGCGAAAAGCCTAGGTGGATAGGGTCTAGTCTCTGCGATTGGAATCTTGATATTAACAGTGCTAGCTGTATCAGCTACATTCAACAAACCCATATCTACGTACGTAATTTAGCTTCATCTATCTAGAGTCTATCATGATCTGCTCGTCTTTTTCGTTTGGCCGTTTTTCTTCTGCATGTTCTCCTTCTTTTTCATCTTCTTCCTCATTTTCCTCTTCATCTTCTTCATCTTCTTTCTCACCTTCTTCTTTATTTTCGTCATCTATATACTATCTCTTGTGTCACTCCAACCTTTTGACAGTATGCGAACGACTTTGCAACTAGTACTCTTGATCCCGAGTCCTTTCCCAGGCAGAAGTAACCTCATAGTATGCGAGATCCAATTCCTCATCCTCCAAACTTTGATGTGAAATGTGGCTCCATCTATTTCCCTCCATGGTATCCAGCTTCTATGGTCTAAAAGTTTGGGTTCATCGAGTTCCAATTGAAGTATGAATCTCTTACTCCCTTTCTCTCTTTTCCATCTTTCACTTTCAACGTTTTTATTCCACATGATAATATTACGCCAACGATCTTCTCTGAGGGCCATGCATGAAATGGGCTACTTGACAATAATAGTCTTTAATATATTTAATATATTTAATATTTAATATATGACAATAATAGTTTTTAATAGTCTTTGTAAGATTCTACGCAAAGTTTGATTCATCAAGGTCTAGCGATCTGGTTATTTTTACAAAGTATTTGTGCTTTATTGAGAAAGAACGGCATTTGAACACTCCTTGCCTGAACTTTACTGCTCATTGATAGTTTCGAAAATTTCGGATCGTCTCTTTGGAATCAATTATTCTCTTGTACCTATTAAATTATTTTGTGTATGTACGGTTCATTATTGGGTGATTAAATCGAGGCACGCAAAGCGTTTCCGTTAAATTGGGCAGTATTGAATTATTAGTGACAACAGAGAGGCAAACCACTTCAAAATGGACACCTCCGTATGCCTCTCCATTGCCAATCTCGATTAATTTCAGCTCGAATTGGATAGGGCTAATCGAGTTGCGGCTACTGACCACATCGTTGAAACGATGATCCGTAGAATCCTACTTCATTTACAGGAAGCTTCAGCTTTGGTATTACAAGCGATTGTCTCGCAACCGCAATATAGACGTAATCGAATGTATTCAGGCACGTTACAATGATCCGATGGCAATTCTCTGAGAAAAATCCCACATTCAATAAAAATTTTCTTCTAACATTTGCATGTGTTTCGTTTCAACAAGAAGATTGAGGTCAAGTTTACATTCTCAAGCTTCCAACAGGACAATTACACTCAGTAGCTTGTACCTCGAGCATATGACTTTTTAAAGCTACTTTAATCATTTTTAGGGGAAAAAAAACAAACTTAATAAATGCTGCTGGGACAACCGATTGGCTGCCAGTAAAGAAAAATGCCCTACCAGTTTCAAATATTGTCCAATAAATATGCCTGCTATATATACGAACACCATTCACCAAATAACTGTCGTGAAACGAATTTCTGAAAGCTACCAACTTTATCGACCAACAAGCTAGTGCTCTCATATATCACGCGTGTGCCCGAAAAAGCTTGTCAATCCAAAACATATAAGGGCTCGCATGTGATCGTCCTGAGCAATGTAAAGCTCGTAGACTTGTTAGCAATTGAATTACGATATTCCAACGAATTTAGCAGCGTTCTCCTACAGCAAGGTAGATGCGACTCTCGTGACTATGCATCTCATCCCAACATCCACTTTATGATTGTATCAACGTGAGTTCGTGATGGTCTTCGTGTCGACAATGGGCTTTGGCTACGTTACCACAAACTCAATCATTCCTTGTCTCCACAAATCCCTGTAACTTCCATTCCTCCACCTGCTTCTTCTTCTTCTTCTTCTTCTTCTTCTTCGCCATTGTCGTTATCCCCGAGATCGACTACGACGTAGTTTCGCGCCGTGCCAGCTTTGTTAGGAAGCAAAGTTGACGCAATAACTTCGCTTCTGTAACACCCAACGGTTTCCCAATAGAGTGCCGGGATAGTTGTCCAAGCACGAATGAACCCATCGCCAGATAACATCGAAGTTATTCGTCGAGTGAACACGGCCTTAGACGTGGCTCGACTGATCGTACGAATTGGCATACGAAATAGAAATTTCCTGGCATCCCACAATGGCAATCATATGTCATTGCTTCCTTGATTGGAGATCATATAGGGATTGCGTTATCTTAAGGTGCAAAGATGGACCTGATTACAATCTCTGGCTTAGTGAGAATAACAACTCACACAGTCAACTGTCAGGGTTGAATCATTATTTTAAATTAACTAGGGTCCACCACGCGCGCTTATGCGCGCGAACGGTTTTCTGACAGCGCTGCAGCGCTCTAATCTAGTTTCGACCGACTAATCAACTGTCAAACTGACAGTTGTGACAAACTGACAACTGACAAACTGAACTTGATCACCAATCCTTGTCCGCTAACCGACCAATCACAAGACGAATAAAACGACAACAACGGATTCGATTATTTCGATATCTTCGATAAAATCTCGTCACGCATGAACTTTTTACAAGTTTGACTAGGGTCCATCACGCGCGCTAACGCGCGCGAGCGGTTTTCTAATAGCGCTGCAGCGCTCCAATCTAGTTTCAATGATCGACTAATCACTGTCAAACTGACAGTTATTGTGACAAACAGACAACTGAAAACCTGACCAATCACAGCACGAATAAAAAGGCTTCAATCCGAGCAACGAAAGTTTCGAAACTTCGATATTTCGATATATTTTGTCACCCACCAACTTTTTACGAGTTTGACTACACGTAGGGACAGCAGCAAGTTTATCAGTAGTTTTCTCTAAAGGTTATATGGATAGTTCTGAAAGAATTGTATGGATAGTTCGAAGGACCATACGAGAGAATGCACTTGACATAATTTTCAGTTAAATAATTTTTTATTTTTGGGTGTGGAACGGGTTCAACTTGTGTAAACGGAACTGCTTTGCGCAACGCGGGTGAACCAGAAGTAAAGATACATTCTTCTTTCCACATCCAATCCCAAATGAGCTGAGAACACTTTATAGGAAAACACAAAGTTTTCCAACAACATTAGCGAGAGCAGTCCCGTTTCAACCTTCAGCTTGATAATCATATATGATTTTAGGGTTGGTGGTGTGTGGTTTACGGTATATACTATAAATGGATCCCTGTGCAGCATAATATTTTATTTCAGTTACTGCACTTTCGGAACGGCAAAGAGAGCGAACGACAGAGAGAAGTGGTCTGTTTCACTGTGGGAAATACGTCCATGCAACAACTTCTAGTTACGTTCTACATGACGTTACCCATTTTACAGTTGAGGTTGCATGTCCTGTGCAGAATTTGTCGTTGCCCGAAACGCTTTCCACAGTTGGGTGCCCAGTTTCTAGTGTTTCCCTTCGTGCGAATTACCTCTCCTAAATTTGCTACAAATGTAGGTTGGACACTTCCATAGTTGTGTACCCCTTAAATTCGATGTAACGAAGTGCAGAGTTTTGCATATACCTTCCAATCTAGAACATGCAATTTTTCGCAATGTTTATCATTAAACAGCGATAAATAGTTTATTCATCCATTGCATTCACAGTGGCTCATATTATTTCGAGAGTCAATCCACGAAGAGAATAAATGCACAAAGTATCACCTTCCTACTTTGTGTATAAGCGAAGTGAAAAGGAACGTGAATCCAAGAATCCAAAATTATTAACTTACTTGATCACACTTGGGCGTAATTATAACCCAAGAGGATTTGGATCCGACATCCGATATAGCTACAGGCAGCTCCCGAATCGGTCCATCATGAAAAAAGTAGCCAACATCCTGAAGATTTTTCTGTTCAAAGAAAAGAAGTTAGAGCACTCAATATGGAGGCTAGGAAGGATTACAATAATTACATTTCTGAAGACAATGATTCTTCGTGATCGTGTGATGGCTTTTTCGGTCAACTGACAGTGTATATAATCACAATTTGCACGCTAATCTATGTAATCGAACATCACAATCTGTATTCTCGTGACTTCAGTTCGATTATTTTCACGACTAGCTGAGAGGTGGGACAAGAATCGACGTATTTATGCGGCGCACATGTGCATAATGTAATAGATCGTGTTGGTCAACACGGGGTGGGGTGTACTGTATGGGCGTCCAGTGCAGGCACGTAGCGACAGCTGCAGTTAATGCATCGTTCGACATTTCCACGGGTTTGGATAGCCAACCATTCCCTCATACCTATTTGGTTGGCTGGGGAATCCGTGACACGTAAGGGCAGGGTATCGTGAATTGAACGTGATCTTAAACCGCTATATTGTTAAACTCAAACCATTCCGGTTATCGTCCCGCTGACCAGCAACCGCTTCAGTCTCAAGTTTACGATTTAGTCAACTGGACTCGTGACCTGCTGGCATTCACAGACTATCGTTGTCCATTAATTCGTTGATTTCTTGGCGGGGAAAAAAACTTCAGGCTACTCGAAAGATATCCTGAAAGCTGTTGAAGTTTCCTTGATAACATATGCGAAATATATGAAAGTATCGGTTTTGTTAACGAAGACAGTTAGATCTGCTAATTTTTAACTCTTCCGAATCTTCACACTTATCCAGCCTACACTTCATACGTTGGAATTAAGCTCTTCTCTCGTGGGCACCAATGTTCCATTTATCGTGGCGTTCGTTGACCCAACCCAATCGAACCTAAACTGAATGCGTGGCGAACGGATTTAACTTCAGCTACCTTTGCGATGATATAACTACCAAAACCGATTGGGTGGAAGGCCCCACTTGTTCTTTTCGTGGTTGCATACTTCGCGATCTCGAGAAGCTCTTGTGTCAGGTACTTCAAAGCTCTTTCCTCCTTCATTGCCTCTCTTCCTCCATCTCTCTCTCTCTCTCTCTCTCTCTCTCTCTCTCGCTGTTTCTCTGTTGCATGAATAAGTGGAAGGCTCTAGAGGTGCTTTGCTCGAATCCCGTTCTACATACAAATGGCGAAATTACGGATGGTGGCAAGGGGACAAAACTACAGGAGATTCCAGAAGGTTCAGAAGGTAAGGGAGTTAAGGGTAGGCCGTAAAGTTGCGATATGGCCCGGAAAGTACGACGGGGATTTGACTCTCTTGCGCCGTTGATACCGTGCTGGCGTTGGGCAACCGGCCGATGACCGTAGACCCAGTTGTCCAATACTTGCGCGAACACGTACCCCCACTACATCTCGATCCTTCTCTCGTTTTCTCATATTCTCTTGCTTTCTCCATCCCCCTCTCATCGCAATTTTCCTCGGTCACCCCGTTATCGACAAGATTATCTCTGGCCCATGTGCACGACGTGGCGAGCATTTTCGATGAACTTGCAATCCTGGTGTGTGTGTGTGTCTCTCTCTGCTCTTTCTGTGTGTATGTGTGTGCGTGGGTGGGTGGGTGGGTGGGTGGTTGTGTGGGTGTGTTAACCTCGACTGGAAGATCAGGGATGAGCCCTCTCGCCTGGTCACACGGATAATTGTCGACTGCTTAGCAACTCACGTACTCGACCTTAATTACACTTTGTAATGTGGTATCCACCTTTCATCGTAAAATACATTATTATTATATGCTCAACGAGGATTCTCCATCATACTTAACCCCATTGACTATATCTGCACTGCGTCTGAAAGATGGAAATCCACTTGTGTGACTCGGACGTTATAAGATTCGGTTATTTTATATCAAAAAACGATCACACGAATACATGAGATGGACACGAACGCAAAAGTATACATCCGTGTGTAAATCATTAAAGTGTTGGTTTTATTTTTCGTAATATAATTCGATCGAACTAATCCTGAAAAGTTATCAATAAATTGGTTTTAAAAAAGGTTGGTGAATTATATGAGAATTTCTTTTTCCTTTTTTGATCGAACGATTTCATTGTTTCATTTGAATTTCATCCACTTCTCAAAATGAAAAAAAAAAAAAAAAATTCAAAAGTCAGAGAAAATTCTGAATAAGTTCACACATACTTAAAAAAATCAACAAATTAATTATCACATAAAAAAAATTTTACTCATGATTTGTTGAACAATTTTTTTCAAATACAATTTTGTTATCAACTTTTGAGCATTATCATGATTGAAAATCAATGTTTGAACATATCTTCAATTTTGTTAATTTTTTCGAATTTTCGTCACACAGCGAAGGAATAAAATTCTGATCAGATCAAACTTTTGGCTGGGAATGTACAAACGTGAAGCATCCTCTTAATAAAATTGTGCATAAGCAAATCTCCCCTATTCGAGATTTTCCATGAATGTTTTTTCTCTCGGCTAAAATGAACAAAAAAAAAAAAATTTTATATGAAATCGTACGATCGTGGGAAACTCCAGTGAAATTGTTCCTCATCGTGTTTAACTTGCACGCAATAACACGACCGCCGTTCCTATATGGCATTCTCTCTGCACCTTCAACCTTCCCTTCTTTCAAGCGTATTTATTTTTCCTTTTCTTTCATCCACAAACGATCATTTCCTCACCATTCTCGTTCACCCCCCCCCCCCCCCTTGTCTATTTATTCCTGGGCTCTCATAATTACCGCACGAGGAATCATCGCTTTGTTCGGATAATTATGTAAATATAGGTGACCCGGCGCGTCGGAAATGGCCTAGCGTATTACCGAGGATATCGCGAGTCCCGATAATACCCTGGTAGTCTGTTGTTAATACTAGGCCGTGTCATTTTTCGATTTTTTTTTTAATACTCCTTCAATGAAAATCTTTTTCGATAAAAAAAATCTTCTCAGTATAAATGTCAAATGAGGCACCTTTTAGAATTCACCGACAGTATCCACTTTTCGCGAGGTATTCACTCAAAAGACGATCCAGCCTTCAGGTATATGAAGATTACAAAAAAAAAAAAAAAAAAAAAAAAAATTCTGTTTAGCCTGTATTGATCAAAGAAAGTGAAGACACTGTTTTAAGTAGTTACGGCAGTTCATGTACCCCCAAACTTGTGGTCCTCAAACTGACTCAGATTTAAAACAAATGTACAACCTTTCGATTCGTGTAATATTTTTTGAAGTAATTACCATTGAATAGCAGCTTGGTGAAAAAAAATTGACGAAAAAGATTGTCTTTTGGGGTTGCAATAAAAAAATGAATAGTATTATGAATTAAATCCTGAATGATGCGAGGCTCTTCGACCTGTCGACTGGGCCTGTAATTTCACACGTAATTATAAGTAGGTAGGTGCGCGTGTTTTACATAATACATATAAATAATTATTACTACATAATACATACGATATAAATAAATATATGCATACTTTTTTTTAACGCAAAATTATCGAGAGGCGTCTTGAAAGAGTCAATCACTCGTTGCAGCATATTTCACTCATATTCCAGTATAGTTTTATGCAGTATCGAGAGTCACTGGCGAGAATTGCATAATCTTACGGTGCAACTCGACACATTCGTGGGCAAACACGTGTGGTGTCTGTCCGTATCAAAACTGTTCCAAGTTCAGGGTGAAGTAGCTCGTCGTCTGGCTCCTCCCGAGGAAGCAAGTATTGGTCGTGTTTAAACCGGCTGGTTACGTTAGGCTATCCTGTCAGACCAGCTCTCGGAGACGAGCATCGTGAAAGTGCGAGCGAGTGGCCGCCGGAAGATCGGACCGGTATATACGAGACGCCACGAGATATTTCGAGATGCTGTAAAATTGGTCCAATGACTGTGTGATAATACCTAAAAAAAATTGTATATGTTTTTTTTTTTAACACGTAATTACTTTTGAGGTTAAATCATGAAATAAACAAAAATTTTGAGAACAAGTCCAATAATTAGCCATGTATAAGAAATCTCCAGTGACTTTTGAACTTTTTCACGTTGTTCAGCTTTCTTCACTTTGTTCGTCTTTCTTTACTAAATTTTTACATTATTTTCATGGTGTTTACGATTGAAACCTCACCAAATTTTACAAAATTTTATCGCTTATTCTCGAACATATTCAGGTTTGAAATAAAAATAGCATAGAATTGTTTTGAAATCTCGATTTTTTTTCTCAGATCGACGTACATTAAATTTATAATTATATAGTTGGTTTTTTAGAACTACGTAGATCTAAATTTTGAAAAATCGTAAATTTACCTAGATCTCAATTAGATCTACCGAGATTTACGTTAAATCTACTCAGATCCAAGTAAATCTACTTCACCTAGAATTTTTATTATCGAGTTTTCGTTTTTTCGTCTAGAAATATTTATTTCGTTAAAAAAAATTTCAATTTTTTTGTTTTTCAAAATTTACGAACTTTTGCCTCAAATTTTGCTTGATTTTTCATACGAGCTGCCAGGTGACAGTTCTTAAAAAAAAGTACCTTGGCCTTACAGCCGTTTGCAAATAAAATGGGCATGTCTTCATGAAAATCATGTAATATTGAAAAAAAAAAAAAACTGAATTCATTTGCTTAAAAATCAATATCCTTTTCCCTCAAGTCATCTTACCAGTCAGACCTTCTGAAAAAATGGTACTTACCTACATGGGACTGATTAATAATTGATAAACGACGAGGAAAGATTAAATAAAAAAAAGTTACACAATCTCATTACCTTACATTCAAATTTTCCAGCTATTCTCTGTGTCATTGTCGGCGTCGTTCCAGTCGTTATACTGCAAAGTTCAGGCTGCACTTCAGCCTTAATTGAGAGTTGACCGTCCTCTCGGTCGAATACTAATTAGCGCGAGGGTGAAGCTAACGCGTGTAATTAAACACCGAAAGTGGAGGAAATGTAGGTAGACGAGGCGTCGTTTTGCCGAGAGTAACGTCGAAAACGACGAGCATAAGGGAAAGACCGTAATATATACCATTGCCCGGGTACGTGTACCCCACGCTTATTTCTCGTACGTATTCCTTCGAACTCACGCTCGAGTCTTATTCCATCGTCTTCATATCTATCTGCTTGATGGTAGCATTCCTCTCTTACCGGCTGTTCGCACACACGACCGTGGGATCCCTCGGTGGAGTGTGCGAACGTCACAGTACGTGAACACAAAGTCGTAACCCCCACGGTTGCTCCGATCCGAGCCCTATTCTTCCATCGCATTGTCTCACAAACGTTTTCAATGATCAAATACTTCAACGGCTGTTCACCGGTCTGAGGCTAATCTCGGCTGTCAAGGTGAAGGTCAAAAGAGGATAATCAATGCGAAGGTAAACAATAAAAATAGTTGGGTTTTGGCAAAAAAAAATCCATTGACCTTGATTAATTGAATAAAAATCATGACCACGTCAAGGTCGAGGTCACCTCTGATTCTTCAAGGGCATATCTGTAGTGTTTATCGTACAACGTTTCGGTCAGATTCTAGACGAGTATAACGAAGGCACATTATCACTGGCGACAATAACATTGAAGCTCTGTGGCAGCTTGATGGTCAGAGAATATTAGCTATCGCATGATTTGGCATCATTGACCTTCGATATGTTGTAACTTTGATGCTTTTTTTCAAGTGACAGGAAATTTTTATTGCTCGTTGAACCTGTCTTGGATTAAGCTACAGTTTCTTTCTATTATAATTATGGATTTATGGTTAGCAGCTAAATGGCCACATGGAGTTGATGCCACCACAAACTTCATATCAAGAAGATCGCATGCATCACTAAAAACGTTGCATGCTGATGTATACACTATGTTGATGTATAGCTATGTTGATGATATTAAAATACTTTCTTATACCAAATTTCAACTTTCTATCCCTTCTACTTCAGTTATAGTGGAAAAACGTTATTTTCAGGTTTTATCAATTATTTCTGCCATTCCGTCTTTTCGAGCTTCACCAAAATTTACGAAACTGTATCCCCACTATAGTATAATGTGAAAACATCATAAAAGTTTCGTTTGGATATTTTCCATAGTTTTTCGAGAGGCACAATGTTGAAATAATTTTTTTTTATAAACTTCAATGTTCACCCCATCAATGTATCCATTGACTTTTGATATGTTTTTGGTTTGATAATATTATATTTTTTATAGATTGAATCGAAGTGGTACGAATATCTATACTATACATTGCAGCTAATATTTATCCAAACAGATATTGATGGTATATATGTGTGACGTAATATGATAATTTATTTTTAAATCTTGTATAATCTTATATTGGATTAAATCTTCTTTTTTCTTACGCTGGCCGTAATTTTTTTTCCCCAATGTATTATGCATTATTGTATAGTACATTATGAATTATACATTATGAACCAAACTCAATCGGTTACTCTAGCATATTGCGTTATTACTGTGACTGCGCCAATGTTAATCGTAGCATCGGTTGTTGCGTTCACGTCGCAACAATTATTTATTTCATTTCGAACTAACGATATAAATGTTTCTAATTTTTTTCCCGAATTTATGATAAAGCTATTGAATCAAAAAAATTCACAGACGAGCAACTACTCGACATATATGCGAAAATATTTTTTTGCCTCACTTCGGCATCGAGTTCAAACTTTAAAATATTGAGAAAGCTTTCATTATTTTTTCTCAACCGGACGCACCAAAAACATATCAAAGTTCAATGGATATATTGAAGGGGTGAACATTGAAGTTTATACGAAAAATTATTTCAACATTCTGCCTCTTGAAAAACTACTCAAAATATCGAATTGGAACCTTAAGGAATTTTTCAAAGCGTGAGTTTCGAATGAAGAAGCGCGAAAAAAATGTATTGTTGAAGGACATTTATGAAAGTTGATTGTAAAAGGTCTGTTAGGTTTTGGGATATAAATGTCGATTGAGGCACGAAAAGTGTTTTTTTTTTCTTCGACAAAAATGCCTGTTTGTGCTAATAAAAACAGGAATGCGGTATATTTTTTCGAGCTCCCTCACCTGAATATCATTGTTAATGTTAAAATAAACGGTCGAGTAACAAAAACCACAAACATTTGGTAAAAGTCACTAAACTAGACGCATAATCGATTTGTTCTTTCATTTTTTGTTGCTCTAGCTGATCATATACTTTCGGTCTCATGCATGTTCCTGGCATGGAGTCGACGAGTGCCAGTCGCTTTATTATTCTACTATCTTTGCGCATCTTCATTGATCCGAGCTCGAGCGAGACTCATATACTGAATATTACAACGTTGCGAGGGACAGATTAGCCGACGGCTATATGTATATGAATATACTCACGGGAATCTGGGTGCTCGAGCTTAAACGGAAATTGATATTTTACGTTAGAACGAATTTCCGGTCTCCGGTAAATCTCGTTTCCCTTGGAAATTTCCCATTTTCCAGTTTATATTGTTTAATTTTTCTCTTGTTACGGATTTACGTGGATTGTAATGTTTTTTTTTTTTTTTTCATTTTTAACGATACATTTGTAGAGGAAACTTTTGGTAAAACCGATAAAAGCATTTTGAAAAAAAGTACAAAAAAATGCCATCCTCTGTTTGAAGCGAGTAGAAATTGCCGAGTGCATTTGATAATTTGCCAGATTACCATTTTATTTCTCCGTTCAACCGTACCTGATCGGTTGTTAAAAAAAAAAGAAATAAACATTTTCTTCATACTCTCGGCGGAAAAATAAATTTTAAATGAAAGAAAAAAATCGTGAATAAATATAGAAAAAAATTACACTTATGACTTTTCCAAAACTGCTCGAAATTAATAAATTATCGACCGTCGAAACTTAGGTCCATCTGAAATTTCAAAAACACGAGTCTAGAACGTGAAAAAAAATCTTTTTACCGCAGAGAGTCCTCTCGCTTGGGTGAAAAGTATGACAAAATTGTGGACCGAGTAGAAAAAAAAAAAACGAGGGCCGGTGGCTGCTTCATTTCGGATGAGGTGCCACATGTTATAGGTATTTATTCGAACGATAGTGGCTTTGAATGTATTTTGGATTTGAATCGTGTGCGAGGTGGGTAAAGGTTTTGTAGGGAGAGCTGAAGCTCGTATGAGGGAGTAAGAGGAAGGATAGGTGTCAATTTTTGCGGGTCTCTCGGGACGGGGGGAAAAATAGTTTTGGCTCCTCCAGCTAATTGCTCCGAGAAAAATGGATAAGCCTGGAGGAAAACGTTGAGAGGAAAATTGGGAGAGGAGAGAGAAAGAGATAAAACGAGAAACGTAAAAGTAAAAGGTTCGAGTGGTTTAAAGTACTGAAACGACCAGACGAGAATGAAAAGGAATATACTTTGGGATTATTGCGTCTTGGTCTCGTTGTTCTTTGTAATTCAATGAAAATAAGCGAAATGAAAGAGCAGCACTGCATGGCTCGGCGGAGTCATAGCAAAAAAAGGGTTCGCTCCTCTTACAGTTTGGGTAATATTCATTCTTGACTGCTTGCAGGCGTGTCGAGCTTTACAGAGGTGGTAGGAAAAAAAAAATTACGAATGGCATTAACCCAAAAGCGAAAAAATCGAGAAGTAATACTACGAAAGGTAAGACTCGGTCTTGAGGCTTTTGCAATGCAATCCCGCAATAACAATTAGGATATTAATTCTCCTCGTTCTTGAAAGTGCTTTCTTTACTCGAGATACCGAATGTTATGAGGTTTTTATCTTTCGAGACAAGCTCACGAGTCCTAGAATGATTATTACGAAAAAAAAAGTTTCTTTTATCCCTCGTTGAACGTTGTTAGTTTCCATGCCCAGAGTTCACGACCCTTATTTCACGATTTCCTTACTTCAGTCTGAATATTTTAAGGCAAAAAAGGTCCACACTTTGCTGTCGACATTTTTCCATTCATAAACATTATCGATATGATATTTATGCACCAGAGACAATGGAAAGCTATACTTCGGGACACTCCGAGTCCGCCTGGATTCATAGCAAGGGTATAATTCGTAAATTTTTATTTTTAACATTTTCTGAGCTATACTCGACGCCATTGTATGGCTAAGTGACCATGAATTTGACAATGGGCCAGTGCAATGGTTGCTCAAGGCTAAAATGGCAAAACGACCGTGGATCACTTCGAAACTTTTCGTCTGAATTTTCTTTTGCAGAAGAACAAGCGAGAGAGGAGAGAATAATTTCGTCGAGCGGACGAAGAGGACTTGCCCGACGACTTGGCGAGGTGGACACCCCGTTCAGCTGCGTCGCTTTCGGTGAGTTCACTTGTCCCTGTAATACTATTATAAATTGTAAACGGCTGCGAGAAACGAGCTGCTTGAAGCTGAATTGAGCAGCTGCGAAAATACCGATATTTCTGGCAATTAAGGCTCCGGCCAACCGAGTGAGATACGAAGAAAGTTGAGCCTCGACGTAGAGTGAAAGAAAAACTCACTTTCCACTATCGTCGTTGGTAGTCGAAAGTAAAGTATTGTTTTAAATAACCTTAAGGATCGTAAAAAACTTTCGGATTTTAAATAATTGATCCGAAATAACTTTAGGGCGTGCTGAATAATTTTAGGCTATAGTTCCTAGAGACATGGGACACGAAGAAGAGACGAAGTAGTTTCATATCTTTTTGATAAATTGAATGACCTCATTCAGAATTTTCTCACTATTTCAATAAATAATGATGCTACGAAAAATACCGTGTCCCGTAACCCCTTAAAGTTCGAGGAGCGATTGTACATAATATGAAAGTTAATTGAACTTGTTTTGTAAATATTAATTAATATTGATAATTAAACAAAAAAGTAATCTGTATAAACGATAATGATAATAATAATATTATTATATAAATATAAATATTAATAATTTTGGTCTTGAAAGGGCTCAAAGGTTGGAGGCAAGTGTAATCTCAAAATAATTTCTGCCAATTAACAAAAAGTGTCCTAGCTATCGTAGACTATTGCCCCATATAACTGCGATCATACCCTTAATATTTCGTATCCCCATGCTTTTGCTTCCTCTTAAAGAAGTATTTTTTTCCGATTCATACAATTAATACGATCAAAGTTCTCCCTCAAAATCATCATTTTTTTAAAAACTCCTCCACCGACTCCCATAACAGAGAAATTTCATACACTAAAATAGTCCCAACAGTCGTTTCATTAGTCCCGCTGAACCCTCAACTGATCGGATATCGTTATCAGCCGGAAAAAAAAAACATTGTTCCGCCCTTTGATTCCTCATCGTAATGCAGTATGCATGTTACGCACACGATTTCTGTTGCCCGATTCGTAACGAGTTAATCTCGTTAAAATAAATACACGTATATATATCTGTTATATCGTTATTGTTTCGCGAGATTCATAACTACCCCTACAAATCGTGATATATTTCGCCTCCACTGGCGCTCGCACACACAAGATATATTTCGTTGAGAGGGTGAGTCAGTGCTCGTATATAAAAAATTGAATAAATTTAGCATAGGGGCTTTTTTTTTTTTTTATTATAACGGCTTCGGTGAATTGTGAAACGCTCAATCATCTCTCAAATTTCAGCACGACGATAATAATTCCACGACCATTATCCGAGATCGAGAGAACAAACGTTGTCGTAGGGATAAAATTTGTTGTTGTTGTGATAAAAGTTCATACAGGCTCATAAAGTTATCCAGATATTAATTATCCAAGCACTAAAAAACTCACGACAGCTACCATGGAGTACTAACGTTACAAGGACATTTTTTGATCGTTCTATATAATTTGATTGGTTGTGGTTATTTGACAATGTTACTTTTACATCTCCCTTTAACCTCCAACTTGAGACACAAATGTTCACGAGCTGTAAAGTCTCTAATACGCCCCTCTCTCGTCCAAAATTTATCGACCACGTTTTGGTAAAGTCCAACGTTTCCCCGGCAATGCAGACAGGCGGAAATGGCCTCCCGCGGGAAAATGTCGTTTTCAATGCGGTCAAATAAATATTTTTCCAATCGGTTTAACACGTTCGACTGCAGCGAGTGGATGCGACACGAGGAATAGCTTCGCGAGCATTGGGCGTCTATATCGTTTGGATCGCGATGGTATATATATATATATATGTAGCGCAGCAGTTGCGGTAGCCTCGGAGCAATGTGAGAATCCCCTACGTGTCTGTGGAGTGACCGAGTGCTCGGTGGAGCCTCTTGCACTCTTGGCTGCTGGACGAATAAAGTCTCTATCCATGAATTCCTCTTTTTCGCTTCTACCCTTATCGGGATCCTCTTCGGCATTCTTGAGCCACATATAGCACTTCTCGTATGTTCACTCTCCTCGTATCCGTGATGATGTAACTCCGTTTCTAGGCTTACGACCCGCAGAACTCCTTGCTAGTTCGGGTCGAGTGAATTTGGATTTTCGGCATGCCCGAGAAGAAAAATGGCTGCCACGGCGATGAGAACTGATTGTCCTGGATAAATTGACTCCGATAACAACCCCTTGCATATTTCCAAAAAAAGTAGCGAGTACTACTGGAAGTTCTCACTTAAATTGCATGTGAAAACATCGTTAGTAGTTTTAGGATCGGGCGGGCTAATGTCCTCCTAGGCTTTATAATCGGGCCTCCTAGGTGGCCCCCGCCCACCTTTGACCCCCTAGGGACCCGTTCCTAGGATCTGTTTATTGTGTTCCTCTATAGGGGGCTCTTCTAGGCTCTGATTACTTTAAGTTCCTCTAGGGGGCCGTTTTCAGGTTCTGATTTTTCTAAATCCTCCTAGACGCCCTATCCCATGCCCTGATTGTTCTAAGTCCCTCAGGGGGCCCTCTTAGGTCTTGATTACTCTTACTCCCAAGAGGATCATAACTTTGAACTTTTGCAATTAATTTCCAGAAACGCCGTAACACTTTTTGAGGAAAATTTTCACCTAGAAGCACCGTTAAAGATGTTATCACAGAAAAAAATGTCAAGTTCCAGCTTTTTTTCTATACCGCGGACGTGTTTCCTGATTTGGGAACCAGTCGAATCATCATGAAAAAAAATTCTTCTGAGTAGCTTGAAATAACTACAATGCTCTACAATCCAAGATAAATATTTCTGGGTGAACCAGCACTCTCCTCTATCACTATTTTCTACTCCTCTGTGTTGACTCGTGATGATGCAACTTCATATTCTAACGCACCTACTTGCTCGGGATTTTGGAAGCCGTGTTCGCCCCGTTGAATTCACAAACACTTCAAAAAACCTTTGGTCCACGTCCGAAAATAGCAAAAATAACATCTGGATGAACACTTGGCGTACAAAAATGAGCCCTTCAATCAGGAATTACTTTCTCCGCAGATTGGAATGTCTCTCAAACTTTTGGGTATGATCGGATAAGATAAAAAAGTAGGGATACAAACCTGACGAATCATATCAGTCGGGGAACAATTCGAAAAGTCACATTCCCATCGAAATTTTTGGAAATCGTTCCTTCCAAGGATAATGACAACTGTCTGAAGTTTGGGCACCATCTTCATTGTTCCCCTAGGCCTGGACCACTATCACAATATTTCAGGATTTCTGGGTCTTTTTTTTTTTAAATAAATAAAGCTAAAATAAATACAATCCAAGCAAAACTCTTCTTACCTCATCGAGACATAAAGATCCATAGTTTAAAAAAATTATAAATTTGGAGCATTTTAGCATCAGAATCCTAGGACTGGATTTGATTCTCTCATGGGCTGATCGAATCATCCTAACATTTAGCAATGACGAATCTTACTCTCTGATCCATCAGGCTCGTCTCGATTGTTCATAATCAGTGGCAGCCAGTAGGTCAGTCAACAACATCATTTATTCATCATTTTACTACTCTTATATTCATCATATTGCTCGATTGGGTTAGCAGAGAAACGTATAAGAGCATCTAATGAACCTTCTCCGGCTCTGGAGTCCATCTAGTAAACACGAAACATCTTTGTCCTGTACTCTTCATTCAGACTTTCGTTACAAGCTGCTTTGATGCACTCCAGGATTGTGCACGAAGAGCCCAACCTTTGATTGAAGTATATGTATAGGGCTCAGACTTTGGTCGTAGCTCTTGCCGCCTGAATGAGAACGGCATCAGTTCATCCAATGCAACCGAGGCTCGAACCGGGTAAATCTAGAGGTCTATAGGACGGGTTGCATTTCACGGGGCAATTCAACGACGACAGGAGAAATCGTTGGAATGGAGCAGGTGCTTGGGACTGCCTGGTATGGTTGGAGCTGGCTTAATTGAAATCAAGCCTACATCGCCAGCTCTCTTCATATGTAATATACGAGGAGGATGGGCTCCCTCAAACCCCGGAGAGCACACACATGACTCTTTGGAAAATTCGCTTTGTGGAAACAAGCCTCATGAATTGAGTCTGTTTATAAATGTACTCTCGGCTCACAGTGTACGTATTTGTACGCGGAATAACGCAGACGGAAGCTTTTCCATTCCCTTTTTCATTCCCGAGGTAGGAAATTGTAGATACAGTTTGAAATAACGTGGTATATCTGTTTTTCTCTCTCGTTCTCTTTCTTATCTTGCCAGGCTGCGTATAAACAGACTTTGCATTACTGCCTCTGTCGCGTTATTGGATCCACGCTTCTTACAGGCACTACCATTTCAAATGAATCTTCTCATGCGTAAATTTCTGACTTTGGAGATTGTTCTGTCTTCGTGCATCAGGGTTATATCGTGATGCATAGTTTTGGTATCATGGGCATAGTTCTTTCGAGTTATCGATGCGAGATAGCTGGGTTATTGTTTACTCTTCGACATTGAGTTGGCAGATGTTATGGAGGGATGTGTAGAGCCTTTTGCTTCCTCATAGAACTTTTTGATCGTGAAAAAATCGTAATTTTAATGCCCGTGACTTTAAAAGGAAGTGCTAGCATGTGCGTGTGTGCGTGTAAATGTTCATTTATGGGTTGAATTCTTATACACAGATAGGTTACGTGACAAGAATATTTGGTATTGAATTCGGCAAGAATCACTTCATGGATTCAGATTTCGAAATTTTAAAAATTTTCCAGAAAAATTCTAATTGCTCTAACTTCCGCAAATATTTGGTTATCGCGCCAAAGGTTTGTGCATTGATAGATTTATAGGACAAGAGTTCAAGGCATTGAATTTTACAAGAATCGCTTGAGGAGTTAAAATTTAAAAAAATTTGGAACTAAACAAAATCTGTTGTCGTTCTAATTTGCGTAAATTTTAAGATATCGGGCTTATATATTTTCAACATTAATAAGATATTGTTGAAGGGTGATTGGCATTGAATTTTGCAAATATTGGTGAAGTAGTTGAGATTGTACGAAATTTTTTAAAATTTCAATTTAATTGAAAATTTTTCGTTCGTTATTGCATTCTTATTGAAATCGAATTCAGAAAAAAAGCGTGCTAATTATAAACTTTTCTAATTACAAGATTGGAAAACTCACTTGCTTATAGAAGGAGCTTTGTGATCGAGATTAAATAATGAGGAAGCGATGTGCAAATTTCTATGTGGTACGTTTTTTTTTTTTAAATTCAAAATAATTTATCGGTCACGCGGATGCTTAGACATTCAACAGGGGCTCGATGAGGGTGGCGAGTGGAAAGTGCCTCTAATGCCTTAAAGAAAATCCTACAGCAGAAAAAAAAAACAACGGAGTTATGGCACTTTCGAGATCGAAGATGAACGATGACACTTATTTTATCGAGTGAAAATCTACGATCGTATGAACTGTATTTTTTTAACAATCCTATGATATTATATCAAACTTTGCTTGATCAAAAATACCACTCCAAAATTTTTTTGCTTTTATTTTGAATTTATTTTCATCTTGAGCTCAACGTTTCTCGCCGAGAAAACCTCCGATGTACTTTTTTTTTTTTATTCCACGTCAAATACCACTCGTTCGGGTTATCGCAATCGCTTTGATAAAAATCGAAATTCAGAGATAAAAAAAGGAATCAGCGTTGCTACAGACGTTTTCCAATCACGTTGCTGAAAAAAAGAGAAAAAAAAAAAATCCCCTCAATCCGTGCAACACGAATCTGAATTTAGATATTTTCACAGCGAATTTTTTGTTTTTCATCGTGTGGAACAAGCACACCGATCGTACACCAATTCGACTTTGCAATTTTCTCATTGCGCTATTTATTTTTTATTTTTATTTTTATTTTTTTACGTTTAAACGTACGTGCAGTACCGAGCGTACGAGGCGAGCGTGTATTTTTAATTGACGTATAGGAAGGTGAATAGATCGTTCGTTGGTGGGGGTTCTCGACATGCAATGTGCATCCGGGATAAAATTCGTAATCGCTTTTTCACCACTGAGTATGGGTGCTTTCGAGTACTTCTCGCTTGCCCATCACTCCGGGGAAAGAGCACCATAAAAGAGAGATGTAAAAAAAAAAAAAGAAATCGGTCATTTCGTTTCGATTCGGACGAAAGAAAAAAAGCCCAAACTTCTATGGGAATCAATCCTTTTGAGCATAAATTTATTCAGGAATCTCTGTTGGAACGAAAATTTGTTTTCGGATATTTGCAAAGTTGCAAATTTTCATTTGCTCATGCTGCTGCCGCGTGATTTTTTTTTCACTTTAAAAAAAAAAAAAAAAGCTTCTCGCGTGAGAAAGCCAACATCGAACGATCCATACTTGGTCATAGAGGGACTCCGTGGAAAAGTAATTAGGAGTTTTTTACAAACATTTTTGAAAGCTCCTTCGTACACCAGTGACATGACTGTACTGTTGAGACTCTTGTAACTGTCAAAGCGAAATAACATTTCTTCTTCTCCAGTAGCCTATAGATCCTTTCGATGTTTTTTCATCGATGGAGAACCTGAAGGAGAGGGCAGCGGTTAAGGATGCTTCACATTTCCAGCAAAAAGTGATATTTGACGAGAATTTTAAGCACTTTACAATGGAATAAAAATATCAAAGGAATCAAACATTTATCAGATCCTAAAAACTGTGACTGTAATAATAATAATGCTGAAAAGTTATCTACAAAGTGGTTTAAAAAATACATTTTGAACAAATCGTCGGATTTTTTTTTTCTTTTTGAATCAAATGCATTCGTTGATTTCTTCGAATACGTGTGATTTTTTGAAAGAATTTTCCCTTTTGCATATATTAAACTATTTATCCAATGACCCGGAGACTTTTTCACTGCAATATGCAACCTTTCTGCAAGACCATATTCAAAATTCAACACTCTTCATCCACTTAAAAAAATTTGAAGAAAAAAAAAATTTTCAATGAGACGAAATTCTGAAAAAGACACGTATTAAAAAAATGCAAAAAATGCATTGTAAAAGACAAAAAATAAATTTTACTGATAATTGGACGAACAATTTTTTTTAAACGAATTTCGTAATAACGTTTTGGTATTATCGTTATCGAAAATCAATAGCGACAGTTATCGAAATCACATAGCGACAGTATTGGAATTGTGATTGGATCAAACTTTTGGTTGGGAATGTATACGTGAAGCATCTTTGAAGCTTACTATATAGGTTCATGAAACAATCTACGTATCGTTTATGTACATCAATCATTTCTGATGCAGTCGGTGTTGGGAGTCGATATTAACGACGCAGTCTTCGCGTAATTTTCAATATTTCTAAAGCCACTCAATTGCATCTAGAACTTCGTATATACGTTTTGCTTTTTTGGCCCGAAAGATTCACGGAAACTATTACGACCAAATCTACCAAAAAAAAAAAAAAACACAGCTATTGTAGCTTCTCGACACCAATTATCAAACCTGTCGAACGCACGACAATCAAATAATACGACCACGGGTTAATCAAAAAATTCTTGTTCAGTTTCCTCCAAACAAATTTTAACACCGATTTAAAAATTTTTTAAATACTCTTGTCCATTAAAAAAAAAAAATCAAATAAATCCCTAGCAGCCGGGAAATAAGTTTTGATCTGCGTAAATCTAAATTTTGGAAAATTATAGATCTACCTAGATCTATCTAGATTTTTAAAATTTCTGATCTACGTAGATGTGAGAAATAACTGACGTACATCTAATTTTGATCCACGCAAATGTGAACTATTTTTTTCCACGTAATTTTTTTTCGCAAATTCAACGGTTATGAGAGGCAGTGGTATAAAAATTTCGTACAGCTTGTTGTTTTTTCCGGTATGAATGGACGAAAATTTCGATTAAGAACGTATTTGAAAAATAACGTTACTTTAAAAACACTCTGATGTATCGTGACTGTCGTTTTTGTCTCTCATCTCGAGGGTGAACTCCTCTCCCCCGTCCCCGCTGTGCGGGAGGATAAGAAAAGGAGCTTTTTTTTTTAAGTGCGGGCAATGCCCCCTATGGCCCCACGGAAAGGGCGAGAAAAGATACGAGGAGGATATTCCTGCGGTATATGGGCGTACGGAGTTTGTGAACTGAGCTTTTTCTCGTCGCCTTTCTCTCTCTCCCTCTCTCTCTCTCTCTCTCTCTCTCTCTCTCACTCGTTTTCCGGTCGATCGATGGCTCTATTGGGCGCACCCAGCTCACTCACAATACAAAACGCCACGACTTTAATATATATCAGCGATATTATCCGAACAACGGAGACGACCACATTGCGGAAGCTTTTCAACGATAAAGAGAGAGAAAAGCCAGATTATATTTTTTTGCTCTCTCGTTCTCTCTCACTGTGCGAAATTCTCCTTCGCGAATCGCGAATATCACGAGAGCCGTGTGCAAATCGTATATATATATATATGGAAGCCCATAAATATATGAAAGAGCACACAATCAGACTTTAGCTCGGACTGAGAAAGGAAGCGATGAGAAAAAAAAAAAAAAAAAGACAAAAAATGGTAAATCGAGATGAAGAATGAAATTGAAAGAGTGTGAGGTATCGTGACAACGGCGTGCGAAAGCGAAGAGAAAATAAGAAATAGACGTGAAAAGCTGACTAAAATTGACTACAGTTTGAAGCTTTAATCATTTTTTTTTTCTTCCCATATTCGCGCTATTTTCAACGCAATCGATGGACCAACGTTCTTTTTGTACATGAACGCAGCGGCACGGTGGGACTGACTCTGTTCTCAGCCTCGTTGGCTGACACGGAGGAAACATGAAAGAAAAGCTTTTCCATGCCCAGAAGGAAACTTCGGGAAGATACTTTCGAGAAAACTTTTCATATCCGTTTCATTATTTGTACAGCCAGAATCGACGTACTACTTTTCTTCTTTTTCGTCTCAAAATAGTTTGACACACGAACATTGCAATATCCAATTTTTTTTTTCAGCATCGAAAAAATTGCATCTCTAATGACAAGGGAATTTCAATTTAAGTTTCTTTACGGAGAAAACAATGTATATTCTTCAAAATCACGAGTACAACTTGACCCAATGACGAAATATGCTGGAAAAAAATGATCTATAACGTAATTCCTGTAAAAATAAAACGTATTCGCGACATAATTTCCGGAAATTCCTGTGTAAGGAAAGAACTGACAACTGACAATCGTTAACGATGGGTAGTGAGAGTTGAGTCAACTTAACGGAACATTAATAGTAACTGTGAAGGAACAGTTACGGTATATGCAGGTGCGAGTTTATACAGCTCTTATGAAATGTTTTTTTTTAATTATTCATACAATTATTCTCAAAATTCCATCATCATTAATCGAACAGTAATTTCCTATTGAAATTGAGAATTTTCCCAGCTTGGAAATCATTGTTGACAAATTAATCCACTATTTTACTGAAAATCAGCGACATTATTGAGAAATTTTAAAAAATCAAGCCCCAGATGATCGGGGATTGCTGTCGAGTGAGTTCATGATATGTATACAAACTGAGAGAATGTATAAACATCCAATGAGGCAACTTTTAGACTCAATTGCCAGTGTTTTCTCTTCGCGAGGTGTTCTTTGAGCTGAAAATCTATGCTTTGCGAGGGTGAAAATTGAAAAAAAAAAATAAAGAAACAAAAGTTAGGAATGAAGCGTCCTAGCACTCACTGCATATAAAAAAAAGTTTCTACAGTGGGATGTTGAAGTACCCAATTTTTTTTAATCACTTCCCGTCGAGACGCTTCTGCCGCGTGTGAGCTCAATGGGGATAAAAAGAGTGTCGGAATCATGTGGTCGCGTGCAGAGGAAAATTCTAAAGGTGTGTTTTCTGCGGCAGGCTAGACTTCATTGTAGGATGCAAGTGCATGGCACCGCATGAGCGAACATTCGCGTATATACTTGGCACACCCGTTGGATGTGCGTATTGCATTTCTGCGAGCGTCGGGCGCTCCCTTGAGGGCCAAAATGATTAGCAAAGACTTGTGCGAAGTAAAAAAAAAAAAAATAAATGACAAGATAACTACGAATAATCATAACCTGGAGAAAACTTAAAATGTACAGTGCAACCTCTGAATAAGCCCTCTCCAAATAAGACAGCTTCTCCTATAATCTTCGTTCGAAAATTGTCACCACCACTTCGCGCATCCTAGAATCGAGGGCGAACCTCTGAATAGGATCGCGCGTGGAAATTGCATTTTGATCTTAATTTATTCTTTGAATAATAGCATGGTAATGAAAATTTCAATTCATTGTAATCAATTTCATTAATCTATCGTTAACATTTATTAATATACATACATTTTTTTAAATTCAAATATATTAATAAAAAGTTTTTATTATCTTAAAAAGTTAACACAAAGTAACATATTCAGTAATTCTTGTTAAAGAATTAAAAATATTTTTAAAAATAATCGAAAGAGATTACAAACGAACATTACGTATGTAAGGTTATGTTTTTGTGTTTACTCAAAAAATAAATTTTTTACAAATATCATACGCAAGATGTAATTAAGTAACAATAATCCACATGTACTTACCAGGTATTACACGAATTATTAATTAAAAAACTGCATTTAGAACAATGGAATGTATGTTAGTGCTACACACTTTGCACGTGAAATTCATCGAGTGCAAGCGGTCCTATTTGGAGGTTGAGCCGAGAATTTTTTCGTCGTGAGTTCGAACCGCGGATGGGGCTAAATCATTTCTCGGAATTCTATTTCCCTACAAGCCTGAGCGCGGTCTTATTCGGAGGCTGCACTCTATATTAGCTATACTTGTAACGGTAATATTGTAACAAAATAAAAAAAAAAACTGTGACTCGTTAAATTTTATGAAAAGAGATAAATTATTCCTTTTATTCAAATCGGATTTTAGTCATTTAGAATTTTTTTTTCAACTTTCATAAAGTAAGCAGGATGCCACAATGTACTCTGTGCGGGAGGCAATTTTTGCGTAAGAAGAGGTTCGATATTTTTACTTCGAGCCAACGCGCATTTACGACTGCGGATAATATTCGTGAGAAATCGATGGCCCATTGACGGTAGAACGAAAGTGCATGCTCGTGCAAGTTTTGAATAAAAATCTCAGGATGAACTCTCTATCGAATGCGTGCATTCGAGACTATCCATCAAGAACTTGAACGACATTCCCGGTTGCGATAAAAATCTTTCGCTTCAAGGGGTCCTTCAGAAGCATTTCCAACATACATGACGTGCACTCGGTATGTTCTATGGCATCAAAGGTTGTCATTGTGATATAAGTCGACATGTTTGCATGATGTATTTGAAAAACATAAAGTGTCATGAATGGTAAATATACGATAGTGTGCAGTGAAGTGAGTGCTGATGCACAAAAACACATGCACATTGCACAATGCACAAAGACTATATGAGATATTTTTTGTCATTTATTAATTTATTATTAATTCATTACACGGAGTTAGGAGTTTGGGATTGGAGGTTGGTTAGTGCTACCAATGGAAATATCAGAATTTTCACAGTAAACGTAACCCTCCGTGTGAACAACACTGCGCCTTTGAGGGAACAGTTGAAATTTCAATTTTTCCTGTTTTTCCCACATTTTTTAACAAATTTCAGATTTTATTGAAAAATCTATTTGACATTTCACTTGACTGACTTTTGAATAATATTCTAGACACTCTGAGAAGTGACCATTATTTTTTCCCGTTTTTTTTAAAGCCCGAAACAATTTAAGAAATTGGAATGTCCCTTAAAGCTAAAACAAGTGTTCACACGGAGGTTTAATATCATCGATGTCGAAATCTTCTAATTAGCAATTTTCATTGAAATCAGGCAACTGTGGGCTAAATCGTCGGACATGTATTTTTTTAGCACATTTTAAATAGTCACCCGATTAAATTTTCCTTGGTACTCTTAATTGCGTTTCTGGCTGATTATTATTATTATTATTATTATTATCTAACTAATAATAATAATAATAATACCATGCATAATCCAATCATCGCTTCTATCTTATTGCTAGTATATCTGTATAGTGGTTTGAGACTCCGCGATGTCTGAGTGTTATATATTGCATTATACGTACGGGTGAGAGGCTCAAGTGCGAGATTCAATGCGTTCAATTCCGACACGTCGGTATATATATATATCAGGGGCGTAGAATTTCGGTGCAGTTCAACCGGGAAGGGAGTGACAGACTGACACGTGCCTATAGAGCGGGTGGACTCGTGAGAGTAGTCACGCGTTTACGAATCCATGCGCATCTGTGCGCCCTCTCCAGCGTTTGCATATATGATGAGTATATATGCGGATATACTCATCATATAGATATAACGTCGTCATACATTTTTTATAAGCATTCATACATACTATATACACCCAAACTCTACACAACCTCGACTCCATACAGAATATCCATTCGGCAAGCATGCTGTCTCGCAACTGAACTAAATTTCCAACTTGACAACTTTAAGCTCTACACGTTTCAACTGTACGCGTTCCAACTATAAGCGTTCCATCTGTACACATTCCAACTATAAGCGTTCGAATTATAGACGATCCCAAATGAATACACGTTCCGAATGAACACATTCCACTCGAACACGTGCCAACTAAACACTTTCCAACTGAACTCGTTCCAGCTGAATTCATTCAAGCCTGATACATTGCAGCTGGACACTTTTCAACTGAAAACGTTCCAACTAAAAACACCCCGACTGGACATATGTTTCACCTGAAAAAGTTGCAATTGGTCGTTTCAACTGAATACGTCCCAACTGAACACGTTACAACTGAACACGTTCCAACTAAACACGTTTGAGCTGAACACGACCCACCTGAACACGTCCCAAGTGAACACGGTCCAACTGAACACGTTCCAATTATACGTCCGTTTTTAAATAGAACAGTGTAATACCACGAAAATGCTTTGCGTGATTAATAATTCATTTGTACATATTAGGTTATAGAGTCTGGAGAGAGACGCAAGACGGTCATCCTATCAGCCTTGGCAGTTATGAGGCGTAAATGTCAGCTGAATACAACCTTTAGTTCGTACGAATAAATTTATACAACTTTTAGATAATTTAATTGAAGTGTGATTCGAGACCGAGAAAAGGCTGGGAGAAGGAATAAAATGAATTGCCTCTAGCTTAAAAAACATCGGAGTTATGGCACTTTGGACTGTTATGATACATTTAAAATTTGATAGGCGTGTGTAATAGTCATGAAATAGTTGGATCAACTTTCTTCTTTTCGTAATAATACTTAGAAATGGCAAGTAATGAATTTTCAATGACAATTTTCAATGACGAGTATCGGCGACGAGACTCCAAGGAGAACAAAACGTGAATAGAGATTTTTGCAAGGGAACGAATGAGAATAAAAGCGAATAGAGGGAAAGAGGAGCGAAAGAAAAAAAAATTCCGAGAGAAAGGGCGTTTTCACTGGTCGACTTATTCGAATGAGCCGATAGATTGAGCCACGAAGGTGTCATTTGTTTCTCTCTTGAAGATTTTTCCTCTGTCGTGTTCTTCCACTTTACTCCTTTCTACCACTTTTCTTTCCACATATGTATATATATATATATATAATGTCTATAAAATGCTACCACGCTATCTCTTCCGGCGTTTTTTTTTATATTTTCCTGAATTGGATTCACCATCGTGGCGAGACGATTCTCTCACGCGTTTCCTTTCTTGTTCGCCTCGAATTTTCATTTCCAGGTTCTTGGTTTCATGACTCCTTCTCCCCCCATTTCTCGTGCTCTCTCTTGATTCTCTTGGCGTGTCTCTCTCTCTCTCTCTATCTCTCTCCCTCTCTCTTCCTCTCCTCTTGCGTATGATTGGCAATGTGCTTGAAACTACAATGGTATATCGAACTGAACACGAGTAAGAAGGGAAGATAGGGCGAGAATAATGCAAGCGGGAACAATGGATCCAGACATGAGGCGATGATAGATCGACGTTTTTATTTGTAACGTTGGAGAAAAAATTGAAGGTACGCGAGAGAAGTCGTACGAAAATGGACTCGCGGAAAAAAACGTGAAGAGTGAATGTTTAGCCCAGAAAGACAGCTTAAAAATTTCATCGTTACAACAAACGCTCTAAGACTTTTCGCTTCAGAGGAATTTTTAATAAATTTTGGGTATTATATTTTTTTTACATGTTCAGCAGTCTGCACGCAGATACCGCGATTCTTTTTACGAAAAAAAATTCATCAATTTGTATTTTCAAATCACAAACAGCCAACAAACTTTCAATCTTAAAACTGAAAGCCTTTAAAAGTTACGAGGATATCAATGCCCAAGTTTTAATTTGAATCTCATTTGTAACGAAAAAATAACGTGCGAGCCTTTGAAGCGAATATTTTTCTTTTGAACGCTTTACAGCATTTTGAAGAATAAATGAACAATTTTCGATGAGAAAATAAATTGGGGATATATGAGATTGTTGGTTGTCCATTCGTCGTTGGGGAATGGAGAATCTTCTTCGTACTGCCGGCCGTACCTAAATCAGATCGTGAAAGCGACTGATTCCTCACTCTGCTTTTCGCAGTTGGTGAGGAGTTGCTAAAGTAGGATGAATCGCAAAAATCGCCCCCCTTCTCTCCAAATGGTTTCCTTCCTTTTATTCGTTCTTGGTGGATTCACTACTCGTGGGAAATGAAATCATACACCTCGAATCTTACCACCCAGTGCTAAGAGAAAGAGAGGGAGAGAGAGAGAGAGAGAGAGAGAGAGATAGAGAGAGCATTGAACTGATGTGCTACTGATACCGGAAGTAGTCGACAAACGATATTGTATGTCGCTCGCTGAAAAGGTCTCGGAAAGTGAGACCAATATGAACATAGGAAACCCCATCTTATCAGGTTTGGACGATGAAGCTGACTGGCTTCACTGGCACTGGCACTGACTGGTAACTGCTCCGATAGGCTGTGGTGGAAGTTTCGCCTAGAAAATTATTTTTGCGAACCTAGCCTCTGCAACATGTATAGTCTGTGGTCACCAAGTGCACTGATTGAAGTGACCGAATTCCCAGGCGAAGCAATTTTTAAGCAGCTGGAAGCAATTTTTTTTTAACTAAACAGCTTCGAATTTAGTACGTTCCAATAGCACATGTTCCAATCGAATGCGTTTCAACTGGATACATCCGAACTAAAAATGTTTACTCAACACGCTCCAATTGAACACGTTCCAACTGAACAGCTTCCAACTGAAAACGTCCCAACTGAATACACTCTAACTAAATACGTTCCAACTGAACATGTCTCAATTGAACATGTTTCTTTAGCCTCATGGAACAGTCTTCGATGTTAGATCCCTCACTGAGATAGATTTACAATTTTAATTCTTATTTCTAGTGCCATCGACCGATCCACTTTAACCATCCAACGGAGTTTTCATTGAGTCTTGGTTCTTATAGTCTTGGTTCGTATAGTTACCATTATAGACTGAGGCTCTTGACTATCTTCACGATGTTTCAATGCCAACTGACAAGTTTCACAGTAATTTTTTTCAATTCTCTGTGGTAAAAATCCTGCGTCCCACTCTCCAATTAATCAAATTATCGGCCCTACCTTTTCCAGTAGTCTTGGAAGTCCGATGCAACTGTGGAAAGCTTCTGAACGTCGCCCTTGTCGACGCAGCCCTCTGTTATACATCACTGTAACCCTTAACTCCAGCGTCCAACCTCTTTTCCCCATTTATCTATCGCGAAATAGCATCACGCAGGTATTTCTCTATCTCTTCGATATGCTCCTGTCTCTCACGAAGGTTCTCCCTGGCTCTAGTTGGTCCGCTCTTGTCTGAGGATCACTGGAGGCCGGCCGAACTCGGAGACCATGAAGCATTTTATGGTTTGCTGTACACGAAAAATTGTTGTCACGAAATCATCAAATCAGCAAATCACGGATCAGCAAACATTGACCAGACGATGCTGCATCAATGACTATCAGCCTCTTGCCTTGAAGGCAATTGAGTCAGAGCAATGGGGGTCCCTGCTACTCGTTGACAATTGAAGCGGATCTGAGAACATGGTTGTGGGGATTTTTGAGGAGAATAATTGTCAGGATTTATGAGGAATAGTTAAGTTCGCTGTGCCATAAGGTTCGATGCGAATATCGTTGGTGGTGCCTCTCTCGATCGAGCCTTCTCGGACCTGGTTTAATTGAATAGTAAAAAGGGCCTCTCTGGGACATTGGATTCAGGTATACCGAGAGAACTAGAAGCACGCGCTATGCACCCAACTATTTGAGAAGCTTTCGCCTGGCCCATGACCAACGAGTCGTAGCTCAAGCTCGACGACCTTCGCGGAGCTTTTGGAAACGTTATATGCCCTGGAGTAGCAGTCACGTCGAGTTAGTTTGTGAATAACGATACCCGAGGGAAGACCCAACCCTCTTGTTCGTGGATTTCTCTCGCCTAGGAGGAAGTATGTCCGGGAGCCGGTCTGGTCTCTGGTCAGATGAACATTTGATCATCCCCCTCGTCCTGGCGAGCAAGAAAGACGAAAATGGTCTAGAGAGAGCAGACACAGAGGATGGAATATTGACGGTAGGTTATCCTTGGATCTACAAGAGACTGGAGTTGTTTCATGCAATTTTCGTATTTTTATCCTCGTGCCTCGAATTGTCAGATGGTTAGACCATTGGGTCACACGCAGATAGGACACTTTCTCAGCCCAGAAAAACACCGTTTAAATATACTTAGATCTAATTTAAATCTACGTAGGTATATTCCCGATCTCATATTATGTACGCAGGTCTAAATTTGGCCTACGCAAATTTAAATACGATCTACATATAGATGAAAACTATTTTTTCCCGCGAGGACATAAAAATTGAAGGTTGATCGGCTTGTTCATCGCTATTATATGAAGCTCATAGCTTCAGTGACAGCGTTCTTTTTAAGAACACTATAATATTTTTATTAAGTTCATTAAATAATTGTGAAAACAAATATTATTATTATTATTATTATTATTTTGGGGATCCCAATCCAGAGTTCCTAGGGTCCTAGCGTTGTAATTTCAAGCTCCACATTGCCAATGGAGTTTTCGTCATCCAATTCTGGTTCAAATGAGTCAAGGCTATCATGGGTGACATTAATGATTAGCAGTTAAGTTTTTCGGTTCGTTGTGTCCCCAATTGATTATTATAGAGAAAAATTGATCAAACGTAAAAAAAAAGATTCATTCCAACCGCCTCAAATGACAGTAAGATATACCTCTACACGATTTCCACGAATTTTTTCAAAACTCCAGATTCAGTTGAGGCTCCGGTCGCGGAAACTTTCTTGAATCTTTCATCCCAATTTTATTTAGCCAATCAACGAAGATATCCGGGTAAAATAACTGCCACCGAGTAGCCCCAGTTTCGCCTGCTACTTGCGTCCAGTAGCCGGAAAATATCCAACCTCCTTAACCTTGGGATCCCCAAACCTTGAGATCGAAAATCCAAACGTCCCGCAAGCGCATACAGCACGTCTGAATTATATTTTCCCTCGAGGCTCATTCCTCGTTGTTACACCAACGATTTACGATGTGTAGGGGGACGATACATAGGGGTGTCTGGAACACAATTTTTTTGCATAGCCTAATCTAGATTTGTGTCTCGCAACCTTGTGTATTTATAGGGATACATAGGGAGACAATTTAATGGAAAAAATTATCCTCGAGAGGATGATTGAAAGAGAAAAAAAGGGATCATGTTATAAGCATTCCGTGATTATATACGTTCAATTACTTCGCGTCCTGAGAAAGTAACAACGAAATTTATTTAAAAAATTTACGATCGCAAAATAAATTTCAAGAGGGTCGAATAATCTGTGAAAATATGATCAATCTGATTAGCATATGTTGTAACAATTGTTAAATTGTTTTTACGACGGTCGACAGAAGTCTGGCTATCAGATGACACCCTTTTATATTGGCAACGTTTCTTCAGACAATCTTGATTTATGCATTTTCATAACTAATGTTTAACGAGTGTTATGATTGTAATGAATTATTTCTCCTTTTTAAAATTCGTTCTTTATCACGGAGTTTCAATTTTGTAATGTTATTTGGAGTTTATTATTAGCTATAACTGTGTTTTTTTTTTAAATCAAACAGATATTGATGAACTTTTGTATACATTATTGCGAATTTCGAATGAATTTTATTTAACATAACAGTTCGAATCTCGAAAATCAGAAACACAAAAATAAAAAGCTCGAAATTTGCTTGGGTATAAATTGCAGGGAATAAAAGAGAGGGTGGTAGGTATATCGCAATTTTTAAAGGTGCAATTTCACCCCAACGAGGATATACTCAAAAATCCGTGCATATATAATATGGCAATCTAGTATTGATTAGAGTTGGTTATATGTATTATCATTATTTTGCTGATTATTATTACAAATGGCATTAGGGGGTTGCTGGTAATATTGAATGTCGATGAAAATACGTGTCTACGTGTATGAGTATACATTGGTCAATGGTCCGTTACGTGGCGTTTTGAGTAATACTGTACAGGCACCAGAATAGCCGTACACGTACCACGGAATAATAATGAGGCCTCGGAGACCCTTTCAATGAAATCGTGTGAAAGAAGTTGAAATCTTCCTCGGTCGGCTAGTCGGACTGGCAAAATTATCCAACGACAAGCGCGACCACCCCCATTATACGTTAACGACGATAAATTAGCATTATCATCGATACATTAATGCCCCGAAATTTATAACTTGGGGATTTAGTGGATGCTCGTAAACGAGACTGTTGCTCCCGTAAACGCGTTTTGTGTCTGTTGGTTGGCTGAAGCTGCGGAGCTACGCCTCAATCGATTATGTTGACCATAATCGTGGGTGATGATGGCCTTGTTCAACCATCCCACCGTCATAATAAAGCGAAATAAATACATAAAATTATACGATCACCATAAAATTGCTCGTGAATACTTTTATCAAGTATCATAGGTCAATATTGATATCATCAGGCTCGTTAATTCGAAAAATGCTTTTATTTTTGTGTTCCTCCATGAGGAAGATTTGTTAAAAATTTTTTTTTTCCTTTTTTCAATCTCAATGTGTTAAAAATGTGTCGAAACATTGAAAAAATTGGACTCAGAAAAAAATTTCTTTGTCTAACATACTAATTTAGACCTTTCTGAGAGAAGATTCTTATAATTCAAAATGGAGTTACTATAATCGCTTTGAAATCCACGAAACAATGTTGCAAATTTCAAAATTTCAGGATTCCCTACGAGGGATCCGAAAACTTCGAATTTAACTGGAATTTACGAAAATTGTCAATTTACCAATTTCGTCATTTCAAAAGAATGCTCTTAAGGAGGTTCTTAACATCAATTGGGTGAGGCAAGGGGAACGTGATGGCGCGGTGAGGACGACGTGCGGGGCAGGTTGCGTTCGGTATTTGTTTCACCAAATACGTTTTCATTTTATTAATTTGCCATTACGCACGCTCAATTCTGTTTACAAGTATATTTCACAATCGGCACGGTGAAAAACTTTCTTCATGGGAAAATTATATCTATGAAGGTCTAATCTGTCGTTTAAGCGGTTCTTCGGGGAAATGTTACCGTTTTTTCACTCCTAAAATAATCTCCAATCATAGCTTCGAATACTTCTCCCATACGAGCCCACGTATAAGCGGCATATTTAGTGTTTTTTTTTCTCCTCAACTACGTGGTCAAAAAATCCGAAATAATTACGGTGTATTCCTAGTACCAGCACAAACCTCCCCTCAAATTTGAGAATTATTCTTACCGTTTTTCTCTGGGTTAAGAACCTCCTCAAGCGCGAAAAATAACTACCAAAAGTTTATACATGGCTTTCGTGTTTTTGGAGAAACGTTATGATAAGACAATAGCATGGAGTTTAATGCTAGGTCATCACACCTTTTTTTTCGAACGAAACTGTTACACTGGGTCACCGTGTGACCCAACGCAATATATTTGACGAGAGTTAAAGTGTGAGAACAAAGAGTTCAAGAATTCTAAAAAAAAAATCCGAGATTAAGTTTAGCTATCGAAAGATATATCCCAGTCATAAAAATATTAATATTTCAATTACTTTCGATAAAAAAAAAAATGGTTGAATTTCTTTCATCGCATTTTAGTAAAAAATCACAACTTTTTTTGAATTTTAAATATTTGAAATTGAATATTTAGGATCCTTGTCCCGAGATACGTTCCTGTAATAAAACAAAAAAGTTAGTTCATTAAACGAATCTTTCGAAAAAGTTATTCATTTCGCATACCGAATTCAATCTTGGGTTAGGCAAGGCGTATACAACAAGAGTTATTTGTTTTATATCTCACTGTCACTGCATATCTTCCGCGTGCCTGCCTCACTCGCGGTTTTCCAGCATTCTTGAATTCCTGAAATTCGCGAAAATCTCGGGAAACAATGGTAGTACTTTAGTATCGCGAGCGATAAAGGAAGGCAGAGCAAACGAGAAAATAACGAAAGGGCTGGTTGGCCGATGAGACAGCCGGAAGTGAATGAAATAAAGTCAGACGGGCAAGCGAGCATAGACCAAAATGAGATGGAAGAACGACGTTTGTTCGTGAAAGACGCGAATGAAGAAATGACGTGACAGGGGGATTGAAGAGTACGAATGAAAAGAGGAATATGCAAATGTGTACGTATGAAGCACGGGACGACAATGGGGGAAAAAAAAAATAGAGCCATGCTTGGGAAAACTTAACAATGCCCGGAGGCCGATGACGTGTGCTGATAACAGTGAGGAATAGACTCGGGAAAGGAGGGTGGGTGGGGGGGGGGGAGTGGAAGAAGAAGTGACCCTGCGAAGAAGAGATGAGAGCGATGAGCAAAGGCAGGATGAGGGATGAAACGCTACTAAAAGTGTCATCCCTCATCAAGGATACGCTGTTAAAGAGAATATAACTGTGTGTGCATGTACAAGGGATATTTGTCAGGCTTCTAGTGACCGCTCGTGAAAAAAAAATGGCGACAAAGCTGATTAATTTCGACCGTTATTCGAGTCTCGATGTATATTTATTTAGAAAATTACCACTGGTAGGTAAAAATAGTCGATGATTCGATTTTTTTCCAGTTTTTAACGCCAATGTGTTCAAAGTATGTTAAAATGTTGGGAAATCATACATAGAAAAAAAAATGTCGGGACGAGTGTATGCGTGCGCGTGTGTGTGGGTGTACGTGTGCATTCGTGCCGGTCCTGAAAATTTTAAGCCGAGAACGACTTGACTGATCGCTCTGAAACTTTGCACATATTTCGAGCATAAAACCTCCCTCGTTTCCTGAAATTTTCGTTGCAATTGCTTCGGAGCTTGAGGTTTGACGAGATTTAAAATTTTTCAAAAATTTTGTGTGATACTCTGACTTTCGTAAATCTTGAGGTATTGGACCATTATTTTTTTTTTTATACATGAATAGAGTATTATCGAAGGCCGGTTGGTATTGAATTTGGCGAAAATCGACTGCATGATTCATATTTTATGAAATATTGAATTTTTTGAAAAATTCCTCTGACATCTTTGATGTTCCGAAATTTTAAGATGTCAGGCTAATTGATTTTTCCATTAACGAAGATTCATTGAAGAAAGGTTGGCATTGAGTTTCGCGAGAATCAGTGGAAGGGTACGGGTTTTATGAAACTTTAAATTAAAAAAAAAAAAATCTTTCTGACAGCTCTAATTTCTCCAAATATTGTGCGATATGCAGCCAATACATGAAAATTCATTTATCTTACGAAATATTGAATATCTAGAAAAGTTTTAGTAATCTGAATATCAAAAAAATAAAGCCAGATAGGACAGAAAGGAGGTAACAAGCTGCAAGTTGAAACTGTCAAATAGCTTCCTCGAAATTTCGCCCAAAGCTCGAAGCTTCCCTCTATCAGGAAGCCAAAATTTACAAAGGTCGTCCTCGCGAGAGGGCGCGTTTTACAATGTACGAAATTTCGAGGAAGAAATCTGCAAGTTTTAACTTGTTTTTGAGCTGTAAATTTATGAACCAATTGAAGGTGAAGTTCAAATTTTGTTTCATGTTAAAGAAACGAGAGCATGAATTTCTTTGACAACAAAAACTTCGAGCTCTCGGGCATTCGGCCAACGTGCGCGCCATTTCTCTCTTTTCACCCTTGCATTGAGTTTCACGAGGGTTTTCCAATGACAGCAACGATACCCTTTATTTTTAGCTCTCGTTGAAATCTGTAATTGACGAGGAAGCGTTTTTTTACAGGGGTACCCTCTTCAATTGCAGACACTCTAAAGTTTTTTTTTTTTGCCGTTTCATGTATCGGATAATAGGAGGCTCCCGGAGCCTTAACGCTGATTAATTAATCCTTGACTGATAAACTCGTCAATTTGTATGGTTTTTATGAATTTTTTTAATTATCATTCATAATTCATTGATCATTTTTCGGCTAGATAATTATTCTTCGGATAAAAGAGACCCCTAGTAAAAGAAAAAAAAAAAAACAAACTAAGAATCAGTACAAGGGTAAAGATTTTATGAAATTTCTCCCTATTACTTTTTTTTCTAAATTATGTGATCCAGGGAATTTTTAAGCCAAGACGCACATGACCAATCTCTGATAAACGTTTTTTTTTCTTTTTCTTCAAATTTCGCCCCAATAAGCCGTACAATTTTCGTTTCTCCTTTTTGTAGAAAAAAAAAAACTTTTGCAGGAAAATCCGGTTCTGAACTGACCAGTCTCGCAAGGGCTAAATGACAGAGGCCAAAAAAAGTCAATATATAACGACGACATAAAACTGGAAAAGAAAAGACCGCAAGAGACCGTTACGAGACAGGAGTCACTAGCCGTTGAATCGAAAAATTCTACTATACGAAACCGCGACTCGTCTGCTGCTTTTCTACGAGCGATTTTTTTTTTCATATTTTTATTTATATACAAGTTACAAAAAATTCCTACAGTCTTCTAAGCCCCAGTATGTCTGTGAGAGAACAAACATTTTTTTGCTGTTCTTTCTTTTTCCATATTTTTTTCGAGAGCTCGAACCAGAGATAAAATGCGAGCGTTAATCGTTCCGCGTCTACAGCGGTAGCGTCTTCGTAACAAAAATTCATTGACAATGCTGAATTTTAGACGGTAGGACAAAGCTCCTGATATTTAAGAAATATTCGCAGGACTCGGAGACAGCGAGAGAAAGAAATATTGAAAAAAAAGAAGAAGAAAAAAAAACGACATTCGCAATGGAGGAAGAAAAATATTGGAAAATTATAGCGGGAACAATGGGTCATATAAAAAGGAAAAAATAATAGCAATAATAAATCTTTTGTCTATGAAGACTTTTTATCACGAATTTACATTGATATTCTTTAAATATTTGTGATATCGAGATTATTTTTAGCAGTTTGACTGCTGGCTTCCAAGTTTAAAAAATTGGCGAACGAGAAAAATTATTATGTCGAGTATTTTGAAAATTTATTGTACATAATTTTTTAAGGACTTCTAAAATTTCTTTGAATCGAAAAACAAAATTAACGACAATTAATTCCGTTAGCAGCTCTTGATTTTGTGCCCTTAAAACATTTAATTGTTCGTTAAAAAAAAAAAAAAAAAATTTACACTTCTCCGAAGACGAAAATTGTTGAATAATTGAAAAAAAAAAAAAAATTGGAGAACGTATTGTCAATAATTTATTGTAATTCATCTACAAATCTTCGAAATTCGTTTCTTTTTTTCATTCGATGTTAAATCGGTATCGCTTAATCATATCAAAAAATAAAATAACTGATTTGCAATCGTCTTGAATCCCTATTGAAAAAAACAAAATAATATTTCAGTTACAAGACAGTTATCGGCTATGTGAAAATAATTTTCGCAACCCGAGAACGAGTTTCGGAGAAAAAATAAACGTTTAATTTTATTCAAATTTTTATCAAAAAATACTTTCAATAAATATGAATATTTTTTTGAGCCACGGTCGTTGAATGGCATTTATAACGAATTACGAGATATTAATTATTTTTTCGTGCCTAAAATAACGCCAGTGCTTCCATCGTGTGCACTGACGAACAGTGACTTCCACCGAATTCAAGCAAACGTTTTTAGGTCTAGATTAACCGTTATCAATACTGCCAATCATCGAAAAATTTGTAGAAACGATTTTTACAATTTTCATTCTCGATTAAAGTATAAACGAGAATCAATGACTATGGAATTGCATCCTCGACAGTCATTCATACTCACACTCTGTTCGTTCTACGTTCATTCGTGATTACCTCTCAGCTATGGTTATTGATGAAAACCCAATACTAAATCATTTTGGGTTTAATGCAAATGCGAGAGGGTGCTGCGAAGCATCCTAGCGACGGGTAACTCGATAGTGCCTAGACGCATATCACGATTCGGAAGGAATTTTCCTGCAGAACAAGGAAAACTTGGTAACTCTGGTTAGTACAGTGAGGTAGCAAAATATATTGGAGAGGAATGAGGGATGGAGTAACAATAAGGAAGAAAGATCGTTGATTTGTTCATTTGAGGGGGGGGGGGGGGGGGGGAGCTTTGAAAAGACGAGAGCACTGATGAAGGTAAACCAAGAGGATGGTGTATATATACGACTGTCGGTATCAGCCAACCCCGAGAATAATTCGATTGTGAACGCTTCGTCTCGAAGTAGTTTCACAGAGAGGAAAGGAGCTTCGTCCTGTGTATCTCGCGTGGCTTCGTGTGGGGATATCGGGGATTTTCTGGGGCTGCTCTTCGATCGTTTTAATATCTGATTAAAATTGAGTTTGTTGCGACGAAAGTTGGTGAGCTGGAAGAAGATAGCAAGGAGTAACTTTAAAACTGTTTTCTCCTCGAGTCTCTTCGAGTCGTAATAAAAGCATATACATATACATAAAGTTGGTTAGTCAGACCCTTGCTATCTCTGTCAGAACGCAAACAAATACTTATTCGTAAAAAAAATGAAAACAAAAAAATGACAATTTCCTACCAAACGTCATCCCAAAAATATTCCTTGTGGCAGATTGGTCTTTCGATCGACTATTTTAGCAATATATTAATTGGAGAAAGCTATGAAATGTGACAGCACACGGTGAGAGTAGTTGGCAGAATTTATAATAACCGTGGAGATGTCTTTTAGGCACTTGAATTAATTTTTTCGTAAGTAATTTCGATTTATCGTCATCTACTTGACTAGACCGTTGAATCATTTCGACAAACCGAAAAACCGTTGAAAGTATTGTGATAAATATTTTGTATGATTGACTTATCAATTTTAATAATTAATCATTAGGTATAGAAATAATATGGGTGGACAGATTGATCTTGATAAATACGCGAAATTTGCATGAATTATTGCAACGCTCGTGTCAGAGCGCTGTCAGCTAATGGGTTACACGGTAATCTGACTGAGGGTTGTGCTGATTGATAATTCGAAATTTCTTTGACAAACATTCCGTGAGCCTACTCATTTATGCAATCTATTAAAAGCTCATATTTTCGTGAAAAAATTGATTGTTAAATGAATCACTTCTTCAGAACTTAAGTAGTTGCATTTTTTAATTGAACCTGTGGTGAGCTGATTTTTTTTCTCATACATACTGTGCTACATCGATTTTAAATTAGAAATTTTTTGCTGAACATATCGGCAACGTTATCCGAAACTTCGCAGCCCCAATATTACGGTATTAAAATTTTTCCAATTCGAAAAATTCTCCGATAGATGCATTGTGCATGGTAGGACTACCGTAACCACGAGATCTCGTGATTTTTTTAAAGCCAAATACGAACGTATTTATTTCAGGGGATAGTGAAAAAGAAATAAATGAAATTAAATTATTTTTAGATGATAGCTAAAACGTCTTTGTTCGACAAGCCCAATAACATGCCTTGTAAAATTTCTACTGTTTTGTTGACTACTCAACAAAGGTCGTGAAGACGTTCATGACTTTCACGGGTCAAACAGATCCGATTGTCTTGAGTCAGATTTTGCCATCGGGATATTGCTGATGTCGAAAGGTCATAAGGGACGGAAATTTGTTTACATTATGCGTTTGAAGCAGCCGCATAAGGTCATTTGGAGGTTGAGAGAGAACGAGTGAACAAGAGAGATAGAGAGAGGACAGAAAGTCATGTCAATCCACGTAACTGCCCATCCACGAGCATTATAGTTATGTTGTAGTTACGATCACTATGTACACGCCTCGCACTATGCATAAACAAGTTGCATACATTGGTAGCAGACAAGAGAGACGAGAACTAGCGTGTACCATCCCCGCTGTCAGGCCCATAGTCAAGTGGCGAGAGCTCGGCAGTATTGTTTACTCTGCAGTATTGTTGGTCAAAATCGCCTCGTCGCCTATATTCTCTGCTTTAACCCTATGGTACACACACATTTCCGCACCTCCCGACCCTCCCCTATCCACGATGTATGACCAATTATTTTCACGCTACGGAATTAACGTTAGCGCGATGTTTAAGGATGCTTCACACGTATACATTTCCAAACAGTAGTTTGATCCGATCAGAATTTTAGTACTACGCTATGTGACAAAAATCTGGAAAAAATTAACGATAGCAAAGATGTTTAAGTCATTGATTTTCGAGAATAATAATACCAAAAATTTATTAACAATTTTTTTCCAACAAAGAAATGTTCGACAGGTGATCAGTAAATTTTTTTTATCATACAAACTAATTTTATTGGTTTTTCCTAAGGACATATCGGACGTACCTTCCCAACCAAAAGTGACTTTCGTCGACAATATTGCATACTTTATGGTAAGATAAAAATCGGAAAAAATTCAGCCACAATGAAGACTATAGGAAGATTAATTATGAATAATAATAATGCCGAAAATTTATCAATAAATTGTTTGAACAAAACATTGTTTACCAAATTTTTAGGGAAAGTTTTTTTTGACACGTGAAATGAATTCGTTGATTTTTCTGACTGCACATGAATTTTTTTAAAAATTTCTTATTATTTTGAAATTTCGGTTTTCGAAAATTTATTAATTTTGAAAAATGAAGGAAAAATCGTGAATTTTGGATATATTTTCGTAAAAACGTTGTATATTACAATTAAGAAGTTTCCAGGGCATTGAGCGAATAGTTTCGTAAATACAACTTTTACAAATTTCCGAAAACCGAAATTTCAAAATAATAAGAAAATTTAAAAACAATTCATGTGTAGTCAGAAAAATCAACGAATTCATTTCACATAATAAAAAAAACATTCCCTAAAAATTTTTTAAACAATGTTTTGTTTAAACAATTTATTGATAACTTTTTGGCATTATTATTATTCAAAATTAATCTTCTTATCGTCTTTATTGTGGTTGAATTTTTTCTGATTTTTATCTTATCATAAAGTATGCAATATTGTCGACAAAAGTCACTTTTGGTTGGGAAGGTACGTCCGATACATCCTTAATATACGTGTGAAGTTTTCAGAATTTTATCTCTTAATCATTTGTTTTTCAAATTATGAGAAGTGGATGAGAAGTCTTAAATTTTGGATATTTTTTCGTCGAAACTTTACATATTGCACTGAAAAAGTTTCCGGGTTATAGAATTAATGTTTTTAAACAAACAGCCTTAAAAACGTTCAAAAACAGGACTTAAAAAAAGAGGAAAAATAAAAAAAAAAATCAGACGTATTCAAAAAAATCAACGAATTCATTTGGTCCAAAAAGGAAAAAAAAATCCGATGATTTGTGTAACAACTTTTTTTCTTAACCAATTTGTTAATAACTTTTCGGCATTATCATTATTCAAAATAAAAGTTTTTAGATTCTCCTCAATGGTCAATTTTGTTTTTCCAGATTATAATCTCATTGCAAAGGGCTTAAAATTCTCACTAAATATCATTTTTGTTAAAATTATTTTTCGACAACTCAAGTGATGTTGGTCCTTAAAAATTGTCCACATCTATAAATATCCTGCTTTCGACAGCTTTATTTATGCAAGAGGCCAAAAGATCAACGTCTAATTTGCAAAATCACTGACTGGAGATAAATTTGCAAAATTTCAAGTTTACATTTAGCGATAATTTTAAAGGAAAATTGACAGACTTTATCGCTCGAGTTGATGGAGAAGAGGACAGCTTGAAGAATTTTCAGAGCGAAAAATTACAAGTCTCCAGAAAGACTGTGTATGATCGCGAGACGTTTATGTCGTGGAATAAAAAAAATAAAGTCCCCCTGCAGTCGTTCGCAAAGCTCAAGTGCATTCGGCCCCGGGCTTTGCCTTGCACAGCAACAGTGCTGAGAGAGGGGGTTTTTTTTTTTTCACGAACAGAGTGCTAGTCGGTGCAAGCACTCGAGGTAGTCTGGGCTTGCGACATCCGGTATTGTAAGTCCCGAGTTCCTCGGTCTTATCCACAGTGCATATGGGGGTGCACTTTATACGTTGTTCTTTGCTTTGTACGTATCAGGAGTCCACATACTTTCTAAACTCATACGCTCGTGCACAAGCTCACGTAAGCGAACTAAGAATGCAATATCAAATGGGGGCTCATGTGTGTGGGGTAGTGAGACATTAAAAAGGCAGATGCCTCAAGGCTCCCTTTTTTTTTTTTACATTTTTTACTTTCTCTGAAGGCTTCTGCTCCAACTCGTCATCCTATATCTCGTACCTCGCTCCCGCTCGCTTTATTCTCTTGATTCAGGGTTCTTTGTTCGTATGAAAAAAAACCTAGAGATCCTTCTTAATTGCGGATAATGCATTTTTTTCCTCGTCGTTTTCGAAAAGTTTTTTTTTCTTTGGAAAAATAACGTAGTTTTGAGGAAGGATCGCCAGTATTTATTAAATGTCAATTTTTCGTGGTTAGGAAGGCTAGACATAATGAAAAGGCATTAATTGTTTTTCCTCAATAATAAATAAATAAATAAACAAATAAATAAATAAATAAATACATAAATATATAAATAAATAAATGATAATCATTCCCGGAGAGAGAGAGAGAGAAGAATCCTGTCTCTCTCTCTCGTTCAATTTCTCTTCTAGTTCGGCGCGATGTCAAAGGACCCCCCCCCCCCCCCATACTTTATATAATCATAAACACCTCGACTCCTTCTCGGATTCCTGAGGTGCTCTTCTTTTATCTTTCCACGTACACTCCAGTTCTCTTGGCTCTCGCAAATAGATGCATTCACACTTTCTACTTCACTTCGAATACTTTCGTCGAGCACTGTCATATTACTTTCGTGCATCAGTACGTACCTTTTCCTGCTTGTAATCACAGTCGACTGTGACAAATAACTCGCTGCATATCGCAGGCACTCTTGGGTAAAAAGTATGCTGTATGTATTTGTTATGCTGTTCCAAGGGTTTGCACGCCGATCGGCTCAGTAGTCACTGTCAGCGTTTGGTCAGACTCCGACTATACAATTGAAGAGAGAATGATTTTATCGGAGACTTGGTGAAAATATTTTTACGATACCGAATGGAAGAACGTAAAGTAGTGTCTAGTCAAATGTCTGGCGAACTGAGAGAAATTTTTTTTTCCTCTCAAAAAGACCATACTGACCTTTGAACTTCCTCCTGATGGTAGCACCGAGTCACGACATATACATAATACATATTTTCTTTTCGTTGTAGCTAATCACTTGATCTGTCAAAAAAATAGAACTTTATCGGTTTCACGATCCTGTTTTTTTAAGATTGGTTGATTAGCTGGTTTTGTGTGATATGCTCTACTACAGTAATAAATGAACAAATGAGTAAAGAAATGAATAAATGAATCGTCTTTTTTTTTAAACTATCCCGTTCTGGGCAATTGTTCTTTTTTCTTCAACTTTTCATATCAGTCAATCGTTGACGACTATGCACCAGATTCTCAAACAACGAGCATATCCAGAAGAACTAAAACTTACATACAATATATATTCATCAATCTCCGGAATTCAAGTGGGTAAAGTATGCATTATGTGAAATGAGAAAGGGCAGTTTCCGATGGTCATTACAAAGCAGGGATTACAGCACCCTATCGCTCTCTCTCTCTCTCTCTCTCTCTCTCTCTCTCTCTCTCTTTTCTCTTGCAATATAAGTCCGAAAAAAACTGACATCACGGTTTCGTGGACTCTCGAAGAAGCGGACAGAAGCTTCCATCTCATCAGCCATTAAACAAAGCAGCACCCGAGCACAAAGAAGTCTTCGCATTGTCAAGAGCCGCTTTGGCTCAGGCGCAAGAGAAGCGAGAACGAGAGAGAGAGCTCAAACTTTAGCAACCCCCCCCCCCCCCCCCCCCCAACATCAGTATCATCAGACGAGACTAGGTTTTACCCTACTCCGACGCGTTGGGAGGTGTTTCTGATTAATCTCCGTGGACCAAACACTGCCAGCATCCATCCCTCTCTCTCCCCCTCTCTCTCTCACTCTCTCTTTCCCTCTCTCTCTCTCTCTCTCTCTCTCTCTCTCTCTCTCTCTCTCTCTCTCTCTCTCTCTCTCTCTTTTCATCTCTTCTCACTTCGACCCACCCTTTCCCGTCGTTCGCCAGTATTGCCAAGTATATTGGTGCTTTCCAGGTACAATTTTAAAAATGCAAACGTTGCTCTGGCACTCTACATCTAGGAACTTGAAGGGCGAGGTGGAAGGGGGAGCAGAGGGGCTTATGTATACTACCATCCCAACTCGTTTCCTCTTTTTTCACCCTTTCTTTCTTCACCGGAGTGTGTTGGCTGCTACAAGACTCTGTACAGTCTGGGAAGATGGCTAGGGTCCACTATGTACTTCATCACGCGCGAAATCCAGCTACCTTTTCTTTCCTTTTTTTTATCTTTTGTTCTCTCTCTCTCTCTCCCTCTCTCTCTCTCTCTCTCGTACAGACTCGAGGCAGGTTTTATAAATTTCGAACAAGCACGATTGATATCTCGCAAGCAAGAAGATGAAAGATCATTGAGGGTTAGAGCGTTGTCATTGAGACTGATCAGACTGGCCAGGAGAGCTCTCACACAGATCGATTGGATCAACCGGTAGGACATGAGATCAATGGATGAATACAGTCCTAGCGATCGCGTGAATTTTTTTTTTTCGAAAATCCTTCTCTAAGCTTTCTCCCGTATTTTTTTTTTTTTTTCAAAATCATACATGTCAAAAAGGCAATCCTTTAGGCTAGCCACGGTTAGGAATAAAGAAAAAATGTTTCGAAAACTCTTTTCCTAGACCTCGTATTTCAAACACATTCATATACTATATAGTGGGTCGCATCTGGAATCCGGCTATAGTTGGCCCAAAATAATGATCAGAATATTTTTTTTTCCCCCCAAAATTCGTTTCCCCTGGCTTCTATTTAGCAAAGAACTGCATTCCAATCCAATCCTACACTGTAAAAAATCAGGGGTGTCAATTTGGTGCGGTGTTAGTGGTTAAAATCTGTGGTGTTATCGGCAGCACCGTTCTGATATCATGGTTGACCTCGTACACTGTATATCGGTGTTAAGCGATTTTTCATCACAATTTAACACTAAACCCAGTGTTTCACCACATCGCGCACAATTTTGTCATGAAAGTACACCGTTTATCTTCTGATACGACACCACTCTAATGTCGTGATTAGTTAAATCCGATGTAAATATGTGCTTCGAAGGCGCAGTTGAACTCACCGACTGAGTGCTATTTCAATTAAAATTATAATTCATTTCGGCAAACAACTTTGGAGATATACAGACTTAAACAATGAACCCGTAATATTTATTAACGGCATGTTAACGCCGTTCTGAGCGAATATCTCCCGAGTGACGGTGTTAGCTAGAAACGAATTTGCGTTGCACTTGTTCGGTGGTAATTTTTCACACATGACGGTGTTGCGCATATACTGAAATATACGACTTAATGTGTGAAATTTAATCGCCCAAAATAATCATACATAAATTCGTTTGGAGTCATAGGATACACCGAATGGTGTATGAGAACTCGTATACTAATATCATTTAAATACAAGAAACTCATAAGGAATCTATAGCTTAGTGGTAGAGTGTCGGTCGTTCGGTAGGTCGTTAGGTAGGTCTCAGGTAAAATCTCAGGTAGGCTCAAAATTAATTTCGACGGAAAAACGTCCGCGCTTCGAAACCGGAAACATTCGTGAAAAAAAATAATTTCCAAATTTTTAATTTTTTTTTAAAATGGTTATTTAAGGGTCGAAAGTGCTGAATTCGTCGATTGGAGGATAGTGGGTTCAAATCCCGGTCAACGACTTATTTTTTTTTTTTTAATTTACAGGATTTTCAAAAATAATGGAACAACTGTTTTAAATTCATTCATCGATCATTCCTAATTGCTAATTTATAAATAATAAACAATATTTATTATGCCAATTTGACCCGCGTTTTTCATTTGGCTCCATTGACACGATAAATGCGTACAAAAATAACGCACTTAAAGTGTGTTATTATGACTCACTGTAAAGTGTTAGAATCCATTGTAGAATCCGTCCTGGTATCAAATCGGATGAACCGCAGTCTGGTGTCAACTATCAATGCTTAACACCAGACAATCAACACCAACAGGTCACATAGAGCGGGGTGGACCACTATAGAATTCGTGAGTGGTGTTGAATTAGTGTTGAATTTAACACCACATTTTTTACAGTGTATAGACTAGCCACAGTCTTTTCAATTGAAATCTTTTTAAAATTATTTTCCTGTAGGTCTCTATTTCGTAAGGTTCTACGATAAAGTCGATCACTACTGGGATCCAACTATAGCGAGCGCAAAATATGTAATGAAAATTAAGCTCTAAAATTTTTGAACTAAAAGTCAAAGAGAGCCTACGAACTTGTCCTAATCAGAGATCGCAAATTATTTTCTTTTTATTTTCAAAAATCCTTTTCCCTGGCCTCCGTTTAGCATAGAACTGTATGCTATCCGGCAGTTAATAGAATCCACGTATATACAGCGTGAAATAATGAAAAGAAAAAAAAAATTCAAGATTTTTCATCTAACCACATAGGAAAACTTCTAGACTTGGCCCATTGTGAATTGCAAAGTAGTAGATAATTTTCAGATTTTTTTTCTCATTTAAAAAAAATTCGGCAATGGGGTTTAACATATACCAATTTGGTTCTCTGACGAGCAGGTCTTTATTGTACACATTATTATTTACATGGTAAATATTGTAACATACAACAATATTTTTTAGTACTGTCCATTTTCGTAGAATAATAATGCGCAGGATAATATTTTTCTGCGGTAAATTTGGGATGTGTAAAATGATTATGTGCAGGACAAATTTCTTTCATAAATATTTCTATCTGTGTAGAAAAATATTATTCAAATTTTGTATCCATAACGTCTTATATAATGTGTAAAATTATAGTAATGAATAGAACAGAAACCTCCTTTTTTATCAGGCAAGCTCGTTATTCGTAAGGTTGGAATTTCTTTCTCATCAAATCCATAACTCAAGAGCGATCTTGATATATGACAAGCGAAAAAAAAAATATACAACATACCGGTGAATATACCAAGACATGGAATTCGAATGGTCAGGCTTGCTTCGGGTTTGGGCAAATAAATTAACGTTTATTCGGCTTCCAAGGGTGGTTTTTGTGTCGGCCAACACTCTTGGCCCGCTTAGCTGCGTCCGAATCTCCCCCAAGCTGGTCCAACGAGCGAAAACAAATAATACTCCCAGTCCCGTTATTAATCCGAACGTACGAGTCATGTCTCGTTGTTACCAGTATCTCTGGTTGTCTTTCTTTTTTCCTTTTTATTATCATTTCTTCTTTTCTTGCTCTGGTCTCATCTCGCCTCGCTCTTCTTTCCTCTCTCGGCAAACACCAGCGAGAACGTATATTACTTTTCCAAATTTTCCCCACAAGAATTTTCCACTTATGAAACTGCTGAGCCAACTTGGTTTCGTTGATGCAACGTTTTTTTTTTGCTGACCTTTATTCATTTGTCCAGTGCCAAGGATAGGGTGGATGAGAGAGAGAGAGAGAGAGAGAGAGAGAGAGAGAGAGAGAGAGAGAGAGAGAGAGAGAGAGAGAGAGAGAGAGAGAGAGAGACAATTGGAAAAAGTTATAAAATCACTGGTCACTGAATTAGGAATAATTCAAATTTATGGATGTGAGACATAACAGGTTTTGATTCCTCAATATTTTGGAAATTCCATCGATTAATCGCAAAATAAACTAATATAAAAATGAAATATTTTTGGATTTTCGATAACCTGGTGCCGAATGTCAGTGCTCAATGCAAAAGTACTTTGAAAAAAGTGCTACCCTTACATTGGCTGGAACATCCTTGAAATTGAACATTTTCACACGAAAAATTATCGAATGTTCTTCAAATGTAACTTCATCGAATAAAAATTTTCTAGATGAATACTTGCTTATGTAAAAAAAAAATCCCAACAAATTCAATTTTATACCGATTAACGTTTTATCGTACCGAGGTGTTCTGTATTGTATATATATATATGTGAAGAGGTTAAGGAAACGAGATTTCGGTAAAGGGAAAAAGACCGAGGGTTCGTTCTGAGCTGGCATATTGTGAAATGAAACGAGGCAGTGTGGAATGGTTATTCCAGGGACGTTATGATGACGATCATCGCCACAGAGCAAGAATTTTATCGGTTACCAACGACCCCGACGATGTGAATCTCCGTGAAAATCTTCTGGTCGAGGATTATCCGTAACTGTGAGCCATGGAAATGTCACATTGGCGAGGATGAAAATTGAAAGGGAAGAAAGCTCACAAACGGAATACATTCATGCTGTGATTCCCATACGCTCAAAGAAACTGACTCGATATAATTTCTAGAAAAGAATTTCCTAGCACTTGCTGCCGTCGATTTGTCAGTTTCATTGTGCTTGTGCACAGACAGTATGATTAAACCTTACGAGCTAAAGTGCAATGACCCGACTCTAGTGCTTATGACTTTCTCAGATTTTCCTCGCAAGTGCAAATGGATCTGGCGCTTTTCGTGCTCAGAGCCAGTTCGAAAAAGACCCTGAATGTTAGGTTACTTTTGAGGAGGAGGAGGGGGGGAGGGGGATTTAAACTCGAGCTCGCCTTTATTAAGAGAAATCTGGATAATTATAGCAACTAAGATATCTTACAACCATGAAAATACAGTACAGGCAAGTATTTATTTAGCAATATTATTAATTTTATTTTTACCGAAATTAAGTAAATTGGCTGTGGTAAAATATTTGTTGCAGACTATTTCGCAATTGTACCCATAAAAAAATATTAAACGCTTTATTGTTATCAGAACTACAGTTTCTAATTTGGTTAGTTGGAGCAGCCATTTCAACTAAGAATCCAGTTTACTATAATTTTTTTCTTAAATTGACTCAACTAAAAATATATCGATACTATCACTATGTGAGGTATTAATACTGACTGATTGTTTATCGTCAAGAGTAAATAGTTGTGCGTACAAATAATAAAATCGCTGAAATTATATGACAGATTTTTTGTGACTATATACAATTTATTCTGGCAATTGAAAAAATCAATTTGAGCAAAATAATCTCGGCCAACTATTAAACGATGGATTTCCATTGGATTACTAAAACGTTCACAAAATTTTTCTGAAATCTCGACACGTGGAAATTGAAGTACACCAAAAGTTTAGCCAAGTCTACTGAAAGTTTTTTTTTTTTTTTTACTAATATCATTGAGAATCTAAAAACGAAATGGCGAAAAAAAAGAAGAAAAAAAAAACAGAATCTCAAATCCTTATCCTTAGCCCTTAGAGAGTGAAGTGTTTGATTGCACTGTGTATTTTGCATGCACATCCTCCTCGCGATTGTTATTTCACAGCCGAAAGCGTGGAGCATCTCTCGGGTAGAGTACGAAATGGGATGGGAAGATGAGAAAGAGGAAGAAGATTAAAAAAAAAAAAGAAAAAGAAAGCGAGAAAAAAAATATCGTGGCCTATGTAATGCAAGCGTCATTTCATCTAGCTCGGGGATTCTTTTGTTGAAGTAGGTAATAAATATTGGTTAACTGTCCGGAACGTACAGAGTCGTGAAGACCATTGACTGCCTGGTTCCACGTGAGATTTTAACCCTCCAACTTTTTTAATAATATTTTTATTTCATCGCTCTCGTTTTGAACATTAATCCACGTAAGCGTTTGATGACTCTCGAAATTATGATAATGAAAATATCGATATTTTACGCAAGATTGAAAAATACCGTAAAAAAAAAAAGGACGGAAGGACAAAATTATGGTCGCGGGAATTTTATTCATACGGGGCCGAGATCCGTAGTATCTTGAACACTTTTTGGTATTTATTTTCTGCAATGTTTAGGCAATGGAAATTTTGAAAATTGTGCAAGCTTCAAGTCCTAACAAGTCTATTTCAAGTATCTTAGACTGGTGTTCATTGCACCATAACTTCTCAAAAATTTAATATTTTTAGGTTTAATTTTCGTGAAATTAAAACGCCAAATGCTGGCCGCCAATCACAACGCATTGGTCGGAAGAAAAAACAATTCTTTCCGGAGTTAAAAAAAAAGCTCGGTACGAACAGCCATCAATTCAGTGTTACGGCCAGTCCACCGGGTCGTAGACAGCTGGGTTAATTTACCGGATTTTTTTTTTTTTCCGTTTAATCTTCGAGGTTCGTTGAAACGATGAGAAATGATATGATTCATCATCGTTTTCGCGTTTCTTCACCGCGACGAGGGAGGATCAACTATGTGTATACGGCCTCATTAATTCTCATCGAATTCTCCAAGCCGCCGAGCCTCGTCGCACGGTCGCCCACTTAATGACATCTTTGAATAATTACCACGTACGATTCCGCGACCCCGTGGCGTCTGAGACGTGACTCGACAAACAACCCAATTACGCGGTTAAACATCGAACCTCGCGAGCATCCTCACAGCGAACGCCTTGCTCAAGCTACAGCTTACCTAGCCACCTTAATATTACGATGCTTTGATTCCTTCCTCAAATCTCGGATTCACCGCTATTTCTCAAACTCCTTGTTATTTCTGGCGTGTGCTCCAGTTACACCTTCAAGATTCAACTCAAGGTTCAAAGGCGAGAAGCATTCGTTCTACACTTTCGCATATCCTTGGCTTCCCCACTCGCTGTCACGTTATTTTGCGGTCTTGTATTTTTTTTTTGTACGTCTGTTTGTATCACTTCGCTGTAAGGCATTGGAATTTATCTGAAATCTCGTAAGTTCCAAAATTAAATTTCGAATGAAAGAATGACAGACAGGTCGGCTTACTATCACCCTTGCATTACGATAATTTCGGATTTGGAACGTGTCAGGCATTTTTTAAATTTAATTCTTCATTCAAGATTCTCCTGGGACTTTGTGGGACTATCGGGACCGTAAAAACAATCACTACTCGAAGAACATGAAAATAATTAAACACTCTTCTGACTGAATGATTATTTCCTTGCCATCTGATCGATGCAGATTCTGCTCCATTTACCCGATGAAGTGTTAGGCTTGCACCGAAAAATCAAATGGGATCTCGGATTCTCTCTCATTCCTTTAGTAAGAAGATTTCATTAAAATATAGGAATTTCCATTGGAAGCACTTTTTTTTTTAATTGTTCGAAATTGCTCCCGCGTTAGGGGAAGCACCGCTTTCATGATTACGGCTTTAAAAGGAGCTTCGCGAGCTGAACGGTTGAGGCTACCGATTTGTCATTTTTACTGCAAACGATCATGTGCTACATCATCGAAGTCAAATCATTTTCTTTCGTTCATATACCTGTCCGCTTTAGCGTCGGAAAATTGACGAATTCCAACAACGTCTTATCGTATGCCTCGTTGACATCGAGTTTTATTCGGTACCTCTGATCGGGCTAGTGGCCTAATCTTCAAAAGGTGAATGCAGAGCTTTCAGTTCTCCGGGCATGAGAGCCCGGCTCAGTTTTACCCCATCGTCGAATAACGGTCGTTCGCCACGAAGCTTTTTCCGCCTCTATATCCAACTCGATTTCGCCTTGGTGTGTGCCTCGCACATCGGCCGTGTTCGGTATGACTCGTGGATACTCGGCGGTCGATAGAGCAAACACGGCCGCGCCCCAACTCCAACCCCAACCTCTCGCGAGGGGTGAAAGCGCGTCGCGCGTCCTCTCTACGGCGATGCGAAGGTTTCGGAGGAAGGAGGGAAGGGGGCGAAGCCAACCCGTGGCGGAATATAATAATTATTACAGGCGTTACACCATCAAGGGGCTCCCGAAGGAACTAGCCTCGACAGTTACAGCGCGCGGTACTCCGCCACCCCATAGGAAACCTCTCTTCTCTCGTTCTCTTGTTCTCTTGGACTCTCATCATAGCCAGGGTCCTTCCTCCACGCGTAGTAACGTCATACGGCTCGGCTCTTAGCTTATGTACCACTCAAGCCCCATTCCGTCGTTTCATCTTCCTCCGTGTATACACACCGCCTCGCGATGAAACGACCCGACCCAAACCAACCATGACTTGCTGTTACTCGTAGGTGCATGGAAAGGCAGGCCACCCGATTGGTTGCGATGCATACACCATCAGCCTCATGTGTTACCGAGACAACGCGATCCAGAAATTCCCAACAGACTTATCAATCCGAGCTATTATGATTAAAAAATCTGGCAGCCTCTCTCTCTCCTCTCGTTTTTCCCGATGATCCTGTACACTGAGCACTGAGCTACCACGATGGAAAAAAGAATATGAGGAGCAACCTTCGTTAATTTCGGCTTTCTCATAGAGGATGCATCGAGCATTGTGTGAAATTTGAAGGAAGCAATTTTCAAGTTACAACTTGCAGCTTTTTCCCTTCTCCTTTATATTTTTTTTGTGATTCAAGTTACGAAAATATTTCAAGATATTTAATACCTATTTCATAATATAAACCCACTTTTTGCGTATTATCGAGATATCTCATAATTAGGAGACATTAGAACTGTCAGAAAGATGTTTTTATAAACTTCAAATTTTCATAAAATCTGAGCCCTTTCACTGGTTCTCATAAAATTTGACACCGATCTTTCTTTGAGGATACCTTATTCATGCAAAAAATTAGACCGATATCTTAATAATTGAGAAAATTAGAGCTGTCAGAGATATTTTTTTTGAAGAACTCAATTTTTTTTTAAAATATTAAACCTTCAATTTATTTTTGCCAAATTCAAAACCAACCGATGATACTTTATTCGTGTAAAAAAATTTAGCACGAGAATTCAAAATTTACGAAAATTCGAGAGATCACAGATGTTTCTCGAAAATTTGAAAACCTTAAAAACAATTCAAAGAAAATTGCAGCAAACGAGCAAGGTTTGATGCTCCAAGTGTGTGTGCGAAGTTTCAGCGAGGTCGGTCGAGTCTCTTTCTCAAGATATAGTGCTTAACTTTTTTAGGGTGACACACACACACACACACACACACACACACACACACACACACACACACACACACACACACACACACACACACACACACACACACACACACACACACACACACACACACACACACACACACACACACACACACACACATAAAGCACACACATGAACGCATATCCGGAAATTTCTTCTAAATGTAATTTCTCGACATTTCGGCACATGTAGAACACATTGACATTGAAAGCTGGAAAAAAATATTCACCATCACAAAGTTTCTTCCATGAGAAAGAAAACAAGGAGACTCGAACCAGATAATCCATTGCCAGGATATATATTCACGAGGGGCATATCCATGGGATCCTTCTCAGACAGCAGATATGGGAAAAGTTTTGTCGAAAACGTTAACGACAGCTCGACATCGTTACGTGGCAAAGTTTCAAAGTTCGAGACGTGGCTCCAGGCTTAGCTTGTATTTTCCTTGTCTCTCTTGCTGGATTCCACGCTGTGTCAAACATCGATTAGGCCAGCGTGGAGATTAAAGCTTCGTGGAAAATTATGGCATCGTGAGACTGTTGTGGCATTTTTTTATTTTTTTATTATAAGGCTAGGAACATGAAACTCGTCAAGGGAAGGCAAGGAAGGAAGTAAGCTGTTCCTGATTATGTCTTTGTAGATCATTGAGGAAGAATCTGGCTCAAAAGTATAAATCGCAGTTTTGTCGTGCTCGCTTTACGAAATGATATCTCGATGAGAATGTGGATTTTATAGAGAATTCGTGGATCAAAAATTAAAATTTCTTGGTTTTATTTCAATTTGTCAGGAGATTCTTTGCGCTGTTTCTCGTGCCAGTTCTCAATGATAATTTTGTTTTTTTTTTGTTTCAGGTGAGTACCAAAGCTTTGCCAAATACGACCTGAAAATATACAGAACCGAGGATATCGTAAGTTCCTTTGCTAAATTTCACTTTTACAATACCCGCTACTGATATGACAGCTGTCTCGCGTCCCACTATACCGTATAGTATTCGCACAGGGGCACGGGGAAACTTCGAAAAAACACGCAGGTAATGCTTTGGACAGAGCCATCGTCCCCACAGAGGTCTGATGAGTCAGCTAAGATACCGCTAAACGGTCACCCATACAAGCAACGAACCCCAGCATTGTCGCTGACTTTGGGTGACCGCCAGAGCTTTACTTCGTAGCTTTTCCCCATTAGTTTGCTTACTTTTTTTTTTGCTCATTTGATAAGCGAGTCCTTGCATTTGGCACCTATATTGGAGAAATTTGTGAATTGGAAATGTATTTTTATCCTGAAACTTTTATTTTTAAGGCTGCAAACTTTCAGATTACGTTTCCGACTTTTTCTGCAAAGAATTTCGATTTTAGAATCATCGTGTTAGCATAGGGATGTACCAAAAAGAGAAATAGGGATATGGGGATATACCAAAAAGAATTAGCTTGCCAAAAATTCAGTTGAAAAATAAATCTACTTAAAATACTGGAGGCATGATTCATTTGATAACCACTTTGTTCATGAAATTATGAGTTTTTTTTAAAGATAACGTAAAAAAAATTAGTTTTCGCAGGATTTTTGGCAAAGAAAGTTTCGAATTAATGATCGGCATAACCTAATCAGTTCACGATGTCCCCGATCAGCTGACAGCCCTCTGCTACGAGTATTGGGGTTATTCAAGCGAATTCAAAGTATTTATCAATCTCAAACTATCCGCCTCAATTATTCCCTCACATGATATAATTATATTAATTATGAGAATCAATTAAGAGTCATGTAATCATAGATAATATTTAATATAAAGCTTCGAACAGTTTTTCGATTAGCTAACGTGGAATGATTCAACGGACCAGTCGAATAGATGATGAGAAATCGAAATTACTTTGAAGAAAAAATTAATTCAAGTGTTTATGGACATCTCCGCGGTTATTATAAATTCTGACAACTGATTTTACGTGTTATCAGATTTTACCAGGTTTCTCCAACAATCTCATTGCTCGAATAGTCGATCACATGACTAGTCTGCCACAAGGACTACCTTGATTAATTTGCCAATGAATTTCTCCACTCGTGTTAGTTCAGCATTGGATGCCAGTCAGTCCTGATCTACCTTTGCCAAGACCACCAATCTTGGTCATCGTACATCAAAGAATGTTGGTTTTCTTCCCCTGAATCCTCTTGGGATTGGCAAGATTCGATGAATCTTCCCTTCATCCAACAACAATTTCGAAACAAGCACAGTTGTCCCGTTGCAGCTACCCGTGAAATATTCTTTCTGCGACTTTTTCCTTTCACATTCATCCAATCCAAGCAACCAACATAGCAGTATACTTTTCATCTTGGGGTAACGAGCACGGGCAACCTACTTTACTACTCCCGGTAGCGCGCACAGAAGTGGAAGAGAATTCTCTAACGGGAAGTTACAAAGCTTGGAGAAGTTGCATATTCCTGGATATTTGCTGCAGTAGTCTTTGGCAAAAAATAGAAGGATAGAAAGAAAAAAAAAGAAGAAGTGGAGGAACGGAGCCAGTCGAAGCTGGGTTACGAGAAGCGTCTAGTTTAAGGCAAATGTGATTGCCTCTCGAATTTCTTTACGAGTCGTGGTTTGCTGGCGAGTCAAGCTCGAGTGTCGACGTCTCGATAAACAAGGGGTCTAGATATTCCATCTTATTTTCCATTCCTGCCTCAGGATGTTCCTCGTCTTGGTTGTCTCAGTCTCGATATTCCAAGTAGACCGGGCAGGCTATCCTCCAAGATCTTCAAGTGGGGCCTAGGACGAGTGATCTTCTAGATTAGTTTCACCGTGAAGAGTCACAGAGTCACGAGATGCAGTTGGGAGTCCAGGAAGAAGTACTCGAAACAACCCATGCAAGTATTCGCTCGATGCCCTCGGTAACCTCATTTGATGTTCTTAGTGCACAAAGGTAGCATCCTTCTGGCGAACAAGGTTTTTGAAATTTCGCAGAATAGTTCCTGAAGATGCTTTAGTCTTCGATTCAGACAGAAGTTGCCTGGTTGCAAAACGTATTGGGATTAAAGTGTTGCACGTTTCACGACGATATTTTTACGTAATTTTATTTAATCGAACAATAAGATTATGGGACTGGTGAGCGATGATTTGATACGAGTATACTTTAATTTCCGGAAAATTTGAATGTACTTCAAAGCTGAGTCTTCAGATTTTACAATGAAGTACGCCACTGAATCTTGATTGAAAAATTATAAACTCAAGATGGAGCTTGCTTTCATATTCCTGCCAGCTTCACATCAAGTCTGACATTAAGTATCAAGTTGATTCATGATGAAGTATCCAACTTAACATTGGAGGCTTCGCTCATGATGAAGTACCCATCTTCACCTTGAAGCTGTCGTGTTAAGATTACGTTTAGAATGAAGTTTGTACTCGATTATTGAGTCAACTTAAAGCTTGATTCGTTGCAGTGATTGGTATTTAACTTCGAGTTGCCATTCTCACTTTCAAGTTGGGTTTACAGTTAAGTACACTTCAGTTCGAACTTCAGTATAACATTTTTATGCTCACGGCTCTCGAAATTCAGAACTATACTTTTTTTTTTTTCGTTTTCATGATTTATCGTACGTTCGCTTATAGTCAATTTAATAAAGCCACTATTTCTCGAATTCCCTGAATCATGACTTTGTAGTTGGGCGATCATTCCTGGAATCCCATTGATGAAACCCACCCATACTCTTTGTTCTTGTGCTTTTGATGCCGCCTCGGCCACACGTGCACTCAATGCAACGCTCTCCTGTCCTTGAGACATCCTCGTTATTCACCAATAAAAGAACGAACGAGAGGAAAGTTATATTGGGCCGCATTGAGCCCGAAATTAATTTGATACCTTTTTTTACATCCCTAAGCATTTCTCCAATGTCATGACATCCATTTTGTAGTACATGCGTAAATATTTGAGTCTTATAAGGATGACTTGACAATGATAGACTTCACAGATTCAGTGAAATTAAAATTTGAAAAAAAAATCAACTTTAGACACTTGAAACGTTCAGTTTCATCAATTTCTTGTTTTATTTATTTATTATTAATTTAGAAGTTATTTTTGACAATTTTTTCATAAATTTCACTGAATGAGTAATGTAAAAATTTAATTATCAAAAAAAAAAAGGTAAGATTCTCTAAGAGGGATTAGTTGCTATCCTGCACTCTTGTGGGTTTAAATCTCGTAAAAACTTGGCAATACAACGAAATAAAGCGTGTTGTTTTTGAGGAAAATCAAGGGATGAGAATCTCTAAAAGATAAAATCGTGTCGATAGAAATGTATGAGGGAAAAAAATAAAAATAAAAAATAAAAGAGTTTGCTGAGCGAAAGAAATGTTAAGAGTGCTGGTTTTTTTCCTATCCCTTGCGTCTCGGTCTGAGGCAGATATATAATATACATTTACCCTTTCCTTTCACCGGTTCCAGTATCAGGATCATCATATTCGTACATCGCCATAGTGTCTGCTTAGGCGAGTGAATAAAACTCAAGGCAGTCAATACATCTTGAATCAATGAATGCTCCATAAAGCCATTGATAAGGGAATGCCCATATCTCCATCTGGCACACCGGCTGCGCAAGAAAAGACGATGAGACGCTTCATTCGTCTCCTTCCGTTCGATTCTTTACCGTCACAATCAGACCTCGATCCGAGCTTTTATATCCACGTTTATTTCAATAAATCCATACATTCTATACGAACGCGTTTTCCCTCTTCTTTCTTACGGGAGGAAAATTTTCCTCTTTAATGAGTTCTCTTCGTCTCTGCTGCCTATTCATTTTTTTTTTTTTTCAGAAAAACGTATTATCAGGCACTCCAATCGTTGATATATAAGTGCCAGAGAAGAATTAATTCGGAGAAAAAATCTTGAAGCGAGGGAACTGAGAAAAATATTTGGTAAAATAAGCTATGTTTGTCGAGTCGATTTTGGAGTTATTTGCAGCTGTTTTAAATCAATTTATGGTTGACAAATGTGCATGTTTATTTGGTTTATTTTTTACAATCAAAACCTTCGGCTCAATCTGTGACCTTTGCGACGATATTCAGTAATGCCTCATTGATATTTGAATTCCATAAGCCTAGAATGAAGTAAATTTTCAAAATTCATGCATATCATTCATCGAGGATCTTCAGGCGTCTGCAATGGATATATCAACCCCACACTACTTCATTCTTTTGTTGAGCTCACACTGAAACTACTGTATCGCAATAAAAATTAAATTTATCGCCCGTATTCAGGTTCGATTATAAAACGAGATATTTTGGAAATTGTCGAGTCTTTCTTATCTTGACATTGATTCTAATAGGAATGAATCTATCCCGGGGATAAAGTGTGATTTCGAAAATTCCGACTGTCAATCGCACAGCCCCATTTATCATCAGATAGAATCCATGCCAAAAATTGAAGAGATTATGAAAATGTAACCTCGAGGGGATCGAACGTAACTGAAACGTGTATTAACGTTTCATACATACTGTTCGTCAAGCTTGTATGAAAAAAATGGAGTCACGATTGCCGAAATAATGATGAAAAAATAAAAAAAAATTGACAAATATTGTCCCCGCTATTTTTCCACGTGCTCCATTAATTTCTCACAAGGATCCTTGAACAATTTAATCGCCGGACCATAAACGGGACTGGATCATCGCTGTACTGGTCCCAGTATTGTCCTACTTTGCTTGATCTTCTCTTCTAAGTTCTCGAAGTAGCGGGTGAACTTGAGGACCCAAGGCTTTCGTCTTGTCTCGTTCTTCTTGGTCGTTTTCCCCGGTCACTGTACCAGCGGGCGAAGCACATCGTTCGAGTTCCACCTCGTTAGAAATTCAGCACAGCCTGCGCCTGTGACTAATCTGCATCTCGAGTAATCCTCGTGGACCACGTTCCCAGCGTTCTACACCAGTGGTTAGAGTTTCCTGGTGTTTCTACTTCACCCCTACCACATCCGTTTCCTTCGTTCTACTCTTCGTCCGGTAGACCAGTTGGTGTATGTATGCAGATTCGCTCATGCGTGTCTAGTCTAGCGTGTTCAAATAGTACCAACGAGCTTCGAGATCGTTAACAACACCGGTCCATATTCGTACACGTCAATATTAACATCCTGCAATATCCCTACGAGGACTTGTTCTTTGGTTCATCATGAAGTTGTGGGATAGAAAAGAAGACAGTACTGTCACATCCTCTGGTTCGTCTCGATCATTGTCTTCGTCTAGTCATCTTATAACGGAATGGCCATTGTGGTTCTAGCAGTAGCGACTTATATAGTAAGTGTGCTAGAAAGTTCGTCCACAAGTAGACCGCTTAATGTCAATCAAGATGTAATATGAGGAACCTCTTCTTATAACCTGACTTGGATATGCCCTGATTGAATATATTGATGCCTTTGGCTCTTCCATGTGGGTTCGAGGTTATCCAAGCATCAATTACACCCTCGAATTAATCAAAACCTAGATCCATAATATCTGAATTGGAAATATTTACGACTAAAACTAATACTAGTTATTTGCCAATCACCTTTGAGTGACTAGAGCTTTCACCAAGAGGACAATATCCAAATGACTCTTGTCAATGGACAATCCTCCTTGGTCCTCAGACATTTTGGTGATACCGAGAGTTCTCCCTGGAAGCCTTAAGCCACTGTTGGAAGTAACAGAAGCTTTTAAGAGGGGAGAACTGATGCTGAAATGTTGTGTTAGCTAAGAGGGGACCAGGTGGAACAGCACCCGGACGACGAGATGTTTACTGCTCATTAGCAAATGCGCCAATTTTTGTCAAGTTTCGTAGTTGGTTTCACATTGCCTGTGCCATGGAGTCCCTCACCTTTGGGTTTATATGTGTGTACACGAGTATTTCATTACTCTCCCTCTCTCTCTCTCTCTTACCCTCTTTCTTCGCAATCAGTCTCTCCCTTTCATTCCTTCCACCCGTATTTTTGGATCAGTCATTTCATCTACTTGCTTCACATTTCTTTACACTGAAAAAAAAGTTTCCCGATTCGAGCCATAATTATTATTGCTTCAGCCATATTATATGGGAAAATACGCTACTGCCATACCATCTAGGTAATAAAGCCATACAAATATGACTGACACAATATCGTTGGCGTAAGCATACCACTATGTCATGACAGACATATACCCAATAGCTCCGCGAATCTGACAAGTATCTCTATTTCAGCAATACCATAGTATGGTTGAGTTCACCATCACGAGTTATGCGTATGCCAACCATACTAGTATAGCTGTCTTATAAACGCTAGCATACGAGGTAGACGAACACCAGCCATACTAGTATAGCCGAAGCAAGCATATACAATGTTGTTTCGTGGATAGCAGTTTTGTCAGTGTAGGCAGAATTATTTGTATACCAACAATACTAGTAGAGCTGTTTTATAAACGCTAGCATACGAGGTAGACGTACCAGCCATACTACCAAAAGAATATGGCTGAATTATAAATTCATTTTATATAGATAAATTACAGGATATTGTATCTACCTATACTCGTATAGGTAGGTATATATAGTAGGGGATATTCGGGTCACAGTAAAAATTCAGCCAATATGTTTCATAATCATGAATATTTATTTTAATCATCTGTTATCGATAATGATATTCATACATAAATATTTTGCAAAAGAGACTTGATTTTTAGAGCTAATGAAACACACCTGAAAGTTTGAGAGAATCCATGGCCCGGAGACATATGATACTCTCCTTGCAGGAAAATGACAGTTGACCTAACCTACAAAAATTCGCTTGTTATACGATTGGCGTTTATATAACAGGAAAAATAGTCCTTTTTTACATATTCCGTAGATAAGTGAGAACAGACTTACCTTCAAATGTTGGTATAAGCTCATCAAGATTCCGTTCGTTCAGTTTCTTCTTCACAAACTCGTTCATTATCAAATTTTGCGTAGCGAGGTCTCGTTTTCGCGTGAGGCAGAGGCATAGACACCACGCGTTAACAGATTACTGTAGGTGTTCCAAAAACGTAGTATATAGTTGCGCGAGCCATATTAGTATAGCTATGTGTCGCAACGTTATTCTCGCAGCCATACTATATGGTTGAAATAGCTAGGCATGTAAAAATCAGCTACTACAGCTGTTTGAACAATACAGTGTAGTTTCGCGAGCTATGTTAGTATGGCTGATTTACAAAAACGATAAATTTCCAGCTATTTATAATGACTAAGCTAGCCAGACGATTGAGTGTCGTCCACAAAGGCGCAGTATAGGCGCCGTAGACAAAACTGCTTTGCCTTCACCAGCGATATTATTGTTGGATTAGAAATACTTCACTAGTCATATTTGTATGAACTTTACGGCAATCGGGATTTTCTAAAAGGGCTACTGCATTTTCTGTGTGGGCAATATTTTTTCACCAGTATACCTATAACTGGCCAACAATAACAGTATTATTGTAAATCCCGAACCATTTTTTTCAGTGTAATTCCTTCCGTTCATTATTTCTCTAATTTTGAATGGATTACAGCCCTTTTCGGTTGTGGTACTTCCCAAAGACCGGATCAGCATCATTTTTGAGTCACACCGTACTGATGATGACACTGCCCAGATGTTTACCAAAGCAGTGGCAGTGAATATTTCTTCATTGTTCAAAAACAAAAATATATGAGTGTCTAGCTATCGGGACATCAATCCTGTCGATCTGCCAGTTTTCTGGTATGTCATTCTTTCCCAACAGCTTTCCTTTTTTTCAGCAATCTCAATGCTTCTTCCGAGCCAAATCCTGGTAGCGCAATGTCACAGTGTCTCATTCCAAATTCTTACTTGGTAGCACGTTCTCACTGATTACCGCATCGTACATCCACAGATTCGCACTAATGCCCGTGCGCAAGTGCCGCTGACGGTGCAAAACGTTTGTCCATTCTCCAGCCTGATGAGGGTGAAATACCAGGAACCCCGGAATAGGAAACCAACGCCCATCTAGCAGTGAGGATCTGTAGGAGCAAGCGACGTTCGATGCAGACCCAGCCGACAAAGAGAAACTCGTTAAACCTCGTAATCGTTGCCCACCCAGCATCTCTCTCTCTCTCTCTCTCTTTCTCTCTCTCTCTCTCTCTACTGGTCCGACAACGAACGGATGTTGAATTGATTTCCTCAGCTATTATGTCCGGCTACCCTAAAAAAAAAAACACTCTTCCACCATCAGATTCTGATGTTCTACCCTGGTTTTTTCTCGAATGTAATGGAATCAAACCCTATCCGTTTGGAAATCCTTGTTGCAGTATAAATATGCAGCTATATTGGACTCACGAGTGAAAGTGTGTTTGAAAAAATAGTATTCCTGTTATGTACTGCTCATTATATACTTCCTGAGCTAGTGATTTGTTCTCCGTTTGTGATGTCATTTTGGAGAGTCGTTCTTGAAAGCCCGTTTCCTGGTGAGGATTGATGTTTGGTAGATATTTCAATGAGCTTTTCAATTTTGATGATCTGTCGTAATGGGATTGAGATTTGTTTTGGTAGAGTTGATCTTCGGTAGAGTTAGATTTTGGTAGAGATGCAAATAAGGGCGTACCTAAAAACTTGAAGTTAACTCTGGTAGAAGAAAATAAGAAATCAACACTTGAAGAAAATAAGAAATAAATATACACGCAGATGTTGAGCTTCAAAAAACTTTTTTTGCAACAAACAGGATGGATATAATTCCATCAGGCTCAACAGGACGAACTTTAGATAGCCTCCAGTGCTGGTCAATTCTTTTAAATCTTGAAGATCGAAGTTAAAGTTTATCCCACTTTGGTCCCTAATAATCTTGCTGGCGATACGAAATGACAGTTCAATCGTGGATCTAAATTTTCAACTCTATAACTAAACTGTCACGAAATTAGTATTTAATCAGAAAAATCAAAGAAACTTTATAAATAGTAACTACGATAACTTTGTGGACATTGGATTATTATTAATTTCTATAAAATAAAGTAGAGCTCGATGGGTTAAGGTGGATCGTCATTACATAATTTTTTATTTGGAAAAACACTTTTTTCAATCCTGAAGGACTTGAACGACCTGGCAATACCACAGTGAAGCCTTCTCGAGTCTTGAACTCTAACAAATCTTGAACTACGGTCTAAAAATTATATTCAAATGTTGTAGTAAGAGGAGGATGAAGCTTAATTTCTGCGAGAATAGATGAGAAGGTTCTATGAGATTTAATTTGTTTTAAATAATGCTTCAAACATTTTTTGATTGAACAAAGTAGAGACAGTGTTGGAGAGATTCGGTCCGGATTGCCTTTTGCCTGCAAGGCCCGCAATTTACTTTGCCAACAGCTTTCTCATTCTCACCCATTGATCTCGGAGCTTCCTCGTCGATTGATAAAGCCAAAATTGTTTGGCACATTTGCTTCACGACGAGACCCCGTGAACGATGCAAAATCTGAGAGGGTAATATGCAAATTGTATCTGCAGGCTTATTTCGAAATTTATCTCTCAATCTCCATGGCTTGGCAATGTTTGCGATGCGATCCGTGGTATAAAAAACTTTATCAAAGCTGATGGTACGAAGAAAGATGGAATACGAAAAGTTTTCACAAATGATTCTTGCAGAGTGAAACGTCGAATGACCTCGGATACTTCCTCTTTCCTGTCCGACGTCTAAATTCTACATTTTCTCTCTTTCTCGTTTCTCGCTGGGATCTTTCCTCCTTTTTTTTTCCAATTCATTTTTTCTCTTTTTCACCCTCGCCGTCTCTCCATGGACTGGCAATCGCTCCCGACAAAGTCGTACTAACTTTGCGGGACTTTCGGGGCCGCAGAGTCGCGCCAGAGTCTCGTGGCATGATAAAGTTGTGTAGGAAAAGAAGACTTTTATGTATACTCGACTTTGAACTCGAGTGTACAGGGAATATGCATTAGTCCACACCGATATTTCAACCCTTGGGTTGTCTCGGCAGTTTGAAGTGAGCCGTTGCCCAGTTGGGAGTGTTTACCACTCCTGATATCGGCCATTCCGTTGGATGACGTTTTTTTTTTATTTTTTATTAATCCATTAATTTAACTCTGATGATATTTAAGGTAGTCTTTATAGCGTGGCACCTATTCAAAAATTTTATGAATTGGAAATATTTTAATTCTCAAACACTTCTTTTTTTGAAACTGCAAAGTTTCGGATTTCTTTGCTGACTTTGTCCGCGAGAAATTACGATTTAAAAATCGCTGTTTTAGCAAGATGTACGAAAAAAAAATAAGCTCGCCAAAAGTTCAATTGAAAAATTCACCTCAATCAACAGTTCTGTGATTGGCTGAGGTGAAATGATTCAACGGATTAGTCAAATACAGGAAAAAAAATCGAAATTTCTCAAAAAAAATTAATTCAGTTGCTAAAAAGACATCTCCACAATTGTTCAAAATTCTGATAACTACGTTTACATGATATCCGATTTTATAGTTTTGATCAAGAATTGTACTGCTAAAATAGTCGATCATGCGACGAGACTGCCACGAGGACTATTTTAATATTATATTTATATTTCTTCAATATTTACGATTATAAACAATCGTTGCTTGTATCGAAGCCTATAGTTCACTCGAAATTGGATTATGAAGAAAAAAAATTCAGCTGCAAGATGCCACGAAACCATCTTCTCGATGAATTTTCAAGATTCCCGTAATCAATGACACACGCCAGGGTCAAATGGGTTCCTTCAAAAATCTTTTAAAAATAAACATATCCTGAAGTTACAAGGATATCTGTGAGGTCCACGAGTGCATCGACTTTCAGAAGAATCACTCAAATCTATTATCAAAGAAACGTCATAGTTTCAATCTCCTAATTTCCCCGGATCATATACAAATTTGGACTGACAATTAAATCGCCAATGTCATCCTGAAATAGCTTGAAACTTATGCGGCTTGCCTAACGTTTCCTTGTAACTTCTCGTGATGAGAAAACTCTTCTCGGGTATTATACGTTCGCGAACGACATTCGTTCCCCTCTTTCAATTTCAAAGTTTTATTGTTTCTTCTTAGGAGGAGGAGGTGGGGGGGGGGGGGGATCTGTGAACCAACCACGTCTCTCCGGTCATAGAGCTGTTGATTAAAAAGTTGACGATAAAAAAATCGAAAAAGAAATTTTTTTTGGTCTCATTGCTTCATCCCCCAATTACGATTATAATTAGGATTGTAATTGCTAGTGTTCGTTACGTAATATTTTTCCAATTTTTTTTTCGTTTCAATCTTGGCTCTGCGATCTTTTTGCAGACCCGAATTGGTTAAATCCACCTATAAAAATTGACAACCCTCTAAAATTACTGTGAGTGGTAGCTATCTCGACTGATCCATCCCTTAAATTAATATCCAAGAAAGATGAATTTTAAATTTAACCAAAAAATTAACGTATACGTGCTCTAGCTTTCGTAAATTTGAACCTATCGAGCCGAAACTTTTTACCAAATGTCTAGGGGACAAGGATATTTGGTATTGATTTGGCTATAATCGCTTAAGAGTTTCAGATTTTAAATAATTTTTTAATTTTCTGAAAATTTTTGTACGCCCTCTAACTTTCGTAAATTTGAGGCTGTCGAACCAAAACTTTTAACACATACAAGCTCGGGGACAAGTTTAGTTTGTATTGAATTTAGCTAGAAACCCTTGCGGGGTTCATATTTTATAAAAATTTGAATTTTCAGAAAATGTATAGGTGCACTCTAACATTGGTAAATTGAAAGATATCGATGCTAAACTTTTTATTCTAATGGCTTAGGCAACAAACATGTTCGGTATTGAATTCGGCAAAAATCACTTTAAGAGTTCAGATTTTACGAAAATTTGAAATTTTGAAAAAAAAAATGTGCGCGCTCTAACTTTCACGTGGCTAACGAGCCTTAAATCGTGCGCATTAGATAAATTAGAAAAAAATGCGTCAAAATCAGAAATTTTCACATTGCTTGCTCGTTTATTTTATCCTGCTCACAGAGCTTCCTCTATGAGGAAGCCGAAGTCGAAAACCCATTGCACCAATTTGTACATCGAAAATGATGTGCAAACTTATAATTAACATGCAGTTTTTTTTTTCTATCTTAGTCAAGACTTACGCAAACGTCGATTTTTTTTTTCAAAGCCACTCTTATGACACATTCAGAGTTGTACGAGTTGAGCAAACACTGAATTCGTTAAAAACGATGGTTGGAATTAGAGTCAATGTGAAATAACGACGCTATCTCGTCATGTTTAACCGGTTCTGACGCATCCGATCTCTCTCCCTTTTTTTCTCCATTTCACCCCTCTCATACAACCCCTTCCTTCCTTCTCTCTCTCTCTCTCTCTCTCTCTCTCTCTCTCTCTCTCTCTCTCTCTCTCTCTCTCCCGTTTTGCCATGGAAGCTATGCATTTTGTCCCTTTTTTTTATTACTGGCGTGGCAACGGACGTACCATTGGAGCTTACAGCGGCGTATAAAGCAGGACAGAACGAGTAGATAGAAAAATGTGAATGTAAGCGCGAAGCTCCAGGAAAAATAAATATTAAACTCTCCGGACTCGTGTGTGTGTTTGCGCATGTATGTGTCGAAGTATCGTTTTTTTTAAATCTGTCCTCCTTCAGAGCGTGGACCTACGTGGAAAGCGAGAGGTGTATCGTGTATGAGTGAGCGAGGTTAACAAGGTTGCAAGGACCGGAAGTGATTTGGGGTGAGGCTTAAATAAACATCCCCGCGATACAACTCATTTTGCCGAGGAAAAATTATATATTCTCTAAGCATGCTAGGAGCCTCTGTCTCCTGCGAATTCTCTGTGCGCTCTACCGTTGAACAAATATTTATACGTTTGCGAGTTAAAGGGGAAAATAACTTCTCCCCGAGTGTGATGATTTCATCAACTCTCCCTTACGTTTGAATTCGACTCTGCAGCATCGACAAAGCACGCAATTGACATTCGTTTCAGAATTATGACAGGATTGTGACTGCAACGTAAGCGCATGACATGGATGCTTGAACGAATTGTGGAATGTTAATGTATACGTGGAAAAAGAACAGCACAGTTATCCATGAGTTGAAGCAGGAACAAAGGCAGAACATGCAAATGCAGACAAATTATCTGAGACTCTGGTGTTTAGAAATTCTTCTGCACGTATTAACCTCCGGCATAATTTATCCGAACATTCGTATGTACGTTGTTCATGGTTTTTTTTTTGCATGCCACCGTATATGCAGCCTTGGAATACGAAATCGTCTGATCTACTGCCTGGTCATTTTTCGTTTTCTTTTACTCCGTGCCTTTTATCCGAATCCTCGACTACTGCTTTCTTCCCTTTTTATTTTTTTTTGCAATTCAACACACAGCCATTGGCAGAATTTTCTCAGGAAGATAGACTGCAGCGAGGCTTTGCTGTATTTACGGGTGTGGGCGTGTCCGTAGTTATCCTCTGTATTGCGCGCTGTAACGGGTAAATTGGAGATGGATGAAATGCCCCACGATGTTTGCATAGTCGAGAGGCAAACATTGTAATCCGGTAACACTCCACCTGCGCAAGGATTTGTCGTGGAACTAGGGGATGGAGCGCGCGGTGATGATGCTGGCTTGCTGTCGAGGCGGTGGGTCAGGTTGGCCATTCTGTGAGAGCTTTTCCAAACACCTCGGCATCACCACGAGCTCCAGCACCAGGCCAGCGTTCGTCTACCAAGGGAAAATATCAGCTGGGATTTCTGTAGGAAATTTATCCTAGGAGCTCACACGTGAATATCTGAGACCCGAAAAAAAGGTGTCAGGAGGTCTCAGTCGAATTGAATTGCTAAATTATCTTCCTTGTGTAATAATAATAACGGCAGCAACAATAGCATCGGCAATAACAACACCAATAAAAACAATAACAACGACACGACTACAAAAAAATTGACAACACCAATGACGAAAGCACTGATAAAAACAATAACAACAACAGAAACAACACAAACAACTACAGCAACAACAAAAAAACGACAACAATATAGTAACAAATCATAAAGTACAACTATAGCAACAATAAGAACAGCAACAGCAACAAAAATAACGGCAACAAGAACAACACTAGCAACACCGACAACAAGGACTACGGAAATGACAACGCCAACAACAAGCAACAAGCTGACATAAAAATATTAAATTGAACCGAGAGCACGAAGGCAAAGAATGAAAATGGCGAGAAATTTTCACGAAATACACGCCAGGACACGATGGATAAGGCAATCCATACAAAGTACGTCGTAGAGGATAATCGAGCCAGATTCTCGTCGGTTATATACGAGATACGAGCTCTAGAAGTTGTAGCCTAGCAGAAACTTTGAAAAGGTTCTTCGACGGCGCTCGAGGCTTAAAGATGTTACGCGGATGCTGAACTACCAGGAAAAACAAGTTGCGGATCTTTTCGATGTGGAATATCTAGTGCACACTTGGGAACGAATCTTTCGGCCTCCATCATCAGCCTTCTGTGCTTGTTAAGCAGTTATCCAAGATAAATGTTTGTTCTTCGTTGAATTAGCATGACTACAAGTTTGTGCTCGCTTCTGCACGTCATCGGGTTGAGGAAACGGGCAAATGCAATAACACATGAGTAATAAGGAAGAGGAAACAACAACAAAGTTATGCCACTGGGTAGAGTGAGCTTTGAGGGATAAGGGCAATCATAAGAAAAAAAAATTAGAAAATAAGAAAAGAATTAGAATGAAAAAAGAGAAAGATGAAATCTCATCTCGCGAAAAGAAGGTGCAGGCAAACAATCCTAACAGCAGTTGACTGATGAGTGGAGTCTTTTAGGCTGTTGAGACACCTCTCAGGATTTCTTGTCGGGGTGCCCGTTTCTCGAGGCTTAATATTACCCCCAAATGCTGAGACTTTTGGGGGAGGAGACGAAAAAAAAAAAAAAATAATAATAAAAGGTAAAAAATTAAACACCCTAATATACGTGTATTTATATATATCTATAGTAATTGCCAGATTAACGCATTAGTGATTCTCGATTAGCCTCAGCTCACCTCAGTTGAAATCGTGTACGTCTTATCCAGTAGCACTAAATATATGTTGAAATGGATCGCAAGTAGAAAGTTCTATGTGCACATAAGTTGAGACGATATACATAGAACACCGTAGGAAATCACACTTACGCCGACTATCCAGCGCAGCATTTATGTTTTCCTCCCGAATCCCTTTGAAACACTCGAGGGAATTTTCCTCTACGGATCTAACGCCATGAAATTCGCAACGTAACTGGATATCGAGTTGTAAGTTTGGCGTAACAAGAATTTCGTTCGCAGATCAATGTATGTCATCGGCACGAAAAATACAAAAGTCGCTTTGTCGTTCCTTGAACATCAACTCGACCCTACTTAATATCGTCAAGTATCGCGTCGTTAAAAGTTCCTGACGTATTTGGTAAGAACCGAAAAAAATTGATATTTTTTTATTGATAATTTTGTGGAAAGGCAAGACATCCGTGGACCTCGTAGTGTTACATTTTTTAACGCTGGGATACAGCCACGTATATTCAGGAGGTATGCAAAAATTTTTTTTTCCTCATTCTAACCTCGAAATCGCAACTTTGTTGCGATTTCTCGGCTCTCATGAGGAAAAATAACGTTCGATACGCGTACGAAAAGGCATTTTGACGAAACTCGTTATAGCACTTGCCTTCGGGTCGTGCCGTAATCCTCTCGTTTCGTCAAAAAAGCCTTTTCGTACTCGTAGCAAAATGTACTATTTTTTTTTCGATTCTTGGACACACCCTTTGGCTCGAAATAAATAAAAATTATCCGAGAAGAACTCGTATGAATTTTGGATCCAGGAATAGTGAAACAATTGAAAATATTTAGGAATGATAATAATAATGATGAATTTATAATAACGATCTGATAATAATGATGGATTTACTAGCGATAATTGATAATTATCCAACGACACGTAACTGGAAGGCTTACCGATGCGCGACAAACTCGAGTACAATTGGAGAGAACTAGAAATTCGGAATTTCGAGGGAACTGCTGCCGGACGATCGGTCAGAACGATTCACGTAATTCCGAGCAATGGCGTAGTGTGGAACAGCCACTGACTCCACTATACGATTAGAGAAGAGAGAGAGAGAGAGAGAGAGAGAGAGAGAGAGAGAGAGAGAGAGAGAGAGAGAGAGAGAGAGAGAGAGAGAGAGGGAGAGAGAGACAGAGAGAGAGAGAGAGAGAGAGAGAGGGAGAGAGAGAAGCGTGAGAGAGAAGCGTGAGAGCGAGGATATCGGGCTGAGCACGATTGGGTTGCTCTACTTTAATCAAGTCTGACCATGCATGGACTGTGACTACTGCAAGGCATTCCTTCATATGGCCACACGTTACAATAAAAATTAAAAAATTCACGCATAAAGGACTGTTAAATCAATCTTGGCATTACGTATTTCACAATTTTTCTCAACAATGTTGTTGCGAAATTGTTTTTTAAAACGTCCGAGCGCACTTGATTCTTCACGGGTAGGCTAGACGAGAAGGATGTTCGATACGAATTTCGCGAGAATCGATAAGAGACTTTAAATTTTACATAATTTTCATTGAATTTTGTGAAATTTAATTTTTCTTTATTTTGAAACTGAAACTGAAGAGCTGCGATTTTTGGGGGATAAGGTGCAAGATAAAATGTGGAGCTCCTCGTAAGTGTACGGGATTTTCTTTTCCCCCCTATATATGAGACAGCCAAAATTGGGACAACGATTTTCTAATACAGGAGCTCAATAAATCTAGAAAACTTGAATTTAGCTTGGCATTTTTTTTTTCAATCTACAATTCGATCGTCATTACATCTATAAATATGTTGAATGAAATGATAGAGAAGGAATAAGAAATGCAAAAGTCGTCGCTGAGCAACTTTAATTACAGTCAGTATACGAGAAAACACCAGAAATCATTTCTGCGATACGAAGACAGCTGTGGTAGCTAAAATACGCGTTATAAATGCACGGCGAGAGAGGAGAAAGGAGAAATAGTGGTGGCTTGCAGCTCGTGGACGAGAAATCTCAGCGATGTTAACGATGAATCGTCTTTAGAGGGTAGTTTCCATCCCTTCAGGAGGAAACTCCGAGACCGCTCAGTATTTATCACAGCCAGTTCTAAGAATACTAAATAATGGAGCAATTCATAAGAACCCTTGAGGTATACTTCTATGTATATATAAGTACAGGCCGGGTAATTATCGTGGGTTATTATTCATGGAAAATTGAAAATGACCTGAAAGAACTATCTGCGGTGAAAACTCTGCAATTTCGCACGGTAGAAGAAACACAGGAAGGTGTCGCATTGTTGAATACGAATGCCAGCGAGATTGGCATAAACTGCAACAATTTCGCTTCCTCATATGGAGGCTTTGTGACGGTGAAATTTTTTTTCTTCCAGTTAGCAATATCAATCTGTTCAAAATGTATCAAAACGTCGAGAAATCACACCTAGAACAAATGTTCATACGAATGTGTATGTGTGTGTGTGTGTGTGTGTGTATGTGCTGGCCTTGAAGCAGTGAACTGCTGTATCTCGCGAACGAGTTCCCTCAGAAAATTTTCTACAATCTGTATAGTTGACCAAGGGGATAGAAACATTTTATGGTCACTGCAGCTATTTGGAATGTTCCATTGATCTTTCGCATGGTTCGAATAGCTAAATTATTTTTCGTATAACCAAAATAATTGTCGTTAAAGTCATAAATTTATTTCTATCGTTTTTTTCACCATACTTTTCTCTCGGTGTTGACCGATCTCGCTGAAACTCAGTACACACTTCGAGCATCAAACTTTCCTTGTTTGTTGCAATTTTCGTCGAGGTGTGTGTGTGGGCGCGCGCGCGCACACACACCCCCACATTTTTTTCTAAATATGTTTACTCGATATTTTGATACATTCTGAATACATTGGCATCGAAACCACGAAATTTTTTTTTCATTAAAATGAAGCTTCCTCCATGACGAAACAAAAAAAAAAAATTTTATCACGAAAAAATACGTGAGAATTTTCGTTGTGTCGTGCATGGAGCTAGTGTGAAGTTTGTCTCAGTATTTGGGAGAGGAAATCGTGCGAATATAAGAGAAGATGGTAGCACGTGGACAGACGGTTCTTTCGGGTAGAAGTAGAAAACCAATGGGAGGTAACGAAGGAAGAAATGGTGTGGGGAGAGAGACACGTAGGGTTGGAGATTGACAAGGATTTTTGGGGGGGGGGGGGGGGGGGTCGTTGGAAGGTAGCTCGTTGATTTCGGTGGTGACCAGAGAACAAATAAGTAAAACGACTTCTATCCTCCCTACGATTCCTGCGTCCTATCAAGGATATCCATCGCATGTCGGTTCCTGGACATCAACCCCTCAGCGACGTTTTCAACCCTTCACACTTCCCCACGCGTTGTCCTCTTGCTTCCCCGTTTAATTTCAGATCTTATTTTTTCTCTTCTTCTACCTCAAGTTCCCGAATCACTCACAAAGACCCCTCGCCAAGCCCCGATGGAATGTAATTGATTTCTCCTTCGCAAACACCGGGCTCTCGTCAACCATGCCTCGCTCAATGGACAAAGAAACAAGATGGGTAGGATGAAAAAGCTTCTCGTGTGCTGTTTCTTCACGATCGCGAATTCATGTATATATATATGTATGTGTGTATGTGTAGATATCTGAGGAATCAATTATCCAATTATCATCCACTCGTCCTTTATTGCTTCATCGTGGATCGAGTTTCGTTTTTGTCAAAGAAAATTCATTGTTTTCTATGACGCAATACTTTTCAAGTGTTTTGCTAGAAAAATTACGAGTAAGCAATGTACAATTTGATCAATGTTCATCCTTCTGTTTTATTCGACATTGAAAGGGAGATCTTTTTACTTCTGATCAAACATTTCCGTTTGGGAGATAGAAGGAGAGAAATAACTAGAGAGAAAGAGAGAGAGAGAGAGAGAGAGAGAGAGAGAGAGAGAGAGAGAGAGAGAGAGAGAGAGAGAGAGAGAGAGAGAGAGAGTGAGAGAGAGAGAGAGATACTATTGCATGACAGTAATATTAATTTCCTTATTACCAACACAATTATAAGCGTCCGGAAAAGCTATTCTCTGTTCTGTCCTTCTCTTTCGTTTCTTTTCTTCCGCTGGCCTCTGGTCGATCTTGAAGCTAGCTGAGTGGACCAAGAGGCTGGCGAACAAGTGGTGGCCTTAATTGGCGAGATTAAATTAGCTATCAACGGCTCCGTCTGCCTTCGTGGTATAAGAACGATGGACTCAAAAATTGCGGCAGGTATAATGAAAAGTCATTGGATTTCCGGAGTAAGATTAAAGGATATAGGGCGATAGATAGAGAGAAAGAGAGAGCGAAAGAGAGAGAGAGAGAGAGAGAGAGAGATCACTTTTCTAAGGATGCCGTGATAGGAAATTGTATGAGGTACGATTGGCGACGTACGACGAGTATAATCTACGCAACGACTATGTATTATTTGACCATGCTAAATTAATTAACCGTTGTTCGATCGAATAAATATAGAGTAGACGAGAAAATGATGAGCAACTAACAGTTTATATAGAAATTACCAAGTTTATTATGATTGTTTAGGAGATGAACTGTTATTTCAATTTTGCCATAGAAAAATTTGTATTATTGGTGGAACTTAATCTTAAGTAGCTCACTGTAATTGTAAACAGTTTTTTTTAAAATAGATTCTCTCAAGCAGATGCCAATGTCACGTTAGAATACTCTTGACACCATATCCGATTACCAAATACCGTCCAAGTATCCGATGTTAAAATAATTTGACAGATACAAACGGATCTGACAGATATACATCTGCAGCAGAAGTTTTCGCTGATCCCGTATATCCCGCTGGAATATTTTGTCGCAAATATTAGGGACCAGGGTATTTCTTGGTGTACATTCAGGGAAAGTCACTCTATTGTTACTTTAATGTATACATACTTGACTATTACCTTACTGTTACATTACTGCTACATTATTGTTACTTTACCGTTACGTTACTGATACTCAACTATTACTTTTCTGTTACATCACTGTTACTTCACTGTACTGTACTGTTACGATTGTGAATTAATTATTCAGATTTTTCCTCGTCCTGATTTACCCTATTCAAGAGTCACATAGTATATTCATACCAGTTTTATACACGGTTAGAACAATTAGAACGGTTTTTAAGGATGACTTTTTAAAAAATGATTTACGTATATTTCTCTTTTTACGCTCGAAGAATTCACACCGCCAGAACAAGCATAAATGTATATTTGTATATAATATATATATGAGAAATTTCGACTATTAGATATAGTATGTGCAGTCCGGTGAAAAAAATATTTTGCGCTGCGTTTACGCCAGAATGCGGTAAACGATTCCGGGGATGTGTTCAAACTGCAACATTTTGTCTCGCATATACCCGATAAACTTGTTAGCACACACACACAGACACACACACAAACATACATACGTGGTATAATTTACCTCAATTTTCCCGGATTCTTCCCTCAGTCAGTATACGCATACGCGGGCTCCGATTCAACATGTTTTAGCAATGAACGAAGCGGTAGAGAATGCACAAAAACACTGGAAAAAAAAAATGGAATGTACGTGTTATTAATTTATGTCAACGATCACCCATCTCCAACCCTCGGGGAAAAAAAAACAAAAACTAAAAAAGCTACCCTTCCCACCACTCGACGACTCTTACGCCCAGCCAAACTCGAGCGCGCTTATTACTTACTTCCGGTGCAACGAACAGTTATAATTTGTCGACAAACGGCCATGCACTCTCAGCGGAAATTTCCCTGTATGCGCTGCACAGTCAAAAATTATATATATATACCGCGGGGGTTGGAAACGGAAGATCATGTGAGAACATTTTTAAAAGAGTAAACAATTCTTTTTTTCTAATATTCGTCTCCTCCGAGTGAGGCCGAAAATAATTCGATAACTTGGATCTATGAAGAAATTTTTTCATCCCTTAAGACCCCGGCTGATAAGAAGATAAGGGGTTATGTGCTATGGAGACAAGGAAATTGAGTCTGATCCTGTCTTACATACAAACTATCGTATGATTTTTCATTTTCTCTTCATCCAAATATATGCCGAACTCTTTTAGAGGAAAATTTGTGACAAAATCGATCATCTTACTTTTTCATGGACTATCTGGATGATCATTTTTTGATTCAAGAGAAAAAAAAAAAATACTTACCTTGCCAAGGTTGAGTTTTGCTATGCCGAGTACGTCAGCCAAGCATTTAAATCGTATAAGATTCATTGAGTCAGTAATTTTTTCATCCTCCCATTTTATTACAATTTCCTTACAATTCACGATTATATATTATAACAATTTCTTTCAGTTGTTTCCCTCAACCGGATAATTTCGTCGGGATTGAAATATTACGACATATCGATAGCTGTCAGGCATAAGGGCGCGATTCCCATATTTTGACGCTCAATGCGATGGAGTTTGCAGCCTTCAAGTCGCGCTATGAGTAGATATACCCCGAGATTGCGATGAAAATATGTCAGGAAGAAGCATCGCAATCCTCAAGCTAGCAAGGACCGAATCGCGATAAGATCGAGGGATACAAATTCAGCTCCACCAACCTTCTTCGAACCTCAGGAATCTTATATTAACCGGAGAATGTTTCGAATTCCAAGAATTCATTTTCGTTCAAAGTTCTTCCATTCCCCGACTCGAATCCGAGCATATTCCTATTGCTATTTTTGTGGTTCTGGAAATTTCGAATACAATCCTCTCTCGACCCTCAAGGATGTTTCACACAAAGTTGAAAGATAGAAATAAAGGTCATTGACTGATTGATTTCAGAGATATATATTATTGAAAATCTCAAAAATGATTCATTTGCATAATTTATTAAGCACGCAGATTATTCAACGAAAATGATAAAAATCGTTAAAAATTCTTCAATATCGAACAATGTCATTGCGGCGCATAAAAAATTGAAACAATATTTTTTGCACGGAGAAATTTAATTTTTTAAATTACGTACGTATAAAAAATTAGGGGAAGCTTATGGGATAAATTTTGTATAATAAAAAAACATCATTACAATCAATGAAAATGAAAAATAATTTTTTGGAATATTCAGTCAACAACATTGCTGTACTATTTGTTATCAATAATTTTTCAACATTTTTGTTATGAAATCTCATTATTCTTGATGTCGATGTCGTTGATTAAAAAAAAAAATTTCAATCATCGGAATCAACTACAATTCAAAACGACTTTTACTTTTGGATGGGAACGTAAGTGCGAAAAATCCTTAAATTCCCTCTCTTACTTTTCCCTCTCTCGTCCCGTTTTTGTATCTCTATTTCTGGCTGGTTCTCGCTTACATCTCCAATCACATGTGGGATCCACAACATCCCAAGATGAAAAATATTTTTGCAACTTGAGAACAAATCGCATCAACGTTGATTACCTTTCTTATAGTTGTATCCACCTTATATGGATCAGTATAGGGTCTGTCTAATTCTGCCTGAGGCACAGTCAGTGATTGCCAAAGTTTCTACTATTTTAACAGTTATGATAAATTTGTTAATAATTTTTGCCATTGTCAATAATATCGTAGGAGATACCAATACAGTTCAATGAAATCGGCAATTATGCCTGACTCAAGGCACGTATATATCACTATTATTATTATTATTATTAATAATACATAATATAAACCATGAAAACATATTAATATGGTAATATTATAATACATTAATATTAATATTAATACTTTATTATTATTTTTATTATTATTATTATATTACTTAGAGGGTTTCTATTACTGTTACTTTTCGTAGTCTTTGGCGCATAGACAGGAGATTGCCATCTCGGATTTTTCCCTCTGACCCCCTGTACTTGGTACTTACTGCAAAGGTACTTAGCCAACATATTGAACCCATTAGTCGCTAATCCTGCCCTTGCAGTCCCCATAACATCATGAGCCTTATGTGGACCTTGGTTCTTCTCTGATGTTTCGTCTCAAAGTCCTTGAACTCGACACTTGAAAATAAGCTACAAGAAACCAAAGCATATTTCGTCGTAAGCAAACGAACGAGGGATAGGTTCAAAAAAATCCAATGTAATTAGAAATAAAATATTTATCGAATTCCCGATGGTCGTACTGTGGCTGTATCATAGTTTTACATTGAATTTTTTTTTCACAACGTTCCCGGAGAATGTGAGAAAATTTTCAGAGCAGTGATCTTCCTGAAAAAAATTTAATTCGAAAGAAGATTCAAAATATTATTTAAAGTTAATCGATGATTCGACGAGAGAAAATTATTTTACTTCGATAGTCCATGGAAAACAACTTCGGGTAGACAATTCTTCGTAACATCTCCTTTGGAACGTTTTATTTCATAAATTTTTCATGCTTGCATGATTTTTCGTTCGTTACTAAAGTATGGCGATGTCCAGTCTGACAGTTTTTTCACGAGCTCTCCACAAATTGCCAAAATTTAATAACAATAGTAATATTATTCAGTATACCGAAGATGGAACCGATGCAAAGCTATTTTAATGAGAGAAAAAACGAGAAGCTAGCAAGTTTTGGGTTAGCTTTTAAATGCGAATGGGACACACATTTTCTCGCCAATTTCACTGCGTTTGAGGAATTAACGTAGCGTAAAAATGCAGAGTTTCATGTGCTAGCATATGCTGAAACGTGTAAATGAATTACCGGAGCAATGTTGCGTACACTCTGCTGCGTAAATTAATTTCTATCGCAGCTTGTCAAATTTCAAGGGTGGTTCGAGTGCACCTACTCTCCCAGCATTCCCATATTTGCTCCACACTCGCGATTCGCACACAGTTTAAATTATGGAATATAGCTTACCTCAGTTGCTTCAGTTTCGCGCACCAGGTATTCCCGGAGCTATGTCAACAGTACTATTTCCACTGGAAACCATATTCTTGCTCATTCATGGATCGCATTTAAAAGTTCATTATGTTTGATTATGAATTTTGACATTGCCAGGACAATTAATTTGGGAGGGACTGTCTTTGGAGGCCTAAACTTTATTTGTGAAACTGTCAAAACCGGAACTGTTTTGTTGGTGTACACGTGAAAATATCGTTCGATTGTTCATATACTCGAATGGAAGCTCGCTATAAAAGAATCGACTTGAGTGTCATGAACACTGTGAGCAATGTGTCATCTTGTGCATGACATAGCTGCGATTGGTAAGGGTAAGATTTATATTTATTTAAATAGGATTTGTAGGATATCTTTTTCTTTCGCATTTTGTCTTTCATAAAAATAGGTAAAAATCAATACCGAAAAAACTTTCGGCCATAGAGGATCTCCTGCACTCTACAACGCAGACTCAGCCTGGTGCGAATATTCAACCCTCCCGGCTAAGACTCCCATGTGTTCTCTACAGCTGAGCCCAGCACGCGTTACTCCACAATTCGCTCACTGGTTCACTCTCACGTAACCTCCCATCACCGGAAAATATTTATCACTTTATCGCACTTTATGTGCCACTGGGATCACCTTGGTTTTCCGGGTCGATATTATGGTTGATAGAATATGGTGGATAGGGGTTGATGCTCCTAGTACCCTTTACGAATATCGAAACATTACTCGGAGACTTTAGACATTCTGAAAGAGATTTAGGGCTCATACAGCTCAAGTATGACAACGGGTCAGGCGTCATAATGCATCGTAACAATGTAAATAACAATGTCAGCTGAGTCCTTTCGCGGTGAAGGCAGCGATTCTCTCGAACTCGAGTTAGAATCCCTGTGACATGCGTACACAAATATCGAAAATCTCTGATATTCCGTACTCAGGCAAACTTTTATGCGTTTTTTTTTCGTCAGCCAAGCTCCTTGGACCTTGTCCGTTTCGTTCAGGTCTAACCTGAGACGGACGGCTAATTAGGTAACTTTTACTTGCCTGGCGAGATACGTGCCGATCTAATGGTTTCGCGAGTGTACGTAGCTTGTACAAGGCCAATAATTCTGACATCCCGAAAATTTGGAAAAATATATTCTAACTTACCCGCGTTTTATACTTCACAATATTAGCTTGTTCTGCTCCTCCGATTGTTTTTCTAAACTCTTGAATCTGTTTTCCCAGCTATTCTCTTTTTCTTCATCGTCATAAGGTACATGCCGTTTGCTTTTGTTGCCGATTTTTTCGTTCAAAACGTGTGTGGCTTACTCGGCATAAAAATAAATAATTAAGAATATTACGCGGTATAACCACGTCACAGCAGCGAGGAAAAGTTTTATTTTTGCAATAAACCTGTGGTGACATCGGCATGGAGACAGGGCGCTATTATCAGGTGATCTTGAGAAAGAGGCGCAAAATAAAATTGTCCCTGATAGTGGAATCCTCCCTATAGAAAGTCGCACTGATGTTGCTCCATGAATAATAATACCCTCAGTCGACTAAAACCTTCATTGTCATCAAGTCGAATCCACTTTAGTCAGTCAGATACCAGATGGATGTCTTTGATCCATCTTCCTATAGGCCTTTAGAGTGTCCTAAAGGCTTAGCAATAAAAATCATTTGATTACTTTTCGTTACTTCACTCCTACCACAAAATGGCGTTACGCAAAGTGGAGTCAACATACTCAGACTTGTCCACAATGATTTCAACCCTCTGGAATCTGGCCCGTGGTTTTTGGTCAGGAATCAGGATATTCAGGACACCGATGATTCTCTAATTCACATTACTGATCAGTCATCGTCAGCGAAACTTTGAGACACTTGCTGGATCGAAGAGTTATCGCGTATGACCCCGAACACCAGCGATGAGGCATCAACGGATCATCGTCCACCCTTGCTGAACAATAAGAGCTGGTGAACAAGAGATAGATGGGAAAGAGAGAGAGAGAGAGAGAGAGAAGAGAGAGAGAGAGAGAGAGAGAGAGAGAGAGGGAGAGAGAGAGAGAGAGAGAGAGAGACAAAGCGAGGAAGAGTCGGATCGACAGAAACGTTTCCGTGAGCGATAAGTCATTGGACTTCGATCATCCGCTTTTCCATAGAACCGCTGCGGCGGATGCCCTTGTCGACTGGCGTTATCTGGTTCACATGGCGTTGCTGGCGATATAGCTGGCACGGTGATGGAGGCGCGAAAGGGTCTGACCATCCGATTGGTGTGTGGTCGATGCAGCACCAGTGCGATGGTTCATAAATTCACCGCTCTCCTCCCTGACGATCCCGCATTCTCGGGAGGCTACCGGGGGTATACGAGTGTCGGACGTTTGACGTTGCACTACGCATCGATGATCCTTTCAAACGCAACGGCCGCGGTTGAACGGCTCGTTGCACCCTGGGCTGTAATCGAGAGATGTCCGGATCACGACCTATTGATTATTAACCCCCATACCAAATCCTGACTTTAGACACACCTACAGGTGCGTGCACATTGAGCTTATAGCATCAATGTTTTATCAGAAATTTTCAGTTGTCCACTCGGGGCGGCTTAATATGAGGATGGGAATTTGATTAAACGCTACTCTGTTCGATCGAACCTGTTCGATGGATTTGAGGTGATGATATCAGACTTGGACATTATGTAGTATTTTTAGGGGGTAGTTTAAATTTTGAATAAATAAAAAAGATATCGAATTACCCTTAAATTTTAAGATTATCTCGTGTGTCTGTTTTAGTTGGATGTTCATCTCCACCATCCGGATATTTCAGTATATTGCTTGTGACGGTTAAAATTAATTTTTATTCCAGTTTTCAATGTTAATGTGATGAAAATGTGCCAACAAGTCGAGAAATCACACTTAGAGAAAATATCTCGACGTGCGTACGGATTTATGTGCATGCGTGTGTGTGTGTGTGTGTGTGTGTTTGTGTGTGTGCGCGCGTACTGGCCCTGAAAAATTCAAACCGCTATATCGCGAGAAGTACTAAAACGATCTCGGTGAACCTTCACACACACTTTGAGCATCAAATCTTCCTTGTTTTCTGCACTCCTCGTTGAAATTTCTTGTGGGTTATAGACTCTACTAGATTTTTAAATTTTCGAAAAAACTTTGTGATCGCTTTAACATTCATAAATTTTGAGACATCAAGCTAACTTTTTTTTACATTGATAAAGTATCATCTAAGGAGTGTTTGTATTGAATTTGGGGAAAATTGATTGCAAAAGCTTCATATTTTATGTGAATTTTTCAAAAAAATTCTCTGACAGCTCTAATTTTCTCCAATTTGAAGATATCCGGCAAATTTTTTTTTCATGAATAAAGTATCATCAAAGAAAGATTGTTATCAGCTTTTGCAAAAATCGGAGAAAGGGTTCCGACTTTATGAAATTTTGAATATTCAAAAAATGTCTCTGACAGCTCTAATTTTCTCGGATTGTGAGATACCTTATAGGTAATACATAAAAAATGTGTTCATCTTATGAAATATTAAATTTTCAGAAACATTTGAGTAACTTGATTCCCAAAAAAATGAAACTATATATGAAAGAAAGGAGAGAAAAAGGTGTAAGTTGAAACTTGGAAATTTCTTAATCCCAATTTCGCACAAATGTTTAATGTTTCCTTTATGAGGAAGCAAAATTACATTTAGGGGAAGCAATTTTCAAGTCTCTGTTTGTTTTATTCAAATTCGGAGACATTTATTCGGATATATTTGAAAAGTCAAGCTTAGGAATGAGGATGGCAATTCATTCCAAAAAGTGCCAAATTACAAGACGTATAAACTTGAAACAATGGGACATTGTCAGCGTGCTCCTTTCGCCGGGTGTCCTTTAAGATCGGCAGTAGTACTTTCTGTGGGAACGAAAATGAAGAACTGAGTATAAGATACCCTATAAATGCATTTATTGATAAATAAATTTATCTTTGAATTACTTAATCTGTTGAATTTTCGTTAGCTTGTTTCTGTTTGGCGGCCTTCTGGAGCTAGAATAACGCGATTGAGTAGCACGGAGATCGGAGGAAAAAAAAATCTGCCCCGCATATACAAATATAAAATGAAAATAAAACAGAGAAATGAGATAGGGTTGTGGACCAGAGCTTACACGACTTGAATTCTGCGGGCAATCCGAGGCTTTCATCGATCGGCGAGGACGAGATATATACGTACGTGTATCCAAGGCTCGGAGACTTTATGGAGTTTTCTAGCTGAGAGGGCGATAGTGGCCGGATAGAGAGACAGAGGGTTGGGGAGGATTGGGGGGGGGGGGGGGGAGGCGGATAGATGCAGAGCTGAGGAGAGAAGAGAGCATTCGTGTGCCTGATGGAAATTCCCGAGAAATTTTTTTGGCTTAGCGTGTAAAGGGCTCGTCGAAGGCGTGTCACGGATAGGCGTCGCAAATTGCATATCGACCGGACTTGAGAAAGCGCCGTGCTCATTATATTATACCGGCACATCTGTAACACACCGGTACGTGAGGCTCGACTCTCTCGAAATTCAATTTCCTCATCGAACCGTCGTCCTTATACATTTTTCCCCTACCTTCTGGACTTTGGTTTTCCACGTTTGTTCGTCGCAAAAAAGGCCGAACGGTTCTCATCCCCGTTTCATCCCCTAGTATGACTGGGCTACTGACATCGAGTCTTGAAATCGTAAGGGAGTCTTACCACAAGCCCGATACGTGACTTCACTTCCTGAGCTTGCAGCACGAATATTCAATACAGGCTGCCTGGGGCGATACACCATTTATGCTTGGAGACTCAACGAATAACCAGAAGCACTTCGATTCTATGTTCATGACATGACCCATTTTATCCATTTCAATGTCTCTGCTGCAAGGCGATGGGGGGGGGGGGGGGGGCGGCTGTTTGAGGTCTCAGTAATTTTTTAGTGTCATATTTCTTTAGTCAGATGGCTTCGTTTAAAAAATCTGCATTAAATTTTAAGGGTTGTTCGAATTAACCTCTAGGGATGGTGCTAAAAGTTGCAACACCTAAATTCGATTGACTCAAGTCTCCTGAGGGAAGTCGGATAACGTTTCAGGTAGGGCACGTTTTTAAGGAAAATTTCGATTATGAACGAATTGATTTGTGAATGAATAATATGCTGTTTGGGCGAATTGTCGATTTTATTGAAAATTAATTTCGCTTCATCAATTTAGGAGTGAAAATAATTAACCGTGTGATTTTTTGTTGTCTCTGATCATAGGACTACGTACGTGGGACCGGGAGCTCGAGTAAGAGGTGAGTGTAATTCAAGTAAAAAATATAAATTTTCACGTTCATGATGACCATACGGAATAATGAGCATGCTGATAAGCTTGTAGTTTATTTTTACCTGGGACGAATCAGGAAAATTTTTATTCGTCCCTCAAAGACCAAATTATCGATTCATATTTTTTTTTGTTGTGACCTTCCTTAAGGTAGTTCTTGTGTTAGACTAGTCATTTGATTGCTTGCTTGAACTATAAAATTGTTGAAGAAAGCTATAAGATCTGCATGAAAATAATTGTGGCAGACAGGCCGATATTGATATAGACTTAAAATTCGCATGAATTACCGCAACACTCGTAGAAGAGGGCTGTCAGCTGATCGGTTACATCGTAAACTGACTCTGAGTCAGAGTTAAAGAGCGAGAATAAATGGTCGAAGAAGGGCCAGGAAGACAGGACACAGGAAATAAATCGAGATTAGTTTTGCCCGAGCGTTGGAGAAAAAAGTAAGTGAAAATATAAAAGCTCCATGGGCCGATATCTAGCTGCTCTACCGTCAGCTTGAGTTGATGAAGCCTAGGAGGAAAGAGCGATAAAGCATAGAGGCCCAGCTACCTGGACAGCGAAAACGTTGATGTGTCTCAGGCAGCGATCGTTTCAAAGTATACCTGAGAGCACAAAATAAATCACGTGACCGGGAAGCTTTTCACGCGATGAAGCTGCGAGAGACTTTAAGGGTGGGACTGTCGTTGAGCAAAGGGGAAGCACTCGTATACGGTTCTTGTCAAAAGTAATGGTTGCTGTCTATCACCGGAACTTCTATATCAATGCATCTGCTAGTCTTATTTCGAGCCTCGTGGCTCGTCTTAGAATTCGCACGTCTCAAACTCATACCTCGAACAGGGCAAATAGGCATGTCTGAGAATGACAAGATCGTTAAATTTTCTGACACAAAAATCATTCAGCAGACGCTCAGACTCGATGAGATGTTTCGTCGTGCGAATTCGCTAGCAGATTTTACCAGATTTAGTGCTGGCCGTGAGGACTCATTATTTTTGTTGGAACTTGGTGCTTAGAATACACTCGATTCTATGGTTGAAGCCCTGCCGTTCGAAAAATAACGATATGGTAATCTGAAGTCGCTGCAAAAATATATTTTGTGCTGTGCGCACGCGTAACGATGATGATAGGATGAGTCAATTAAAAGGTCTGATCATTCAATTCTTTCTGTCTGGTTCGCAATCCTAGTGCATCGAATTTGCACGTAAGCACGGGGAAACTGCGAAAAACTGGTGCCCATGCAGGCGGTTCTTTTGACGGGAGCTGATGTTCCTAAAGAGACTCCCGTCCTCAAGAAGATAAACTCGAACTCATCTGATTAATGTGCCAGGATGAAACGGTCAACGATCTGAGTATTAGCTGCATAAAAGGCTCTTCAAAACTCAAGAGACCGCTGGAGCCGTACTCTGACCACGTACGCATTGCTTTCGGTCCATCATCGTCTATAATTTTTCACCTAGCATGGTTTCCGGTTCCGTTAAGTCCGCCTGATCCAGAAGTCATTGAAAAGAAGCTCTTATGTAGACTCTCTCGTGACCCTGGGGTTCAACAAACGTTGATCCACGAAGGGTCTTTGCTGGCTAACAAAACTCTCAACGAAAGTAATTCGATTGATGCCCCCCCCCCCGCTGGAACGATCAAGTCCTAAGTGCATTCGGCTATTATATTATAGACAAATTGTCCTGTTCCAAACTCAAAGTCCGCTTCCGCTTCGCAGACATGCTATCTAGTCTCGATCATGTTCTTCGAGACCTAATGGAGAAATCGACGAGGGATGAATCGATTCGTCTATGCGCAAGTCCGTTGACGCAACCGGGAAGGATAATGGAGCAGCTCGGGCATGGTGAGTGAATTCATCGCTTACGTTCCTACATTATACGTACTGAGCAGTACGTACAATTCACCCTGGCTGGTGATTTCCATGAATTTCAAGAAAGACGTAGTTCGGTGTCAGGACTACGAGAGGAGGAGACAGCGTTAGAGGACAAAAGAGAAATACGTTGACACCCGCTGGGAAACGTTCGCTATAACTCTGGTCTTCGATGGATTGTACTGTTAGGGCTTGTACATCGGTATTATCCTTTCAGTGCAGCATATAAGCCTCAAAACATGGCGAAATGCATTTTCCAATTTTTATAACCAAATTGATTCCCCTTAATCCTTTTAAAGACGTGATTTTGGTAGTCTTGCCGAGTGATGGATTGCTTCAGCTATTGTGGCGTAAGACAAAGTTACAAAATCTTTTGAAACGTAATTTCGGGGTAATGTATGATGATCCTGAAATGATATTACAGTACAGTATAGTACAGTACAGTACAGTACAGTACAGTACAGTACAGTTTTAAGAGTAAATTTATTTCGAATTATTTCGGTGAGTCATCTCGACCGATCTCAAAACAGAGTCGGAGACTTTTAAACTTATATCGTGCGTTCACATACCTCTTAATTATTTATAATTCTCGATAAGCACCGCACAGGTGCATGCGTTTTTGTGTCTGTATTAAGCGTGTAAAATTTGAAAATAAAGAAGTTGAAAGAATGAAGAAAGAAAAAAACGCTTTCCTTTCTCTTCGACCCCAAGACTCCGAAGGTCTCTTCTCGTGATATCGTGGCTAGGGTGGAGTTTTTTTCGACCCCAGGTAAACTAACGATGCGTGGGACAATTCTCTGATGGTATTGAATACTATTTTCTTAGACCCACAAAAATCAGCGAATAAGGTAAAATGAACGAAATCCAAAATGGCAGTGCAAAAAAGAAACGTCTTGAAAGGTTGACTCAGCGAATCGCTTGAGTCGTCTAAAATCCTTTAAAGAAAATTCTCAGTCACTGAAAAAATACTCTGCAGTGGTTTTGGATACTTAGTTTTAATTTTGTTCTTTGCTTCGAAATTTGTGATAGTCGGACTCTGCGAGATGTCAACGATCACTTATGCCATGCGGGCCATCAAAAAATTAATTCGGAGATCCATCGTTTGTTTGGGATGAGGAAAATTCCAATCTTTGATGCCAGAAGGTTAATTTCGTCGGAACAACAGCTGCCAGGGTGACTGCAGTATTTTATTCGTTCGAGGATCAATAACGATGAGACAACTTTTCTTACAGAACAAAATCCAATCATCGTCATAATGAATGGTATGTTTAGCCTGTTTACATTATTTGGTGTTATGGAGAAGGGATGAAGGGGTGTGAACGAACCTTTTTACAGCACGAATTACTACGGGCTATGCGAAAAAAAGAAAAAAAAAAAAACGAGTGAAAGATTTCACGAACGAGAGGGAGATGCTGGTATATCAGACTAGGGGCTGATACGGGGTTAGTGGAGAGGAAAGTCACTAATGCGCTGGCGCGTTTCAACAACTTGACCCGATGAGAGGGAGTTTTCACCTGGTTATATATATATATAGAGAGAGAGAGAGGACCAGGTCAACCACTAACCTCTAGCACATCTTTTCGCGCCCACTTGACGTCACTGATGCACTCGTCTCGAGGCTCAGTGACGTCACATTGCCTCGGTTGCAACGTCACTGTGACGCAAAACAAACGTCAGATTCAGGTCTCCCCTCGTACGTAAAGTTACCCCACTACTCTAGCTCTGTTATCTCGATACACGAACGAGAGAACGAGCTCTTCACCCACCATTACCCATCGTCCTCTTTTTGTTTTCTTCCAACCGTCTTTTTCGCATCATAAATATATTTCCTATCGTTTTTCATCCCTTAATGTACAAACGGACAGGGAGGGGCGGAGGAATAAAAATAATAAAAACTACATAAAATTTGGTCGTCTTTGCTGGTTTTAAATTTATCGAAAATTGCCGAAAGTCCAGGGAGTTTGAAATCATGCTTCGGTCTCTACGAAGAATCCCTGAGTGTAGGAGTTTTTTTTTTTTTGAAAGGCAATGAAAAGTGCTTGGAGGGTCTCAATTTTATTTTGGAGAGAAGTTGGAAAATTTTTGGCCATTGACCAGGAGACCGGAAAAAATGTCAAGAGATCCTCGACATTCTGTTAAAAATAAACGGAAGTTGAAAGTATTGAATTTATCATAAATATTTTAGAATGGTTGTTCTTATTCTCAAAGGCCCAAAAAAAAAAGTAAACAGATTTAGTTCCATCGTTTTTCGACTACTCCTCAGAAACAAAATCATCAAATTTTCAGGGAGTGATCGATTTTCGTTATTTCTCAGCCTCTATATTCTATCCCCTTGCGTCATAATTAATATGAATTTGAATAACGCTCATCGGTAATCGTTCTGCATTTTTGACACTGGCATAATTACCCTACGAGGCATTCTACATGTAAAATGGTATATAGCTCGCAGCAATGGCCGTGGCAGGTTATTGACATCGAAGGCTCGTGTGCAAGCTCAGCTTTGTCGGTATACCGGTTATTGAAATTGCAATAATTTGTTTACACGTTCGACGCTTCACTATAGCTTTTCCAAATGTATATCGCTATCGCTCTTTCGCAGGCCCACGTGTAACCATTGAGCTTTCTCCTCGCTCCATCATCATCCCTCGTCCTGGCCCCCCCATCCCCACACAGATGCACACACCAGCGTCCCGATCTGCCGGTCGTTTTGTCGCATGTTTGGCGCTTTCATCAGACACTCTACCATATCATTACGACGTTAATGAACAACCCTTCACTCTCCCGTGCCAATAGACATAATGCAGCGTATTAGCGAGGATCTTTGCAAGGACTTTTACTATTTTCCAACAACCGACATTGAATTTCCGGCCTCTCGTCATTGTCATCCGGATTTATTTTCCTAGAAGCAATTAACATTGCAATGAGTGCAAACACTGCGGCTTCCCTCGTTGCTGGCTCATTCGTTGCTGGCGAATAATCTTCAAATTTACTCGTTTCATATTCAACTTGGAGCAAATAATATTTGCCAAGCGAATCAAGTTGGGTGGTTACAGAGGAACATAATAATGATCAAATTCTAATGCTTAAACTAATGCGAATGAACATTTAGATTTTGCATTCTCATATTATAGAGGAAGCTTTGTGATGGTAAAATTTTTTTCTCCCAGTTTTCAATGCCAGTGTGATTGAAACGTGACAAAACGTGGAGAAATTACATCAAGAAAAAAGTGTGGACGTGCGAGTGTGTGTGTGTGTGTGCTGGCCTTAAAAAAGTGAACCGCTATGTCTCGAGAGCGACTTGACCGATCGCGCTGAAACGTCGCAAACACTTCGAGCATCAAACTTTCCACGTTCGCTGCAATTTTCCTCGAAATAGCTTAAGAGGTTTTAGATTTTACAGTATTTTAAAATTTTCGAAAAATGTTTGTGATTATGCTCAAACTTTCATAAATTTTGAGATATCGTGCTCAATTTTTGCTTCCTCATGGAGGAAGCTTATTTGTTTTCGTGAAAAAAAAATTTTGAAATTTTCATGCCAGTATTTTCTAAATGTCCCGAAAAGTCGAGAAATCGTGTTTAGCAAAAAATGTCTGGACGCGTGTGTGTGGGTGTGTGCGTGCTCGTTTCGGCATCGAAAAATTCAAACCCGTCTATCTGGAGAACTACTTGATCAATCAAGCTGAATATTACCGTACAGGTATACCATGTTCCCGCCTCTGCTCACTGCATTTTTTGTTCAAACTGCTTTAGAATTTTTTGTTTTGTTCTGTGGGTTTTCTAACTTTGGTGATTTTTCAGCTATCGAGCCAAAGTTTTTTTTTTACAAAAAATCGACTTAGTCGCAAGCATGTTTGGTATTGAATTTGGCAAGAATCGCTTAAGCGGTTTAGATTTCAAAAAATTTTAAATTTTGCAATAAAATCTCTATCAGTTCTAACATCTGCAAATTTTTTGCGAACGAGCCGCAAGTTTGTACATGGAAAGTTTATGGGATAAGGATACGTGGCACTGAGATTGATAAATAAAAATCCCTCAAGGAGTTCAAATTATTAAAAATTTTTTTTTTTTAAAAGGAGTCGCATAGTTGTAATTTTCGCAAATTTTTGGCTAAAGAGCCAAAAGTTTTTTTTCCACAAATATGTTTTTAGTCGCAATCACGGTTCCTATTGAATTTGGCAAGAATCGATTGGGGGATTCGGATTGTAGAAAATTTTGAAATTTTTGAAAAATTACCGCTGCAGTTTCAAACGTCATTGGAAATTTTTTGTTCTTTATTGTATTGTGGTTGAAATAGAATTAAAAAAAAAAGCGTGAAAATTAGAAATTTGATGAAAATTTATTGCAGGGTTCATATTGTATGAAATTTTGATTTAAAAAAAAAAATTGTCTCTGACAGTTCCAATTCTGGGCTAATTTTTTCATGGATAAAGTATCATGAAAGAAAAGTTAGTATGAAATTTCGCGAGAATCGATGAAAGATCCAGATTTTATGAAATTTTGAATTTTCCAAAAAATGTTTGTCAGCTCTAATTCTCCCAAACTTTGAGATACTAGTTCAATAGATAAAAATCCGTTCTTTTGATGAATTATTGAATATTTAGAAAAGTTTTCGTAATTTGAATCTCGAAAAAATTAAACTGCATATGATAGAAAACAGAGAAAAAGTTGCGAGTTGAAACTTGCAAATCGTTTCCTCCAAATTTCGTCCAAAGCTTAATGCTTCCCGCACGTGAGAGCCAAAATTGACAAAGGTAGTTTATCGTAAAGGGAGCGTTGAGCATTGTGCAAAATTTGGAGGAAGCAATTTGCAAGTTTCGACTTGCAGCCTCTTTGTATTTCGAATTTTCAAAGGGAAAATATTTTAAACACTCAAGCCAGGACTGGCCATGCTTGCTCCAGTAGTTTTGATGACGAGGACTCCACGAACGTAGCCGAGAAAAATGTCCATAAACGGTCTTACCCTTTTGTCAAAATTTTATACGTTTCAAGTCCTCATTTGAAATCAAGTTTATTATATTGGTGCCCTTTTTTAAAAGTCAGGAATTAAATTTGAATATTTGGCTTCGAGTCAAATGGCAAAGCATTGTCACTTTATGAACTATAAAAAAATGTTAATCCATGTGATTTACATAGTAACCAGAAGCCTTAGTTTTTTAGTTATCCTTTTCACTAGAATTACAGAATTACATAAATTCAAAACTCGAATTTACCTTTCAGATAAAGTGACTAGCAAAAAATTGATGTTTCGAGCCCAAAACCTTCCTCAAAGTCATTATGTGCAGTGACCAGGGACGACGAAACACAACGGATATAATACACAAACTTAAAACAAAACAAAAATCATTCATATATTTTTTTTTAAATTTGATTTTTTTAATCATACGGCATCCACGTATCTCACCCCTTATCCTTCATTATCGCTTTCAATTTCCACGTTCTATTGTTATTCCTTGAACCCCCACCTCGAGTATTGTCCGCAGCTACTCCTTCCTGATGCACTACTGTATCGTATCTGCACGAGGGCACAGGGAAGCTGCGGAAAATCTGAGCGATACAGGTGGCCATATTTTACTGACTTTCAGTTTGTTGTGCCATCGTCAGGAACTGCTTTTCTCTCAGTATAGTCAGCGCGCAAGCCAATGCGCGGCTAAGCGATCACCGCTCCCAGTATTGGTCGTATAACTCATGATGCTTAACTTTGCCGAAGCCGCACATCAACCGCGCGTCTGCTGCTGTCAGTATAAACTTGGAATATTTAATTTACAGAAAAACACGAAACAGCCGACAGACTCAATTTGAGCGAAAACTATTAGCGGCAGCTCGTTACGCTCCAGCAAAGTTTTTAAGTGTTTGAGGCACAAGAAAATGGGTGGTTAAATCCGTGCATCCTTTGGATGACTGGTGCATGAAGTGCTGGCATTATTGCCCTCTTTTTCTCACTTTTGCGAGAATTTACATCCGCTCTGTACAAACTGCCTTGGTGCTCTGACTTCTTTTTTAAATTTTCGCATGGCTCGACGATGGCGCATGAATATTCATGCAGGGGACATCGGTTACGACAGTCCAACGATCTTTCCTCTCGGTATCTAGGATTCGTCCTCACCGCATAGACCTTTTTGTCCTTGCGCTCTTCCGCGTCTCTTTTCACCACAAACTTTTTTTACTCTTTCCTTCTTCCTTCCTACCCTTGCCGTTGAATTGACATTCCGTGCCAAGGATTCAGTGGTCGTAGCTTTCTCGCTTTATTCCTTCCTTCTGCACTCAGTACTTCATCCTTCCTTCAGCACTCACAGTCCACCAGAAATGACGCAAAGATTTTTCTTGTAGCACCGGTTCAACGAGCAGATTGACGAAAACAGCTTTTGTAATATACAGACAGCTGTGGTGTTTCATCTACAATAAGTGCTTCCCGAACTATCATTGTCGAACTTTCTTTAAATTGCTTATCTTCGGGAAATTGAATTTCTTGATAGCAAAACACTCGTGAACGATCTACGGTAAAAGTGATACAATACGAAAAGTCTTTCTCTTCGTTGCAGCAGTCACCGTTGTCAACGTCGTTCTCGTCGTCGTAGCCTCATGTTGCTCCAGTCTGGTTTATAATTGGAGACACGCGAGCCTGGCGCTCGTTGAATTTTACGAAAAAGAGAGTAGGCCATCAAGCATGACGTCATAGCACGTCGCAGAGCCTATACAGTTCTATACAGTTCTAGTGAGCGAGGGGTGAGGGGTCGACCTATCCTATTTTACCGAAGTGGAAGAAACGGAGTGATAGGGAGAGAGAGAGAGAGAGAGAGAGAGAGAGGATAACAGAGTTGAAAACTGGATCGTTGGGTAGAGATGAAAAGATCTAGTGCTCCGCTCACTTTGTTGTTGGGTTTGGGACTCGGCTTGAGATAGCCGTAGGAAAGTGTCTAACCAGGAGTCATCTGTCACGTGAAAGAAGCTAACCAGTGATGTGAGAAACTGTTGCAAGTCACCCTTAGCCACTTATCCGAAGTAGAGTCTCAGCATGCGTAGCGATTGTCCAAGAGACGGTTATTCGTTCCGTACGCAATCCCGAAACGCAACACCAGCGCTGCCATGGCCAGCTCGGTAATAACTCTTTGGCTTTTAGTATACATGGAATATAGTGCATTAGTATCTGAATGTATATATTATTGCTACGAATAATAAAAAATATGAATTCCAAGGGAAAAACACACTGGCATTATAGTTGCTCAGTAATAAAGTGTGACAATACTAGTGCGAATTGAAATAGTGATTTTTCAATATTTCCACTGGGAATGACGTCTTTGATCAATCTGTAACATATTGGTATTGCTGACACATAAGTTATACTTACTGAAATCGAAAAAAAAAATCGAGGGGCCTTTTGCGTCTATCAATTACATAGAGGATCCCACTATTTTTTTTTATTCCATCAAACCATCTGCGAGAAAAATGAGTTGGAATTTTTTTGAGATTATGTTGACCTGACGCCTCACTTTAAGGAGTTTCGGTACAGACCGGCGACGAGGAATAAGCGGAAACGAGGGTGCGGCGGCGCGCGGTGAGCGGGGCATGCATAAAACAAAAGAGAGTCTGACCGTTCATGCGCTATACCCGTGGACAGTGAGCTTATGTTTTGGCTTGTAACTAATAAACCAGATGGACGAACCTATTCAAATTTCTTGACAGTCATATTAAAGATCTAATAAAGATCTGACATAAATTTTATGCGGTTGGCAGTATTTTTATTGGAATTGACAGCTCAAACAAATATTGCTCCCATTTACAATCGTGCATAAGCCAAATTTTCGAAAATTATTTTTACAAAAACGACATGGAGGATCGACTTGAAATTTGAGCAGTTTACGTTTTATATATTTGTCACTTATTAAAAAAAAAATTAAGTTGATGGCAGCATTTTCAATAGTTGTACCGAAACTCCTTAAGGCTATATTTATAAGATAGCTCAGAGCAAGAAACAATTATTTATCACTATATTTTGAATTTGGTTAGAGATAACCGAGCAACATTATGTATTATATTCTTTATGATACTTTTACTTGCACTTTATACGGTGGCAATGTGATACTGGTCTGCCTGATGACACTGCACCTAATTAACCCCATAACATTGGGTAATTTCAACTCCTCCACTCGTCTCACATGAAACTCCGTGATATCTTCAGCCCTAACTATGCCTTGAGGATTAAATAGAATTGCATGTGCGATGCTTTGAAGCCCTGTCCTCATCGCAACATCCATCCTGTCACTTGCCATGGAATTACTATTTTTCCACTCAATATTGGCTAACTAATATATACTTCAACTATAAAATGATTCTACAATGTATAGCACAATTTATGACAATATGGAGATTTATTTAAAAAAATAATGATTCTGTTAATGATTAAAATATCACATTTTTTCTAAATATTCTGTACGTTTGTATGGGAATAGTATGGGCCATTGACAATGTTTCATTTGTAAAACGGCCACGAGGCGGCGCCATGGTAGGTTGTGTACAGAGCGAATAGATGAGGTATACATGATGCGTGGATTGGAAAGGATCAAGATGTAACCTGAAGGATTCCGGAACTAAGCGGCTAGGCTCGCTAATGATTCGATATGACGAATGATCCAGTTCTGAATTACCTCTTGTAACTTCCTTCGCTTATCATGTAAGGCACCACTACTAAAAGCGTGTGCTTGCCACATAGAGGGACGGCTTGGCCCGTTTCTCTATGACCCATAGAGAACGCTTCGCGGAAATTTACTGTTCAGTGTTTACCTTTGCTGGAATTTAGCTGAAGCTAAATGACCAAGAGTAAAAGAGCACAAGGATTGTAGCAAATAAATGACAATCATTGCAATCCTCATTATACTTGAATCATTCCTTCATGTTACGGGGGTAATTTTTTTTTTTTTGCGATATCTGTATATTTAGTGTCATCGATTTCGTCATTCTTCTCGAATTGCCCCCTTTCCTAGACGGGATGCCACCGAATCGGGTGATTCAGAGTTCTCGCCCAGCCACGAGAGACATTATACCGAAGCCACAGGGAGGATTGTGTATTTTCGTGGGAAGGGAGGAGAAAATGATAAATTATACGAACACCTGGTGACGCGTCGAGGCGTTGGATTATCCAGAAAGAGAAGCTTTATAAATTACTCTTCGTCCAATGGTATTGTGTCGCGTGGGCATGAGAGACAGGGCGAAGCAGGGGCTGTGTTCACTCCTCTTGATGGCTCTCCATCAAGTCCTTGAGATGGTTGATGGGAAAATGTATATTCCCGTTTGGCATTTTGTAATTTTCATTCGAGAGAACTGCTGAAATTTTACTTTCGATCGTCATGTAGAATATATGTTCATTGATCCGAAACTATGTCGGGTAGGTGGAGCCTCAGTGATAGCGTTAGGTTAGGGTTTTATAAGCAAGCTCATGTATTTCTTCAAAAATTCGTGATAATTTTCCATTCTGAAACATCTTAGATTGCCCTACTGTTACTGTACTGTCAGTGTACTGTCCCTTTACTATTATCGTACTGTCACCGTATTATCACCGTATTGTCGCTGTACTGTGACCGTACTGTCACCATACTGTGATCATAATATCACCATACTTTCACCGTACTATCACCACAATGTCACCACACTGTCATCGTAAAAGTTTCTAAAATAATTTTTTTAATTCAACACTGATTTGACGGATACGAAATGCAATATAGTTGTCTGGCTTATGTGCAACTTCATACGTATAAGTAGTTCTCGTTTTCTCCTTACTTACCTCATGTCGTACTAACGCTGGCTTTTTACTCGAACGATTAACCGAAGCAAAGCCTTATGCAGTCAATGTGGGTACTGGGTACAAGAGGGTGGCTATTTTCCTAGTCACGTAATAGCCATTCCCCTCTCATTACACACGGAATATAATATATCTGTGTAAAAATGTAAATACGTCACCTGCTTATGCCTGTAGCGATACAAGTTTATGCGTGTATACTGAGAATATTGAACATCTTGCGTCCGTCGCGTCGTCGTAGACGGTGAAGCTCCGCAAGTTTTCTACGAAGGGATTCTCAGGTGTCAGTGAACGAAAGTCCTTTCGAGCATGAAAACTCGTTCATTCCTCAGGAACATACTTTAGACATTGTAGTAGAGTTTCATTATCGCTTCAATTTTCTAATTTTTTTGTGAATAAATTTTATACGATGAATTGTAAAATTTAGCATCGAATGAACCGATTAAGAGGGGTTAAATTTTGAGGGTGCAAAAAAGAGAAAAACAAGTAATAATACTATTTATTAGTGTTCTTAAAAAAACGGTTTCTATTTAAATTTTCTTGGTCATCTAAATGTTTTTACCATATCACAAAATAATACTCTGGGTATTACAACCACATGAGACATTTGACATTGAAATTTGGACCACATACGGTAGACGTACCAGTTGTGGCCACTGTACCGTTTGTGGCCACTTCGCATTTCCGCACTACTATCGATTGCTTTATTGAATATCTGCTAATTTATTTCAATGAAATATGACGAAATGTGTCAACGCTAAGCGGCTTGTGTAGTCTTCTTGTCAGAAGTGTCAAGGAATCCCGAGGTAAGTGGACTACGGTTTCTCATATCTTAAGCCATTCCGCTCCATTAAAAATTGATATTTTATCAGTTAGAGGTCATTTTTGGGGTTCGATTCACAAAAAACTGACGTATCAGCGTATATATCTAAAAAAAATACGCGGTGACCGAAAGTGGTGCATTCAAAATGCGATTGTTCTATTTGTGGCTAGCTTATGGCCATAAATAGAGGACACTTTTACCACTTCAGTAATATGTTTATGACACAAATAATTATTGATAAGTCGAATCTGATGCCGTCACTGGTTGACCGATACTCCACCTATCGTTTGTAGCGCATCCGTGTCCCAATTCAAAGCTTGATGGTCACAACTAGTACTTCAGATAACCAAAAGTATTGCAAATGTAGCCACAAATGGTGAAAAAGACAGCTACAAGATGATTTCCTATATTCTTATTTATCATGATCAGAAAAGGTTTTAAATGGTGACAATTCGATACTGTGTACCTTTTAGGTTATATCGATCTCTTTTTCAGTTCTGAATTTGCGATAATGTGAACACTGTTCGTGAATGAATGTTCGAAAATGCTTAGTGGCCACAACCGGTACGCCTACCCTACATCAATAAGCCACCCTTGCGTTCTTCTCGTACACTCGAGTTTTCTCATTAAAATAAAAAATCTCTCTCTCTCTCGCCTCGTGTCACACGTACGTTCTCGAGCCCCCGGGTGACCGTTTCCGGGATTTCGAATCAGAGAAAGTCGAGTGATTGATCGTTTATGACAACAGCATCCGCGTCAGTTGTGTGGCGGAGGAAGGGCCGCGCATGTAGACGAATACGAATATTTCTACATATCTATATGTTCTCTTACATCCATAGCAATCTGAATCAAATTTACATGCCCATGACGCTCATCCTCGGGGATTTGGTTCTACCCTTTTTCGTATCATCGTTAAAACCCCGAAAGACGTGCGGTTTCTTTTTGGTCGATTCGTTTTTGTCCAGATTCTATTTAAAAATAACTATTTAAATTATTTTTTTAACAAAATAAACGTTTGTACGCTCTTTAAAAATGGATACAGTTTTTTCGTACAGTTTTATTTATTTGCCACCTGCGATCTAATAATTCACGAAAAATTTTATTTACGTGAAACCAAAAAAATGTTGGCCTTTTTTCGTTTTAAATGCGCCATATTTCTTTGCCGATTTGTTAGTTTTTTTTCGTCGACGAAAAAGTGCCGAAGAAGTCCAAGAGTGTGAGAGGGTCACCTGTCGATTTGAACTAATTAATGATGCGGGTAAGAAGGGGTAGGTGCAATATGCCGAGGAACCAAGCGACATGACCTTGCATGATTCAGCCGCTATTGCGAGGTGAGTTGGGCCCTTTTGACTGTTAGGTTTCGTCGGAGAAAGATTTGTCCGCAGTGTAACATACATTGCATATATATAGGCGCATCAGCAAAACGTTGGGATTGGTTGATTGCAAGCGTTCTGCGAGCTCAGTTGGGAACGATGCACGAATGGATCCAGCACTGCAGGGGGGCTGTTGTCGCGATGCTTGAATCTCCACCCTCGGTTCACCCAACATCGTGAGTTATTTATATATATATATATATATACAGTGACAGACGCTGTGATTGGTCGCTTATGTGTTCGTTTGGCTCGATTATGCGCTATGTTTTATGCATTCGGTGTCTGGTCGTCAAGCTTTGTACATAACGTACTACACCCCGATAAACCACATACACATACACGGCTTTGCGCTTTCCGATGTATACCCAATCGAATTGAGCTACGTATAAAAATATACGGACAATCATTAGCAGGTAAATTGCAGTGATTCGAGGTCAACGTCATTCAGCCAATCTGATGCATTATATGTTTATATATTCAACTATATGGAAATAAAACGAAATTATAAATGTGCATATCGATTCCTCATTACTTTATCTTGATCGTTAAGTTTTCTCTATGAGCAAGTGGGTTTTTATATTTTGGCTTCCTCATAGAGGAAGCTTTGACCGTGAGATAAAAGTTAATTATCTGGTTGAGTTATCGATTATCCAATACACTAGGACCTCGATTTAACGGCCAGTGGCGGGACCGGCTCCGCATCGCACCTTGTTAAATCGAGGTAGCGTATGCCCGCCCATGCTGTATCTGCGCATCGGCACTCCGTGCTACGGGCCTGATCGGGGAGAATTTAAGCGTCCCCCACCATCTCCCACCACGCGAAAAACCGATCAATAAATGCGACATGGTGGGGACTGTCTATTAAATCGAGGGCCATTAAATCGAGGTCCTAGTGTAATACGATAGGGAGCATAAATTGTTTAGGAACATTTGAGTAATTTTAAAATTAAATACAATCTTAAATTTATTATGTTCATTTGCGAAATTTAATGCTAATTATTCGGTAATAATTTTTTCTCATGTCGAAATATAAATTAGAGCGACTACAGATTTTTTTTCATTGACTTTTTTTTTTTTTTTTATTTGAACTTGTGAACTCGTCAAATTCAATACCATCCACGCTTGCCCTATAACCTATCAATGCACAAGCTTTTGGCCCAATAGCCAAATATTTACGGACGTTATTAGAGCTATTGGAATTTTTTTTTGAAAAATTCAATAAATCTTGAAATCTGAATCCCCGCCATGCGGTTTTTTCGAAATTCAATAATCACTATCCTTGTCCTTTGACCTAATTCTGTAAAGAATTTCGAATCGATAAATAAAAATTTACGAAAGCCAGATGAATTAGAGGCATTTTTAGATAATTCAAAAAATGTAAAATGGGACACCCGTCATAGATTGTGGCGAAAATTATAACAAGCAAAGAAGATCACGTGATTAAGTTGTGCGCAAAGTTTGTCCCCGGTTTGTTCAGTAGTTTTCAAGCTTGGTTATCTAAACTAGGTTTGACTGGGAGAAATACAAAGTTATTCCTTCTCCCACTCACGAAAGTGTTTTGACTGCTGGGTTAAAATAAATTGCTGCCCGAGGAACTCTGGATCGCGTATAAGAATTATGAATACAAAAGTCATTGGGCATGACGAAATAAAGTTTGTTTTTTTTTCACATGTCTCAGAGAATGAACACTTGAATATTTCGTACGTATCCTCATATGTATAAAACGTAAAATTCGGTCTATGAATTCAATTTACCAGCGCGTAATAAAAAAAAACAGCTTTGACTCCGTTGTCATTAAAACTTGAAAACTTTCCGTGCATATTAATTTTAGGATAAAAATTATTTTCAATGGGATACTTAAAATTTTTAGGAACGTGCGTATGATGAGCACTGTGGTTGCTAAAATTTGCCGGAGCACCGATATGCTCTTCGTACTCTCTCATTGCGTCGCCTTTCGAACATATACCTTGCGTTTCATGTCCTCGGCATTCTCTGGAATTACGTTATCTATATCCTACCATAAAACTCGTATAGTATACGTATGGGTATAAGGATTGCTATCCGCAGCGATGGGGATAGGAGTTGGTTAAGGGGCGGGGGTTTGGTACCGGAAATTAAACCGAGAACTCGTAGCAGAAAGGGATGATAGCTATACGCTGTGTTCTATAGGTACGAGTAAGCTTTTCCTTTCCCTTCTCGCCTTCACCAACGTTATTTCCCCTCTCCCCATCGCTTGCTCGAGTAAGGGATGGTCCTCAAAGCTCACACATGGTAATTTCAACCGCGCTTACTGTCCAGCGTGTTGCTTGATAACTGTCGCCAGAGCGGAGTGACAACGGTTTACAATGCTTGAAAGGAAGTGAATCTCTCTGGGAAAAAAACTCGCTCCACCGGTGAGCCAGTCCAGCGCACAGAGGGTCGACCATTTTCAATTAAATATCTAATTTTAATCATCGTGAAATTATAATTAAATTTTCTACTGATATACATAATATAACCGGTTGTGTGGACGATAGGGAATAAAAACTTTTGCACTTTTTCCATACATACGGTTAAATTAGGGTATTATAGTTGACTCGATTTCATGAGGTTTCTCAAGTTTTGAGTTGGCACAAGACAGCATTAACTTCACGAAAACATTCCCCGTCAAAAGTTTGATTTGGTCGAAAATTCAGTACTTCGCTGTGTGACGAAAACCGACAAAAAAAAAAATCAACGGCATTGAGGATGTTTGAAACATTGTTTCTCACTAATAATAATGCTAAAAAGTTATTTACAAATTTATTAAAAAAAAAAAAATTGTCAAAAAAATCATAAGAGGAATTTCATTTTTGCAGTGCAAAAAGAATTTCTTGTTTTTTTCTGTTTTTGTGTGAATATTTTCCGGATTTTTTCTCTTCATTTAAATTTTGAGAACTGGGCAAAAAGTTTTAAATTTTGGATATGTTTTCGTAGAAAGGTTCCGTATCGGCAGCGAAAAAGTTTACGGGTCATTGAATGAACGGTTTCATACGTGCAGCTTCGCAAAAATTCGAAAACTTGAATTTCAAAAAGAGGGTAATTTCTAAAAAAAAAAATTACACGTATTAAAAAAAATCAGTGAATCCATCTGATCCAAAAAGAAAAGAAAAATGTCTGATGATTTGCTTGAAAATTTTTTTAAATAAATCTGTTAATCAACTTTCGGCATTATTATTATTCAACATAAAAGTTTTCACGATTTCTTAAATCCTTGATTTTTTCCCAATTTTTATTCCATTGTGAAGTGCTCTCACGAAATATCAATTTTGGTGTACACGTGAAGCATCCATGAGGGCCGATCCTATTCATTGATTTTCGTTAATTTGAGCTAATTCGTTCCTGATATTCTGCTCAGAGCGAAAAGATACTTGTCGATTAAAATCAAGCCATATACGAGCTAGACAGTACACCTCTCTTATTTTTTCAACTCAGAAGATTCCTCAATAATTCCTAAGTATAATTACGCTTCATACTTGCACCATTATCTACTGATTACATCCGGGAGAGTATATAAAGACTAAATGAGCTATAGGTTCTTGGATAATAAGGAGAGAGCTAGACACCGCAAGAGTAAAATTAACGTTAAATTGCATCACGAGCTTTTCAGGACACAGAGGGGAGGTAAAAAATTTAGTAAATAAAAGATCGCTGCTGTCTCGGGGCATCTAAGGATACGTTAATGCCCGGTGGTTTACGAAAGGTGTGTTAAAACACGAAACAGCAATACACCACGCTTACCTTCGATGCATCATCATGCTGCATTCCCATGGGCTACCAGTCTACCCGACGATATTAAAGTTCACTCAGAAGTAGATTAAAGTCTGAGGGATATGCGAAAGGGAGGAAGCGAGATGGGAGAATATATGCAGAAAATAAGGGATGAGGGGTATGTATAGTTGGGGGAAGTTTGAGTACACTGCGGCGTGCATTATCGGATAACGGGCATAATGCGTTATACATTTATGGCATGCATAGTAATGACCTCTCATTAATTTCATCAATGGTCTTCTTTTTTTTTTAACGTCCAGGAAGCGAACCAACCTCTCCACCTCTCTCCAAGCAAACAACCCTCACCAAGTGACTCGGTGCAGTGGATTGTGGATTAAAAATGCTTTTAGCCGAGAATGTCAAACCTGCTTCGCGTCATTGCTAAGAGTCCGACAGAAAGCAATTATGTCGAGCCTCAGGAGTTTAGGTGTTAATTAAACAAAAGCTTCTCTGGATCTCAAAATATTTGTTCAGCTTACCATACTATGGATACACATCTAGACTGCATGGTGATAAAAATTCATTTAGGTCGATCGATGTTGATGGGACTGGAGGAACAGACGCTGTCCTCACTTTGAGTCAAATGGCCCGAGCCTTGCGATAGAATAAATTGTAGGAATGAGTGGAGCAATACTTAACATCGAGCTGCGACGGTCACCCCTTTTTTGCTTCCTCGTGGAGAAAGCTTTGTAATGGTGACCATTTTTTTTTCAATTTTTAGTGCTAATGTGATCAAAATGTGCCAAAATGTCAAGGAAAAATAGTTAGAAAAAATGTCCGGACGTATGCGTGCGTCCGTCTGTGTGTGTGTGTGTGCTGGCCCTTAAAAAAGTCAAAGCGCTATATCTTGAGAACGTCTTGAACGATTCCGTTGAAACTTTTTACGCAAATCAAGCATCAAACCTCCCACCTTTGCTGCGATTCTCATTGAAATTTCTTAAGGGGTTCAGATTTTACGAGATTTTAAAATTTTCGAAAAATTTGATCAAACCAACATTTGTAATTTTGAGATACCGGGATACGTTTTTTCACATGAATATAGTATCATAAAAAAAAAAACGGTTGGCATGGAATTTCGTGAAGATCGATTGCAGGATTCGTATTTCATGGAATTTTTAATTTAAAAAATATGTCTCCGACAGCTCTAATGTTCTCAAATTTTGAGAAATCAAGCTAATTTTATTTCATGAATAAAGTATCATTGAAGAAAATCTGGTATGAGATTTCGCGATAATCGGTGAAAGCGTTCAGATTTTATGAAATTTTGAATTCTTAAAAAAAAAGTTTCTGACAGCTCTAATTTCCTCAAATTGTGAGATCTATAGATAATACATGAAAATGCGTTTATCTTATAAAATATTGAATATCTAGGAAAAGTTTTAGTAACTTTAATCTAAAAAAAAAAAAACTCAAACAAAAAATGATGGAAAGAAGAGAAAATTCTGGAAGTTGAAACTTGCAAATTGCTCTTTAGAAATTTTGCCCAATTCTTAATGCTTTTTCTATGTATGGGAGCTAAAATTGCCAATAAAGGTGATTCCTCGTAGAGGAAGCCTTGAGCATCGTGCGAAATTCGAAGGAAGCCATTAGCAATTTTCAACTTGCAGCTTTTCAAACATAGGTAAGACTGAAATTACTTGGCTCTGGGGTTACTTAAGCCCTAGCGGGTATTAAATGGGATAAGTCATTTGTTAATATTGAATTTTCGAGCAATAGAAATAGTCTCGAATGTTCCATCGTGTCCGGACAAGGCGCCGAAGACAAGAGAACTGCTGGAGAAGTTCAAGATGGATTGGACATGATTATTTAAAGGGCATCTCTATTAATTCTCTTGCAATGTATATATATATGACGATGAGAACGAGGCTTCTATCTATCTGTCCCGCTTCGCTATACCGGGTTAATTCTGCTGATGCTGCTATGACGGTAACTCGGTGAACGACGGAAGTCGTGGATTGGATGTCAGCTTAGGCAAGCCCGGAAACGCTTGGAGTAATTTGAAACGATAATAGATACCGGTTGAAGGAGCTTAACTGGGCCGGAACATAGGTACGTCGTCACCGTCTCCCCTATATCGTCCGAGAGTGATCGCCGTACGTTGCTACATCATTGTACATCTTCCGAGAACTCTGTGGATGCGTTTCCAATGATAAGACTTCATCATCTCGAAATTATATCTCCCATCTGCGCGGCAAGCATTGGCATAGAAAATTTAAAAAAAAAAAAATGGGTTGTCCTCTCGATGGAAGTTAACGGGAAATTATTCAGTCTGGATTTAAATGTTGTAAATTTTAAGAAGTTATTATAAAAAAAAATGGCCAATGGCATCGTAAAAATCCTGTGCTATATTTTGGACAATGTCATAAAGAATATGTGTTTCAAATTTGAAGTGTGTAGGACAGTTTTTAAAATTTGTATACAGCCAGCTTGAAAAGTGCACATTCGAGAAAACCGTAAATGAAAAAAAAAAGTACTATACCTGCCATATTTAATTCTTTATAATTCATTCGTTTTTCGAAATTTTCGTTTCCGCACTTATCTCAATCCGCCCCTGAAACTACAAACTTCAAGAAAATACATATAAAACAATTTTGATTTTTTTTTCAATTTCGGGATGGTGCAACCCCTCCAATTGTCCGTACGACTATGCGTTTCGAAAAGACATTTTTTACGTTCTCGCCGCATCCATTCGAGTCTTTTGTACGTAAAATTAAGAGGAATGAAAAATCTGGATCGAAAGATTCAGAGGCATCAAGGATCAGACGTGATTGTCAGCTTCTCCACACTGCTGAGTTTGCTGGAAGGGGTTGTACAATCCGGAGATTCTTTGATCCCCGAGAGGACACGTTCGTTTGATGATTTTCCACACTCAATGAAAGCTCAGATCACAATCCAAGATCGCATAATGACCGGAGGTACGATGCAGTGGAGACACCGTTGAAGTAGTTTCAGATTCAATAATACGAGAACCTCCCCCCCGACACACACACACACACACACACCAGGGAGCAATGAACATTGTTTTTAACGTATCAAAGGCTCAAAGTATATGGGTAAGTTTAATAAATTTCTTTTTCGTCGACAAGTTTCTAGCCGATCGAGCAAGACCACAGAGTTCTTTTAGCTCCGCTTGTCGCTGCATCCCCTCGGGTCCATTCTATTTTCACTTTTATTCGATTCTAACGAATTCAGCGATTTCACCAACCGCCCTCGCTAACGTTGGCTTTGTTCGTGATTCTGTCCTTCGTGTCACTTTGACAGTATATACCGATCGAGGCAGTGTTCGTTCTTTAAACCCATCGAGGGATTCGAATTTTCTATTTTCGTTCTTTTCATTCTTCTGCACTCTTGCAGGAGTACCCGAGAGAACTCTCTCGCTCCTCTTGCATCTTTTTCATCCACTCTCCTCTCAATTTCAGCTCATCGACGATTTTTTCTTTTTTTTTTTCACTTCCGTCTCGCACCAAAGCTCAATGAGTCGGTACGAAAAATTAATTCATCGTCGTTAAACCATCCCCTCATCTACGTGATTGCCATTTTCCAGAAGAGTGCACCTTCAATTCCAATCTTCCTCCTCTACTACCCTTATTCGCCAATTTG
>OY751314.1:39797166-39970166 GCA_963564615.1 Rhorus exstirpatorius | reverse complement strand
TTATTAGCCTTCGTTCTGCTTCTGAGGGTGTTCTAGTTGTTCCTGAACAAACGGTTACTCGATAATTGTCCCTACCATAGTGTGCTCTGAGCATGTTTTCGATTAAGGCCCATGAAACTACATCCAACCCGTTTCCATTTTCGAAACGCTAAAAATTTTTACGTTTAAGGCTTCTGTTGCTTGTTTCAATGCCTCTAATGTGGACTCGACATTCTTTGCATAGAGCTTATCATCAAATTTCTCTTTTACGAACATATGGAAAATGTAGTAACCCTTGAGTTTAGTTACGACCACTTGGCCAAGCTCTGGCTCATTGTTTTTCAGATCCACTATATTAAATGCACCTCTATCAATGAGTGCTTTACCGATAGTAGTTGTGATCACGCAATCTGCCGAGATGAAGTTTAATTTGTGGTCGTTACGTGTTATCAGGTTATCTGGACAATTCTGAACAGTGGATTTTATTACTGCTTTAGGATTGGTCATGAGGATTTTGGTGCACCTTGGGTTAGAGGAGATTCCTCCCGTTGTCTCGTCAGCAGTTATATCTGTCCCTTGCATTTTCCCTGCAAATTCTTCCTCCCTTCTCCTTGCGTTCCCTTTGGTTTTAATGTTTCCTGTCGCTATAACCTTGGCATAATTAGCCTTTCCATTCCTGACACTACTGTTCCCTTCAGTCCCATGATATTTAGCATCATTTCCATGACCCAAGGCGTTGGCCACTCCCCATCCCAGTGAGCCGACTACGCCCCCCTCACCAAGATTCGCCCCAACGGTTTGCGTTGGCCGCCTGGGAGGTGCCGTACGTCCCTCACCGGAGTTTTCCATTTCTGATGTTACCGTTTCGGTTTCATCCCTCCGCGAGCCGACCACGACCCCCTCACCAAGATTCGCCCCAACGGTTTGCGTTGGCCGCCTGGGAGGTGCCGTGCGTCCCTCACGCGAGTCTACCATTACCGATGTTACCACTTCAGGTTCATCCCTCCGCGAGCCGACCACGACCCCCTCACCAAGATTCACCCCAACGGTTTGCGTTGGCCGCCTGGGAGGTGCCGTGCGTCCCTCACGCGAGTTTAACATTACCAGTGTTACGGTTTCGATTTCACACCTCCGCGAGCCGACCACGACCCCCTCACCAAGGCCCATTCCAACGGGTTGCGTTGGCCGCTTGGGAGGTGCCGTGCGTCCCCCACGCGAGGTTTCCATTTCCGAGGAGTGCCTTTTTTTCCGCCCTTTAGGTTCATCAATCTCGAGTTCTCTCTCTACAGTTTCTAGCTGCTTGGTTCCCACTATTTTTCCCTCCCCTTTTTCTCCGGTAGCCCCTTCTTCCTTGTCTTTACCAATGCCTTCACTATTGTATAACTCGATACTTTTATCTATATCGTTTGTCGAATTCTCGGTCATATCTGTACACAGGAAAACTCGTTCGATTGGATATTCGTCAAAGAGGAGGTCGGATTCCGCATCGGGTGAGAGATCATGCAAGATCAACACACGATGACCGGTTTCCTGTGGATTGGGAAAGGTATCTTCATCTACCGCAGGATTACGTGACAGGGCGTCGGCATTAGCATTAACTCGCCCCGGTTTATATTGGATGTCGTAATCATATTCACTTAGCCAAATCTTCCACGGAGCTAGTCTCGACCCCGGATCTTTAAGATTGTATAACCAAAAAAACGATGATCGGTCATCAACGTGAATTTCCGCCCGAATACGTAAGACCTAAACTATTTAACCGTAAATACTATGATTTGTTTCTCAATTTGTACTCCGACCACGCGTGACTCTACTCACGATCCCGACGTGCATTAAATGCTCGGACTCGCGAAACCCCCACTCCGCGATGAGGTAGAAACCTCTGTTGAAAACGCGACTGGGCTGACTCTATATCTCGTTTACTACTAGAGCTGTCGGTGTACCCACGCGTCCCATCCCGAGAGAGTCCTTTCTGGTATTCAACTTCCCATTCCGCCGCTTTAGCATACCCCGTGGCTTCCTGAAGCGTCTTTGGTTTTTTCATCCGAACTCTCCACTCTAAGTCATGCTTAAGGCCACGCGTAAAATTTGCCACAACTGCTGAGCGCGCTGCGTGAATCATACCATAAGCTATTGATGAATCGTATTCATGTTCTATCGCGGTAACTAATCTGTTAAAAGTTTTCCGAACGCGAACGCCGTACGATTCGGCTGACTCCTGATTTTGTTGAACCACTGTAGAAAGAACCGCGGTGAGATCCTGTACATTTTCGTGTGGGGAAAAGGCTGCCTTTAAATCATTTAATAAGTCCTCAAGCGTGTGAATCTCTTGATCCTGCAAATACAGGTCAGCGTCGCCACATAACCGCGATCTAATCATACGCATGAGCAAGGGTCTTTGTCGCGGGCGAATCGACTCATGCGCAAACAGGCAATCACGTACGAATTTAGTCACGGGAATATTTTCTCCGTCATATGACCTTGGCAAAAATTCTAAAGCTTCCTTAAAACTCATAAATTCACCGCCAGTCTGATCCGAATCATTAGCAAGTGGCGTTTCGGATGTTATCGTACCGGAACCGGAAGGCTGGGTCTGCGAAATCAACTGAACATTCAGGGGACCCCGCGGTACTACTGGTAATAAGGGTCTTACGTCAAATGGCTGTTGGTCGCTATAACTTGGGGCCTCAGAGAGTGACTGTACTCTCTCAGGTTGTGCTACTGGTGTTGGGGGGATGTCCGCTCGTGCAGCACGAGTTAACGCACGCGTTTGACGTCTGGTATTCGCGTTTCTACCGGGTTCGCTCATTATGTCCCGATTTATTTCTTTTTGTGTGTATATATATATGCTGCTTCTACCGAGATCTAAATCTCTATTGCTGAGAGGAACGAGTTATAATAAATGTGGTGACTTACTACTTGGAAGTTCTTGTAGATTAAGCTCCCCGTCGTCCGTTGTCAATGAGGCTGGGATGCGCTTGCTGTCTCTCTCTCTCCTTTGTATCGGGTCCTCGGCTTCCTTCGGCGGTAGTCGGCTGGGGTGTGTTGCTGTCTCTCTCTCTCTCTTCTTTGTATCGTCTTCTCGGCTTCCTTCGGCTGTAGTTGGCTGGGGTGTGTTGCTGTCTCTCTCTCTCTCTCCTTTGTATCGTCTTCTTGGCTTCCTTCGGCTGTAGTCGGCTGGGGTGTGTTGCTGTCTCTCTCTCTCTCTTTCTCGCTACGCTTACGGTTACTCGGGGTAAAGGCACTCCGTGGTCCCTGCAGTACCGTTCACGATCCCGGTATATATATGTATATATCCTATATACACCCTTTCCGTCTCCGGGTGGAAAACCACGGCAAAACCCTGGAGAAGGATCGCGGCGTTCGGATTCACAAATCCAAAGCGAGAGGTTTAATCGTCAATAAAATTTGATAGAAAAGTTCACAATCAATTATTTTCATTCACTTGTGCACAACGCGGGCGTTTCAAACTCGCACACGCGCATAAGTCCCGTTCCTTCAATAGTCCTCAAATTTCAAGCCTCAGAGTTTTGAAATAGCTAGGTCGTTAATTCACTTGTAACTTTTGCACATTTAACACGGTAGCGTCCAAACTCGGCGCACAATGCAAAGAATAAATATAGAGTTCGAAATAAAAATAAAACGGAATGTTCACCGAAATTTAATAATAAACAAGTTCAACCAGAGTCATTAGTCCCAAGAACAACTCAACGAAACGCACTACCGCACTTTAACACTCGCGAGTTCAGCGGGATTTCCCTTAAATTATTTTAATGTTTATCAAGAGAAAATCGAATATCCCACCGCTGCCACCAAAATTTACTGTAACGCTTTTACTATGTTACCGACGGATAATTGGAAATTTCCAGCGATGTCCGTGATAAGGTGGGTTCTCGCTGACAAAGAGCTGGACCTCACCTCGCCGGTTTAGTGTAGGCAGTGCTATATGTATAAATGGACTGATAAAATATAGTAGAAATAAAGACTGAGATTTTCAAGAGAGCAAATGTATTTATTTATTTGGTAACGCGAATTGCAATGCTGTGTATATTCAAGAGGTCTTCGTTGATCTACGTTCGATTCTGCCGCTGAGGTGTTGCGAGGCTTAAATAGTTCGCGCCGTATCCTCCTCCATGGCTGCGCCGTCCAATCACCGATCCCGGTTGCGCGTCGGTTCCTCCTCCCGTGGTCAAGATCTTGAAGTCCTCAGGGGTGTACAAACTTATGGGAAATTCCAGAGAAGGACAGACAACCTCCCCTATGGAATTTCCGCGCGTAGGCCTCCTGTTCTTCTTTAGGCCTCTTTTGTGCTGAGAATGAGTCATCTTCGGGGACATGAAATTATTACTTCTAACAAAGAAACCGAGTTTTCTATTGAACCGTCAGGTATATTGGAACCCTCGAGGTTTTTCGCATTTTATGGCTTTTTATATATAAACGCTTCAGTCACCACACCGAAAATCCCGATCCTCTCAGCATTTTACCCTACCATGAATAAAATATCAACTGCAATAGAAGAACGATGTAGAAAGATAGATCTAAATGCCAATTGTACATAAAAGATGATTATTATATTTACGCAATCAAAAATAACCGCGAAAGGTTTACTCGCGACATCTGTTATCTTACGTGGGCAATGCAACAATGATGCTGCATTCGTTACAAGTGTTCGATATTTTAGTGGATATTGCAGAACGCACTTGGTGCTAATGGGTAAGTTAGCCTGTGCGTTTCAAAATGTTTTTAATGATCACGAATCGTTATTTTGAATATGCACTCGTCTGCTTCCGAAAGTCAAAATTTTAAGAAACAATCGTTTAAATTTATGAAGGAAATGAAAATCATCTTTGAAAATCACGCTTCTGCGTGAAATTTTAAGTCGATCATCCACATGGTTGGGGAGTAATTAATTATTGAAGCTGCACGTTTATTCGCGGGCCGTATAAAAACCATACAATCTCATGCAACTCTTAATAACTATACGAAAAATGTTAGGAATTTAATGAAAATAGATCCAAATAATCCTTCTCATCTTTGGACAGAAGTTTACGAAGAACGAAAAGCTTTTCATATACATATAATTGTCAAGAAATTGTAAGAATAAAACAGCTCAAGTTGTAAAATCATGCACACTGGGGATATGTCGTGACACGGATCTCTCCCTCACACGTTACCCGCCCGGCACCCGCGCACCCGCGAAGGCACGCCTACCCCAGAAAAATTGTTTTTCGACTGAATGATGATTCTTAGGATAAGTAAACATGATCTTCTCGTGCATTCACTGACGTGACGGTTGAGAAGCAAAAGACCCATGCAGAATAACGCGTTGCAGCACAATCCCGTTTTGAACCAAAATGAACATGTATCCCATTTTAGATCTGAAAAAATATGGCCTACAAGCCCTGCTAAAAGGATTCACATTTCTTCCAATTTGTAGGCCTTTGTAAGTTTTCGATTTCAACTTCGGAAGAAATTAAGATATTCCGTTGACTCTCAAAAGAGAATATTATTAATCGCTTTTTATCAATTCACGCTTTTATTGACTCACCCGAGAGCGCGCAACCATCCCACTCTAACCATTTGAATTTCTCACTAAATAAAATGTCAACTTTTAGAAAAAAATTCAAGAAAATGATTAAATATTGAGGTGCATGTAGAATTGATTTTCCCGTCCTTTAAACGTATCTCGAGAATTTACACATTTTCATCGAAAATAAAAAATAAAAATTGTTCGATAACCGTTTGTACAATCACACTAAAACTTGTTGAATTTCCAATCTTCCGAATCAAATTTCTAGAGCGGAGACATTGATTGATAATTGGTAGAGTGGCCCATATAAATGAAGGTTGAAGCTCTTATTGACGAATTACTTGAAACACACTTTCTGCCTAAGGTATCCTCATGTCTAGTAATTTAAACTTCTAATAGAATTCCTCATTTATACTTGAATGTATATTACTGTCTCACTAACTTTGACGCGAAAATATCCGATAGCCACTTTTTTGAGGGGTGGTCAGTTTCGCCCCAGCTTCCCGGTTTTTTTAAATAACTAGCAGCAGCGAGTCACATTGCACACAGCTACCCTTGCTGCCTTTGCTACGAAAATGCTCATAGGCAATTTTTTTTTTTTTTGTGGTCGATTTTGCCTAACAGGGCGTTTTTGCCCCATTTTCCCCTATATATTCGAACTCGGCAGGAATTTGATGGATTCGTTTTTTTATTCTTTTAGTTTTCCAACGCCCTTAAATATAATATCATCAATAAATAAAAAAAAAAAAAAAATGAAGTATGAAAATCCAAAAATGTTCAGTTTTAGTGCGTGAATTACAGCATGTAGGTATTTGATGAGTTCGTTGTTTTTTTTATTTTTTAAATTTTTTCAACACCATAGATTGAAATTTAAAATCTTGAGCGCTATAAAAAAATTCGTCGTACCACCATCCACGTGTAAAATTCCCGAACTAAAGTTGAACGCAAAACGTGAATATATCAAAACAAAAAAATTCCTCATTTCTTAAATTTTTAACGAAAAGATTTTTCATATTCCACGCTTTGTTTTTTTTTTATACTGCACGATCTTGAGAAGAAAAATAGACCTTCTTAGGAATAATTTAATTCTGCTATTTACGTAATGAATTGAAGAAAATGGAGTAGGAAGATCCGAAAAAGCTGTCATTTTCGTACTTGAGGTGGCATAAATATATTTAAATTATGGGAAAAATTTACGGTATATACACGAATTAGGCAGAAATTTGATGCATTCGTTTCGTTTTATTTTTTTCTTAACTTTTTCAACCATCTTGAAAATAAAACCGTGTAGATTGCTTTTAACGACCGTACATTAAAACTTATAGTCCTAGACACTGAAAAAAAAAATTTTTTTTTACGACCATCGGCACATACTTCCTGACATAAAATTCCCGAACCAAAGTTTAACGCATTAACGTGAATTTTTCGACGCTAAAATTTTCCTCATTCTTTCAATTTTTAACGAAAATTTTTTCAATATTCCACGCTTTTTTTTTATACTATATGATCTTGAGAAAAATAATAATTCTCTATAGGGATAATTTAATTTAATTACATAATAAATTTGAACATATGGAGTATGAAGATCCGAAAAGCAAAAATTTTAGTACATGACATTCGCACGAAGTGCACTTTGGTGGAATGACCTTTATAGTACACGTTGGTAAACCCTCCTCACCGGTAAAAATCTCGTCATACAATACTGGATTCGTTGGGCCGCCCCAAGAATCGATAAGCAACAGGAATTTTTCCTTATTTACGTATGGCCTCATCACATCAGTCAAAAAATCTTTCTACAGTGCTGTAGTCAGTTTGCCGGACTTGGAAGATGTGATGACAACGTTCGTATATGTTTTCGCATATTCATCCACAGACTTTTAAACCCTTGGTCAGGAATGAGTCACAACTTCTCGAAATAGTATGGGGGAAGCTAGCTAGCTACCTACAATACTCGTGGAAGACCGAGACCTCGGAATCACGACCTGTGCGTACACTGTAAAAAAAAAAAAAAAGGTAAATTCAACTCGAAAACGATTGAATCAACTCATTTCTAGAGTAACATATGGCGAACCACATTTTCGGGTTGATTCAACTCATATATAGCGCCGTTTTAACCACAATATGTAGCACGATAAACTCGATTTGTGGTTGTCTCAACACGAGATGTGACTGGTTCGACAATATATCTATTTGATGTGACTCATTAGTATGGTTGGAACAGCTACATTTTTAGTTGACTGAACTCGATCTGATGGTACAATTAACTCGATTTGTGGCTCTTTCAATCAAAAATAAAGTCCATGTACGCAGAAATATAGTTCAAGCCACTAAATATTCGGTAGAACGAGCTCGATTTGTGGTTGTCTCAACTCGCGATGTGGCTCATTCAACCTGATATTTATTTGATGTGACTTATCAACATGGTTAAAACAGCCACATTTTTGGTTGATTGAACTCGATCCGATGGTATATTTAACTCGATTTGTGGCTCCTTCAACCAAAAATAAAATCCACGTATGCAGAAATATAGTTGAGGCAACTAAATATTCGGTGGAACGAACTCGATTTATGTTTGTCTTAACTCGCGATGTGGCTCATTCAACCGGATGTACATTTCGCGTTTCTTAAATTTCGAACTTCAAAATTAATAAAAAAAAAAATTATAATGCATTTATCGCGATAACAATACAACAGAAATGATATCACACGAAAAAAAAAGTTCTCCGTTGATATTCACTCACTACAGAATTTCTGTCTGAGCCGGGACTCGAACCGCCTACCTACAAGTTTCCTACCTAATGCCTGCTTACTAACCCGGGACGCTACCTATTGCGCTATCGACTACTATTGAATTTCGTTCATCAATTTTCCCATATACGCTGCATGCTGGCTCATACTTACAAAATTGAATGCGTCATTACCATTACCATTTGACGATTTTGATTAGTAATAGATTAATTTTCACACAACTTTGCTAGTTTTATATTTATATTTTGTATTTATATTTTGAGTTTCGATTGAACTTTTAATCGAGTCGTTCCACCTCTTTTTCGTTGAAATGACGACGCATAGTAATCGGATAAACCACAAATGTAGTTGAATCAACATGATATTTGGTTAAAAGAGCTGGTTATAGAGTTGCTTCAAACATCTGTGGCAGTACGATGAGCCACATAAAAGAGTTGTTTCAACATCAATTGCGATAAATAGAACCTCATAATGTAGTCGATTGAACTGTTAATTGAGTCCTTCCAACTCTTTTTCAGAGTTAAAATGACGACGCATAGTAATCGGATAAACCATAAATGTAGTTGAATCAATCTAATATTTGGTTGAAAGAGCTGCTTATGAAGTTGTTTCAAACATTTATGGTAGTAGAACGAGCCATATAAAAGAGTTGTTTTAACATCAATTGTGATAAATAGAACCACACAATGTAGTCGATTGAACTTTTAATCGAGTCCTTCCAACTCTTTTTCAGAGTTAAAATGACGATGCATAGTAATCGAATAAACCACAAATGTAGTTGAATCAACCTAATATTTCGTTCAAAGAGCTGTTAATTGAGTTGTTTCATTCAATTATCGTAGTCGAACGAACTGCAGAAAAAGTTGGACCAACTATTCTGTTGTGAGTGATTCAACTCTGAAATGAGTTCGGTCAACTCGTTAGGTGGCTGTTTTGACCGAATATGTTAACGCGATTTCAGAGTTGAAGCAACTATTCCATGTACATGCTTTAACTCGATATTCGGTTGACCCAACTCAATTTGAGTTGTTCTAACTCATTTTTTTCAACTCGATTTCTCGAGTTGAATTTACCATTTTTTTTTACAGTGTACCTTTTTCATAGTTGAATATTTATTCATTTACTTACAGAAATATTAATGTAATCGCATAGCAGTTTGTTCCACCCGAAGTGTCCTTGCTCGTGCGCTTGCTTAATTATTTCGAGCTGCATTGTTCTCGGAACCACCATATATTCGTTTCCATCATACTCGCGATATAAAATTCCCTCTTTTGACAAAGAGAATTCGTCCTTTCTACCTGATCGTACCGCGTAAATTATTTTCATTAATTCTGGATCGTCTGCTTGTGCTCTCTGGATTTTCTCTATTAATCCGTCTCAGCCAACCTGTACTAACAATATATCCACGGGGTTTCTCCTCAGCGCGTCGACACGACGCATAGACATGCCGGGCTGATGCTCGATCGTGTAGTTATACTGGTCAATCAAAAGGGCCCAGTGGGCCACCCTTAAACACAAATCCTTCTTTTTCATAGTCAGTCTAAATTCAGGGAAAAAAGCGTTCAACTTGGAAATTCGCACATCGCTTCCGCATTATTTTAATTCGCTTATACAAAGCTAATTCTCTATGAGGAAGCCAAATTTGGGAAAAACTCACATGCTGTATAGAGAGATCTTTATGAGCGAGATAAAATAATGAGGAAGGATGGATGAAGTGAGGATTTTTATTTTATACGAAAATTATAATATCCGGCGATGTGGTTTCTGAAAAGATATCGTTAAGACGGTAATAAGTCGCATTATCATTAAGACGCTAAGACAGATATCATTAAGACGTCATAAAGATATCATTAAAATACGTCGTAAATCCACGCATATCGATTTCATTCCAACTTCCGTTCCTTCGTTGACTAAAATATGAAAAATTCGATAATCTACATTTTCGTATCTTTGCGACACGTGTTGTCACGTACATCGTGGATATTTTTTGACTCTTATTTTTCTCGCAACAATCGATACGCCATCTGTGTACATTGATACTATATTTTATCTCCAATGCTGTTGTTATTTAAAAAAATTTTCCCTCGTTTCTCCCTACTCTTCGTACCAATCGAACAGACATACGTTACACAACAGTTTAAGGATGTATGTTAGCTAAGTCGATTACTAGTTTTCTAATTGAAAATTTTAGATGTTAGAAAAGACGGTATATAGCATTTTTTAAGATTTTTTGCCAAATTTTCGCCCATGTGAATTCTGAGATATACTCCTGCGATAAAAATACTTTTTTTTATTCCTAGATTTTATGGAAAAATTTTCAGAATTTTAAACCTGGGCCAAATTCATTTAAAAAAACAAACAAATTTTTTTAATTATTTGCAAAATATTGAGAAATTAAAAATATCAGTGATAGTTTATTGTAGAGAATAAAAAAAAATTAAATGTCTCTTGGTAAAATTTTTTTCCCCCATATCTTGATGGTAAGAAAAATTTTTACCAAGGGACATTTAATTTTTATTTTTCTCTACAATAAACTATCACTGACATTTTTAATTTTTCAAAATTTTGAAAATAATTTTTTTTCAAAAAATAAATTTGGTAATTACCTTTCGCATTTTTACCCCTAGTGTAGATTCACCCCGTGACAGTGTCAGCAGCCCCGCAGGTAATAGAAAAAAGAAACGAAATAAAGTCGAAAACGACGAGCATCAAATTCGGACTTTGGATATTCTTGGAGCATATAATTAGCATTTAATTACTGCGTAATTACTTTTCCGAATTTTTCATTCCCATACATCCATATGAACGTGAATTTATGAATAAGAAAAGATTCTACGAGAAAAGCAACGTACAGCATTCGATTTCCACTCCTTGCGAAAATTAATTAAAAAAAAAATGAATTCATTTTTACGGATAACTTTCGTTGCCTAAAATCTTGGATACCCCATCAAGCTTTCTTAACAACGGGAAGAATTGAGGAAGCAAAGTACAATCTGCATTGCAGACTGTGTTCAGGTTTTCAGTGAAACGATACTGAGATTATTGTCCAAAAAGAAAAAAAACGTATCGCTTCAAATTCATATTTTATGCACCTCGAGAACTTTGAAAAAAGTTACGAAATACAATTCAAACATAGATCACGTGATGCTGAAAAACAACTTTTGTATTTTATCGTTACGCAAGTGTAATGAAGAATTTCGTGTCAAAAGCAGCATCGTTTACCCCACCCATGAGAGCATCGGCCCATCAGCGCTGCGGTGTGTGTTGAAGTTAATGAGGGCGCGGCGGGGAACGGTGAGAATTTCAAGCTTCGAGTACGACGCAAAGAAATCCAAATGTGAAAAAAAATCATCGCTCGTGAGATCTCAAAAACTTTGTTGTTCAATAATCAGAATACAGAAAAGTTATCAACGTATCGTTAAAAAAAAAAAACAGTTGTCGAACAAATCATCAAAATTTACTTTTTTTCTTTGGATCAAACGAATTTAAACGGGACTTTCAGCCATGTACAAAATAAAACGGGACTTTTAGCCATGTACCAGTCGTTGCAACAAACTGCTGAGCGGGGAGTAACTTTTCCGGAAACTGGCGATTCCCTGTAGGAACACCAACTCTGGTGAATGGCTCACCTGGATCTAGGAATTTTCCACAGTTTCGCATGTGGCGGGGGGGCATCACGAAGTTTCGAAGGATTTCAAGTGGAAGGCCTTACAAATTAGAAAGATTTAAAGTGCAGAGAAGGGTCCCTGAAAAAAATACATGATGTCAACATAGCAAGGACATTTGGACAATGCATCAGTGAAAAGTCTTCGTATTTTCCGCCATGTGGGCCAACATTTCACAATGAGATGGCGCTGTGGTAACTTCCGGCTGAAAGAATCCAGACCCGGGATTGGGACAAGTGGGCTAAATGGCAAAAGTCCGTTTCATTGCTTTGCCGGCTTAAGGCAATCCTTGCACTTTTTGGCACCAATTGGAGGATTTTGTGAATTTGAAATATTGTAATCCCGAAACACTTTTTCGTTGAGACTGCAAAGTTTCAGATCACGATGCCGACTTTTTCCGCAAGAAATTTCAATTTTTAAACCGCCCTTTTAGCACAGGGTATACGAAAAAAAATTAGCTCACAACAAGTTCAATTGAAAAATGAACCTACTTGAATACCGGAGGAGTGATTCATTTGATAATGAATTTTTTCACGAAATTATGAGCTTTCGACGGATCGCATAAAAAAAGTAGGGTCACGTTATGCTCGGCATAGAAATTTCGAATTAATGATCAGCACAACTCAGACAGTTTATGATGTAACCAATCAGCTGAGGGCCCTCTGCTAAGAGTGTTGCGTTAATTCATGCGAATTTCAATTATTTGTCAATATCAAACTGTCCGCCACTATTATTTCCGTGTGTGATGAAATTATATTAGCTATCAAAATCAATTAAAAGTTATGTAATCATACAATATACATGTACTTATTACAAAACTTCTAACAGTGTTGAGGTTAACCGAGATGACACGATTCAACGGACTGGTCAATAAGACAACAAAAAATCGAAATTATGATTATTTTTTTAAATTAACTCAAGTTCTAAAAAATATCTCCATAGTTATTATAAATTCTGACAACTACTTTTACGTATCATATCCAATTTTTATAACTTTTTTCAATGATTTTATTCCTAAAACATTCGATCACACGACTATAGTCTGCCACAAGGATTACCTCAAATTATCGTGGTTGCCCACTTTTTGTTAGAGAAAGCCTCATTCTTTTCTTGACTGCTAGTTTTAGCCAGATAAACAAACGGATCAACTGTTAGTCGTTTGATTACAACAATTTAAGATTGTACTTAATAATTTTTGTGATCAATTGCAAGACTCGAACATTCTGCCGTTTAATTGGGAGCGAAGGGGTACACGCTGAGCCAACAATCCCACACTGCAGGACCGCGTTCAGAAATCATACCTGGGTAAGTAGCTTCTTTCTCACGCAACCTCAACACTCTCTCTCTTTTTCTATCTTACACGTCTACAATTTACGAACGGGGGCCCCAGTGCGATTGAAATAACGATGAAACGGGATAGGTACGAGTGAAATGGAATCAGTGACAATAGGGGCCGCAACGAGAGTCGACCCTGATTGTGAGAAAGTTTTCCAGGTGTAACTTTCGTCGACAATATTGCATACTTTATGATAAGATAAAAATCGGAAAAAATTCACCCATAATAAAGACGATAGGAAGATTAATTTTGAATAATAATAATGCCAAAAAGTTATCAATAAATTATTTACACAAAACATTGTTTAAAAAATTTTTAGGGAATGTTTTTTTTTTGACACGGGAAATGAATTCGGTGATTTTTCTGACCACGCATAAAATTTTCTTACCATTTTGAAATTTCGGTTTTCGAAAAATTTTTAATTTTTAAAAATGAAGGGAAAATCGTGAATTTTGGATATGTTTTCGTAAAAACGTTATATATTACAATTAAGTTTCCGGGGCATTGAACGAATAGTTACGTAAATACAACCTGTAAAAATTTCCGAAAACCGAAATTTCAAAATGATAAGAAAATTTTAAAAAAATGTATGTTTAGTCATAAAAATCAACGAATTCATTTCACATGACAAAAAAACATTCTCTAAAAATTTGTTAAACAATGTCTTGTTTAAACAATTTATTGATAACTTTTGGGCATTATCATTATTAAAAAAGTAATCTTCTTATCGTCTTTATTGTGGTTGAATTTTTTTCGATTTTTATCTTATCATGAAGTATGCAATATTATCGACGAAAGTCACTTTTGGTTGGTAAGATACGTCCGATACATCCTCAAGCGAGGGGCTATTCACTCTTGAAATCGCTGAACCACCCTGCTCTTAAATCAGAATGGAAATCACGAGAAATCGGATCGAATCACATGAAATCAACGTTACTCAAACGTCGTTGAAACCACTAAAAATCAGAATGAAATCACTCCGAGTTTTTTTAAATCAACGTGAAATCACGTAAAGTCAGGAAATTACCAGAAATCACGTAATATGTGCAAAATATTTAAAAAAAAAAAATTTACGGCGTGCTACTATCAAACTACGCCCACTAGAACAAAGCACGCAAACGTGCTCTAAAGCGTTTTTTGCTATCAAGCGATATAAGTATCAGCATCGAGCGCAACATAGTTTTTAACTCTTGAGCGAGGCTCGATCTGGGCGAGGTCTTGAGTCTCATCTTTAGTTGAGTCAGTCAAAGAAAGTTTTTCACCGTGCCGATTGTGAAATATACTTGTAAACAGAATTGAGCGTGAGTAATGGCAAATTAATCAAATGAAAACGTATTTTGTGAAACAAATGCCGAACGCAACCTGCCCCGCACGTCGCCCGCGCCGCGCCCCGCAACCCTAGTATACTGTAATTTGATGTTTGAGCGATAAATAATAAATCATTCCACTGTACGTACTTTCAGTGATTTCGGAAATTGATTCGTTCAAAACGTGAGAAATCACACATGAAGTCACATGTATTTTAAAATCACTTGAATCATTCATGAAATCACTGAAATCATGTAAAATCGACTTCACTCTGAAATCACTTGTACACCGCACTTGGTAGTGAATAGCCCCTCGCCGCTCACATGACAGAGAAAATTCTCGAACGAACAGTCCGGTGCACGTTTAAAATTTTACGCGGGATACTTGGCCACATTATTATTATTATTATTATTATTATTTTATTTTTTAATTACAGAAACAAACTTGTCCAATTATCACAAGATCGTTTCTATAATTTCGAACTATCGATGTACATTAAAAGTCATCGAATCAATGGTAAGAAACAAAGGGGAAAGAAAAAACCAGCCTTGCAGAGAACTACGTTAGTGTCAAAGACGTTTCCCACGAGATCATAATATGTTGGGCCAGAGTTATTCCATCAATCGACATGAAGGATTTCAACATCGGCTAATTTTTTATTCCAATGGATTAAACATCGAAAGATTTTGACTGTCATGGATAATTTTTTTTCTCTTCCCCGCCTCGCCAATGCTATATGTGTTCGGAGAAATTATTCGTTCCATATATTTGAACCGTTTTGATGGATATAGTGCGGGAAACTTAAATGCATATTCATAAGATGCATCTACGGTTTTCCGATAGACCAGTCGCGGAAAGATGGAGCCACGACGTTTGACCACGTGTTGCCCCACTCAAAACGTACACGAGAAAGGATCATGCTGATTTATCGTAGAGCGGTGCCTTTTCCATTGATTTTTTTTCGATATTCCATTTTTCATTTTTTTTTTTTTTTTTTTCGAAGAAAATCATAAATCCTAAGCAACGAGAAAACAAAGAAACAAACAAAGAAACCCACCGACTTCGCCGTCCACGGACACATGAGCGCCAAATTTTTTGCCGGGAAATACGCTGCCATTCTCGAGCAATAGATAAGCGTCGTTTCCCTGATTGCTGCTGCACATGGCTGGTATTTTATGAAACGTTAAACACGTGTTTATACCGCGATAACCGTGTGCGTACTGGCCCCAGAGATGGGTAGGGAGATGCGCAACGCTGGCATTTTAGGTGTACCCACCAGAGTGGCGCTGATGACATAGCGGTCAAACCTAGAGTATGATTTTGTGATCATCGCCTCGGTCGATGCTGCAGAGCTCTTTGGTATTAGGATATCGGGGTGCAGTGTTCGATATTTTAGTGGATATTGCAGAACGCACTTGGTGCTAATGGGTAAGTTAGACTGTGCGTTTCAAAATGTTTTTAATGATCACGAATCGTTATTTTGAATATGCACTCGTCTGCTTCCGAAAGTCAAAATTTTAAGAAACAATCGTTTAAATTTATGAAGGAAATGAAAATCATCTTTGAAAATCACGCTTCTGCGTGAAATTTTAAGTCGATCATCCACATGGTTGGGGAGTAATTAATTATTGAAGCTGCACGTTTATTCGCGGGCCGTATAAAAACCATACAATCTCATGCAACTCTTAATAACTATACGAAAAATGTTAGGAATTTAATGAAAATAGATCCAAATAATCCTTCTCATCTTTGGACAGAAGTTTACGAAGAACGAAAAGCTTTTCATATACATATAATTGTCAAGAAATTGTAAGAATAAAACAGCTCAAGTTGTAAAATCATGCACACTGGGGATATGTCGTGACACGGATCTCTCCCTCACACGTTACCCGCCCGGCACCCGCGCACCCGCGAAGGCACGCCTACCCCAGAAAAATTGTTTTTCGACTGAATGATGATTCTTAGGATAAGTAAACATGATCTTCTCGTGCATTCACTGACGTGACGGTTGAGAAGCAAAAGACCCATGCAGAATAACGCGTTGCAGCACAATCCCGTTTTGAACCAAAATGAACATGTAGCCCATTTTAGATCTGAAAAAATATGGCCTACAAGCCCTGCTAAAAGGATTCACATTTCTTCCAATTTGTAGGCCTTTGTAAGTTTTCGATTTCAACTTCGGAAGAAATTAAGATATTCCGTTGACTCTCAAAAGAGAATATTATTAATCGCTTTTTATCAATTCACGCTTTTATTGATTCACCCGAGAGCGCGCAACCATCCCACTCTAACCATTTGAATTTCTCACTAAATAAAATGTCAACTTTTAGAAAAAAATTCAAGAAAATGATTAAATATTGAGGTGCATGTAGAATTGATTTTCCCGTCCTTTAAACGTATCTCGAGAATTTACACATTTTCATCGAAAATAAAAAATAAAAATTGTTCGATAACCGTTTGTACAATCACACTAAAACTTGTTGAATTTCCAATCTTCCGAATCAAATTTCTAGAGCGGAGACATTGATTGATAATTGGTAGAGTGGCCCATATAAATGAAGGTTGAAGCTCTTATTGACGAATTACTTGAAACACACTTTCTGCCTAAGGTATCCTCATGTCTAGTAATTTAAACTTCTAATAGAATTCCTCATTTATACTTGAATGTATATTACTGTCTCACTAACTTTGACGCGAAAATATCCGATAGCCACTTTTTTGAGGGGTGGTCAGTTTCGCCCCAGCTTCCCGGTTTTTTTAAATAACTAGCAGCAGCGAGTCACATTGCACACAGCTACCCTTGCTGCCTTTGCTACGAAAATGCTCATAGGCAATTTTTTTTTTTTTTGTGGTCGATTTTGCCTAACAGGGCGTTTTTGCCCCATTTTCCCCTATATATTCGAACTCGGCAGGAATTTGATGGATTCGTTTTTTTATTCTTTTAGTTTTCCAACGCCCTTAAATATAATATCATCAATAAATAAAAAAAAAAAAAAATGAAGTATGAAAATCCAAAAATGTTCAGTTTTAGTGCGTGAATTACAGCATGTAGGTATTTGATGAGTTCGTTGTTTTTTTTATTTTTTAAATTTTTTCAACACCATAGATTGAAATTTAAAATCTTGAGCGCTATAAAAAAATTCGTCGTACCACCATCCACGTGTAAAATTCCCGAACTAAAGTTGAACGCAAAACGTGAATATATCAAAACAAAAAAATTCCTCATTTCTTAAATTTTTAACGAAAAGATTTTTCATATTCCACGCTTTGTTTTTTTTTTATACTGCACGATCTTGAGAAGAAAAATAGACCTTCTTAGGAATAATTTAATTCTGCTATTTACGTAATGAATTGAAGAAAATGGAGTAGGAAGATCCGAAAAAGCTGTCATTTTCGTACTTGAGGTGGCATAAATATATTTAAATTATGGGAAAAATTTACGGTATATACACGAATTAGGCAGAAATTTGATGCATTCGTTTCGTTTTATTTTTTTCTTAACTTTTTCAACCATCTTGAAAATAAAACCGTGTAGATTGCTTTTAACGACCGTACATTAAAACTTATAGTCCTAGACACTGAAAAAAAAAATTTTTTTTTACGACCATCGGCACATACTTCCTGACATAAAATTCCCGAACCAAAGTTTAACGCATTAACGTGAATTTTTCGACGCTAAAATTTTCCTCATTCTTTCAATTTTTAACGAAAATTTTTTCAATATTCCACGCTTTTTTTTTATACTATATGATCTTGAGAAAAATAATAATTCTCTATAGGGATAATTTAATTTAATTACATAATAAATTTGAACATATGGAGTATGAAGATCCGAAAAGCAAAAATTTTAGTACATGACATTCGCACGAAGTGCACTTTGGTGGAATGACCTTTATAGTACACGTTGGTAAACCCTCCTCACCGGTAAAAATCTCGTCATACAATACTGGATTCGTTGGGCCGCCCCAAGAATCGATAAGCAACAGGAATTTTTCCTTATTTACGTATGGCCTCATCACATCAGTCAAAAAATCTTTCTACAGTGCTGTAGTCAGTTTGCCGGACTTGGAAGATGTGATGACAACGTTCGTATATGTTTTCGCATATTCATCCACAGACTTTTAAACCCTTGGTCAGGAATGAGTCACAACTTCTCGAAATAGTATGGGGGAAGCTAGCTAGCTACCTACAATACTCGTGGAAGACCGAGACCTCGGAATCACGACCTGTGCGTACACTGTAAAAAAAAAAAAAGGTAAATTCAACTCGAAAACGATTGAATCAACTCATTTCTAGAGTAACATATGGCGAACCACATTTTCGAGTTGATTCAACTCATATATAGCGCCGTTTTAACCACAATATGTAGCACGATAAACTCGATTTGTGGTTGTCTCAACACGAGATGTGACTGGTTCGACAATATATCTATTTGATGTGACTCATTAGTATGGTTGGAACAGCTACATTTTTAGTTGACTGAACTCGATCTGATGGTACAATTAACTCGATTTGTGGCTCTTTCAATCAAAAATAAAGTCCATGTACGCAGAAATATAGTTCAAGCCACTAAATATTCGGTAGAACGAGCTCGATTTGTGGTTGTCTCAACTCGCGATGTGGCTCATTCAACCTGATATTTATTTGATGTGACTTATCAACATGGTTAAAACAGCCACATTTTTGGTTGATTGAACTCGATCCGATGGTATATTTAACTCGATTTGTGGCTCCTTCAACCAAAAATAAAATCCACGTATGCAGAAATATAGTTGAGGCAACTAAATATTCGGTGGAACGAACTCGATTTATGTTTGTCTTAACTCGCGATGTGGCTCATTCAACCGGATGTACATTTCGCGTTTCTTAAATTTCGAACTTCAAAATTAATAAAAAAAAAATTATAATGCATTTATCGCGATAACAATATAACAGAAATGATATCACACGAAAAAAAAAGTTCTCCGTTGATATTCACTCACTACAGAATTTCTGTCTGAGCCGGGACTCGAACCGCCTACCTACAAGTTTCCTACCTAATGCCTGCTTACTAACCCGGGACGCTACCTATTGCGCTATCGACTACTATTGAATTTCGTTCATCAATTTTCCCATATACGCTGCATGCTGGCTCATACTTACAAAATTGAATGCGTCATTACCATTACCATTTGACGATTTTGATTAGTAATAGATTAATTTTCACACAACTTTGCTAGTTTTATATTTATATTTTGTATTTATATTTTGAGTTTCGATTGAACTTTTAATCGAGTCGTTCCACCTCTTTTTCGTTGAAATGACGACGCATAGTAATCGGATAAACCACAAATGTAGTTGAATCAACATGATATTTGGTTAAAAGAGCTGGTTATAGAGTTGCTTCAAACATCTGTGGCAGTCCGCTGAGCCACATAAAAGAGTTGTTTCAACATCAATTGCGATAAATAGAACCTCATAATGTAGTCGATTGAACTTTTAATTGAGTCCTTCCAACTCTTTTTCAGAGTTAAAATGACGACGCATAGTAATCGGATAAACCATAAATGTAGTTGAATCAATCTAATATTTGGTTGAAAGAGCTGCTTATGAAGTTGTTTCAAACATTTATGGTAGTAGAACGAGCCATATAAAAGAGTTGTTTTAACATCAATTGTGATAAATAGAACCACACAATGTAGTCGATTGAACTTTTAATCGAGTCCTTCCAACTCTTTTTCAGAGTTAAAATGACGATGCATAGTAATCGAATAAACCACAAATGTAGTTGAATCAACCTAATATTTCGTTCAAAGAGCTGTTAATTGAGTTGTTTCATTCAATTATCGTAGTCGAACGAACTGCAGAAAAAGTTGGACCAACTATTCTGTTGTGAGTGATTCAACTCTGAAATGAGTTCGGTCAACTCGTTAGGTGGCTGTTTTGACCGAATATGTTAACGCGATTTCAGAGTTGAAGCAACTATTCCATGTACATGCTTTAACTCGATATTCGGTTGACCCAACTCAATTTGAGTTGTTCTAACTCATTTTTTTCAACTCGATTTCTCGAGTTGAATTTACCATTTTTTTTTACAGTGTACCTTTTTCATAGTTGAATATTTATTCATTTACTTACAGAAATATTAATGTAATCGCATAGCAGTTTGTTCCACCCGAAGTGTCCTTGCTCGTGCGCTTGCTTAATTATTTCGAGCTGCATTGTTCTCGGAACCACCATATATTCGTTTCCATCATACTCGCGATATAAAATTCCCTCTTTTGACAAAGAGAATTCGTCCTTTCTACCTGATCGTACCGCGTAAATTATTTTCATTAATTCTGGATCGTCTGCTTGTGCTCTCTGGATTTTCTCTATTAATCCGTCTCGGCCAACCTGTACTAACAATATATCCACGGGGTTTCTCCTCAGCGCGTCGACACGACGCATAGACATGCCGGGCTGATGCTCGATCGTGTAGTTATACTGGTCAATCAAAAGGGCCCAGTGGGCCACCCTTAAACACAAATCCTTCTTTTTCATAGTCAGTCTAAATTCAGGGAAAAAAGCGTTCAACTTGGAAATTCGCACATCGCTTCCGCATTATTTTACTTCGCTTATACAAAGCTAATTCTCTATGAGGAAGCCAAATTTGGGAAAAACTCACATGCTGTATATAGAGATCTTTTTGAGCGAGATAAAATAATGAGGAAGGATGGATGAAGGGAGGATTTTTATTTTATACGAAAATTATAATATCCGGCGATGTGGTTTCTGAAAAGATATCGTTAAGACGGTAATAAGTCGCATTATCATTAAGACGCTAAGACAGATATCATTAAGACGTCATTAAGATATCATTAAAGTACGTCGTAAATCCACGCATATCGATTTCATTCCAACTTCCGTTTCTTCGTTGACTAAAATATGAAAAATTCGATAATCTACATTTTCGTATCTTTGCGACACGTGTTGTCACGTACATCGTGGATATTTTTTGACTCTTATTTTTCTCGCAACAATCGATACGCCATCTGTGTACATTGATACTATATTTTATCTCCAATGCTGTTGTTATTTAAAAAAATTTTCCCTCGTTTCTCCCTACTCTTCGTACCAATCGAACAGACATACGTTACACAACAGTTTAAGGATGTATGTTAGCTAAGTCGATTACTAGTTTTCTAATTGAAAATTTTAGATGTTAGAAAAGACGGTATATAGCATTTTTTAAGATTTTTTGCCAAATTTTCGCCCATGTGAATTCTGAGATATACTCCTGCGATAAAAATACTTTTTTTTATTCCTAGATTTTATGGAAAAATTTTCAGATGTTTAAACCTGGGCCAAATTCATTTAAAAAAACAAACAAATTTTTTTAATTATTTGCAAAATATTGAGAAATTAAAAATATCAGTGATAGTTTATTGTAGAGAATAAAAAAAAATTAAATGTCTCTTGGTAAAATTTTTTTTCCCCATATCTTGATGGTAAGAAAAATTTTTACCAAGGGACATTTAATTTTTATTTTTCTCTACAATAAACTATCACTGACATTTTTAATTTTTCAAAATTTTGAAAATAATTTTTTTTCAAAAAATAAATTTGGTAATTACCTTTCGCATTTTTACCCCTAGTGTAGATTCACCCCGTGACAGTGTCAGCAGCCCCGCAGGTAATAGAAAAAAGAAACGAAATAAAGTCGAAAACGACGAGCATCAAATTCGGACTTTGGATATTCTTGGAGCATATAATTAGCATTTAATTACTGCGTAATTACTTTTCCGAATTTTTCATTCCCATACATCCATATGAACGTGAATTTATGAATAAGAAAAGATTCTACGAGAAAAGCAACGTACAGCATTCGATTTCCACTCCTTGCGAAAATTAATTAAAAAAAAAATGAATTCATTTTTACGGATAACTTTCGTTGCCTAAAATCTTGGATACCCCATCAAGCTTTCTTAACAACGGGAAGAATTGAGGAAGCAAAGTACAATCTGCATTGCAGACTGTGTTCAGGTTTTCAGTGAAACGATTCTGAGATTATTGTCCAAAAAGAAAAAAAACGTATCGCTTCAAATTCATATTTTATGCACCTCGAGAACTTTGAAAAAAGTTACGAAATACAATTCAAACATAGATCAAGTGATGCTGAAAAACAACTTTTGTATTTTATCGTTACGCAAGTGTAATGAAGAATTTCGTGTCAAAAGCAGCATCGTTTACCCCACCCATGAGAGCATCGGCCCATCAGCGCTGCGGTGTGTGTTGAAGTTAATGAGGGCGCGGCGGGGAACGGTGAGAATTTCAAGCTTCGAGTACGACGCAAAGAAATCCAAATGTGAAAAAAAATCATCGCTCGTGAGATCTCAAAAACTTTGTTGTTCAATAATCAGAATACAGAAAAGTTATCAACGTATCGTTAAAAAAAAAAAACAGTTGTCGAACAAATCATCAAAATTTACTTTTTTTCTTTGGATCAAACGAATTTAAACGGGACTTTTAGCCATGTACAAAATAAAACGGGACTTTTAGCCATGTACCAGTCGTTGCAACAAACTGCTGAGCGGGGAGTAACTTTTCCGGAAACTGGCGATTCCCTGTAGGAACACCAACTCTGGTGAATGGCTCACCTGGATCTAGGAATTTTCCACAGTTTCGCATGTGGCGGGGGGGCATCACGAAGTTTCGAAGGATTTCAAGTGGAAGGCCTTACAAATTAGAAAGATTTAAAGTGCAGAGAAGGGTCCCTGAAAAAAGTACATGATGTCAACATAGCAAGGACATTTGGACAATGCATCAGTGAAAAGTCTTCGTATTTTCCGCCATGTGGGCCAACATTTCACAATGAGATGGCGCTGTGGTAACTTCCGGCTGAAAGAATCCAGACCCGGGATTGGGACAAGTGGGCTAAATGGCAAAAGTCCGTTTCATTGCTTTGCCGGCTTAAGGCAATCCTTGCACTTTTTGGCACCAATTGGAGGATTTTGTGAATTTGAAATATTGTAATCCCGAAACACTTTTTCGTTGAGACTGCAAAGTTTCAGATCACGATGCCGACTTTTTCCGCAAGAAATTTCAATTTTTAAACCGCCCTTTTAGCACAGGGTATACGAAAAAAAATTAGCTCACAACAAGTTCAATTGAAAAATGAACCTACTTGAATACCGGAGGAGTGATTCATTTGATAATGAATTTTTTCACGAAATTATGAGCTTTCGACGGATCGCATAAAAAAAGTAGGGTCACGTTATGCTCGGCATAGAAATTTCGAATTAATGATCAGCACAACTCAGACAGTTTATGATGTAACCAATCAGCTGAGGGCCCTCTGCTAAGAGTGTTGCGTTAATTCATGCGAATTTCAATTATTTGTCAATATCAAACTGTCCGCCACTATTATTTCCGTGTGTGATGAAATTATATTAGCTATCAAAATCAATTAAAAGTTATGTAATCATACAATATACATGTACTTATTACAAAACTTCTAACAGTGTTGAGGTTAACCGAGATGACACGATTCAACGGACTGGTCAATAAGACAACAAAAAATCGAAATTATGATTATTTTTTTAAATTAACTCAAGTTCTAAAAAATATCTCCATAGTTATTATAAATTCTGACAACTACTTTTACGTATCATATCCAATTTTTATAACTTTTTTCAATGATTTTATTCCTAAAACATTCGATCACACGACTATAGTCTGCCACAAGGATTACCTCAAATTATCGTGGTTGCCCACTTTTTGTTAGAGAAAGCCTCATTCTTTTCTTGACTGCTAGTTTTAGCCAGATAAACAAACGGATCAACTGTTAGTCGTTTGATTACAACAATTTAAGATTGTACTTAATAATTTTTGTGATCAATTGCAAGACTCGAACATTCTGCCGTTTAATTGGGAGCGAAGGGGTACACGCTGAGCCAACAATCCCACACTGCAGGACCGCGTTCAGAAATCATACCTGGGTAAGTAGCTTCTTTCTCACGCAACCTCAACACTCTCTCTCTTTTTCTATCTTACACGTCTACAATTTACGAACGGGGGCCCCAGTGCGATTGAAATAACGATGAAACGGGATAGGTACGAGTGAAATGGAATCAGTGACAATAGGGGCCGCAACGAGAGTCGACCCTGATTGTGAGAAAGTTTTCCAGGTGTAACTTTCGTCGACAATATTGCATACTTTATGATAAGATAAAAATCGGAAAAAATTCACCCATAATAAAGACGATAGGAAGATTAATTTTGAATAATAATAATGCCAAAAAGTTATCAATAAATTATTTACACAAAACATTGTTTAAAAAATTTTTAGGGAATGTTTTTTTTTTGACACGGGAAATGAATTCGGTGATTTTTCTGACCACGCATAAAATTTTCTTACCATTTTGAAATTTCGGTTTTCGAAAAATTTTTAATTTTTAAAAATGAAGGGAAAATCGTGAATTTTGGATATGTTTTCGTAAAAACGTTATATATTACAATTAAGTTTCCGGGGCATTGAACGAATAGTTACGTAAATACAACCTGTAAAAATTTCCGAAAACCGAAATTTCAAAATGATAAGAAAATTTTAAAAAAATGTATGTTTAGTCATAAAAATCAACGAATTCATTTCACATGACAAAAAAACATTCTCTAAAAATTTGTTAAACAATGTCTTGTTTAAACAATTTATTGATAACTTTTGGGCATTATCATTATTAAAAAAGTAATCTTCTTATCGTCTTTATTGTGGTTGAATTTTTTTCGATTTTTATCTTATCATGAAGTATGCAATATTATCGACGAAAGTCACTTTTGGTTGGTAAGATACGTCCGATACATCCTCAAGCGAGGGGCTATTCACTCTTGAAATCGCTGAACCACCCTGCTCTTAAATCAGAATGGAAATCACGAGAAATCGGATCGAATCACATGAAATCAACGTTACTCAAACGTCGTTGAAACCACTAAAAATCAGAATGAAATCACTCCGAGTTTTTTTAAATCAACGTGAAATCACGTAAAGTCAGGAAATTACCAGAAATCACGTAATATGTGCAAAATATTTAAAAAAAAAAATTTACGGCGTGCTACTATCAAACTACGCCCACTAGAACAAAGCACGCAAACGTGCTCTAAAGCGTTTTTTGCTATCAAGCGATATAAGTATCAGCATCGAGCGCAACATAGTTTTTAACTCTTGAGCGAGGCTCGATCTGGGCGAGGTCTTGAGTCTCATCTTTAGTTGAGTCAGTCAAAGAAAGTTTTTCACCGTGCCGATTGTGAAATATACTTGTAAACAGAATTGAGCGTGAGTAATGGCAAATTAATCAAATGAAAACGTATTTTGTGAAACAAATGCCGAACGCAACCTGCCCCGCACGTCGCCCGCGCCGCGCCCCGCAACCCTAGTATACTGTAATTTGATGTTTGAGCGATAAATAATAAATCATTCCACTGTACGTACTTTCAGTGATTTCGGAAATTGATTCGTTCAAAACGTGAGAAATCACACATGAAGTCACATGTATTTTAAAATCACTTGAATCATTCATGAAATCACTGAAATCATGTAAAATCGACTTCACTCTGAAATCACTTGTACACCGCACTTGGTAGTGAATAGCCCCTCGCCGCTCACATGACAGAGAAAATTCTCGAACGAACAGTCCGGTGCACGTTTAAAATTTTACGCGGGATACTTGGCCACATTATTATTATTATTATTATTATTATTTTATTTTTTAATTACAGAAACAAACTTGTCCAATTATCACAAGATCGTTTCTATAATTTCGAACTATCGATGTACATTAAAAGTCATCGAATCAATGGTAAGAAACAAAGGGGAAAGAAAAAACCAGCCTTGCAGAGAACTACGTTAGTGTCAAAGACGTTTCCCACGAGATCATAATATGTTGGGCCAGAGTTATTCCATCAATCGACATGAAGGATTTCAACATCGGCTAATTTTTTATTCCAATGGATTAAACATCGAAAGATTTTGACTGTCATGGATAATTTTTTTTCTCTTCCCCGCCTCGCCAATGCTATATGTGTTCGGAGAAATTATTCGTTCCATATATTTGAACCGTTTTGATGGATATAGTGCGGGAAACTTAAATGCATATTCATAAGATGCATCTACGGTTTTCCGATAGACCAGTCGCGGAAAGATGGAGCCACGACGTTTGACCACGTGTTGCCCCACTCAAAACGTACACGAGAAAGGATCATGCTGATTTATCGTAGAGCGGTGCCTTTTCCATTGATTTTTTTTCGATATTCCATTTTTCATTTTTTTTTTTTTTTTTTTCGAAGAAAATCATAAATTCTAAGCAACGAGAAAACAAAGAAACAAACAAAGAAACCCACCGACTTCGCCGTCCACGGACACATGAGCGCCAAATTTTTTGCCGGGAAATACGCTGCCATTCTCGAGCAATAGATAAGCGTCGTTTCCCTGATTGCTGCTGCACATGGCTGGTATTTTATGAAACGTTAAACACGTGTTTATACCGCGATAACCGTGTGCGTACTGGCCCCAGAGATGGGTAGGGAGATGCGCAACGCTGGCATTTTAGGTGTACCCACCAGAGTGGCGCTGATGACATAGCGGTCAAACCTAGAGTATGATTTTGTGATCATCGCCTCGGTCGATGCTGCAGAGCTCTTTGGTATTAGGATATCGGGGTGCAGTGTTCGATATTTTAGTGGATATTGCAGAACGCACTTGGTGCTAATGGGTAAGTTAGACTGTGCGTTTCAAAATGTTTTTAATGATCACGAATCGTTATTTTGAATATGCACTCGTCTGCTTCCGAAAGTCAAAATTTTAAGAAACAATCGTTTAAATTTATGAAGGAAATGAAAATCATCTTTGAAAATCACGCTTCTGCGTGAAATTTTAAGTCGATCATCCACATGGTTGGGGAGTAATTAATTATTGAAGCTGCACGTTTATTCGCGGGCCGTATAAAAACCATACAATCTCATGCAACTCTTAATAACTATACGAAAAATGTTAGGAATTTAATGAAAATAGATCCAAATAATCCTTCTCATCTTTGGACAGAAGTTTACGAAGAACGAAAAGCTTTTCATATACATATAATTGTCAAGAAATTGTAAGAATAAAACAGCTCAAGTTGTAAAATCATGCACACTGGGGATATGTCGTGACACGGATCTCTCCCTCACACGTTACCCGCCCGGCACCCGCGCACCCGCGAAGGCACGCCTACCCCAGAAAAATTGTTTTTCGACTGAATGATGATTCTTAGGATAAGTAAACATGATCTTCTCGTGCATTCACTGACGTGACGGTTGAGAAGCAAAAGACCCATGCAGAATAACGCGTTGCAGCACAATCCCGTTTTGAACCAAAATGAACATGTAGCCCATTTTAGATCTGAAAAAATATGGCCTACAAGCCCTGCTAAAAGGATTCACATTTCTTCCAATTTGTAGGCCTTTGTAAGTTTTCGATTTCAACTTCGGAAGAAATTAAGATATTCCGTTGACTCTCAAAAGAGAATATTATTAATCGCTTTTTATCAATTCACGCTTTTATTGATTCACCCGAGAGCGCGCAACCATCCCACTCTAACCATTTGAATTTCTCACTAAATAAAATGTCAACTTTTAGAAAAAAATTCAAGAAAATGATTAAATATTGAGGTGCATGTAGAATTGATTTTCCCGTCCTTTAAACGTATCTCGAGAATTTACACATTTTCATCGAAAATAAAAAATAAAAATTGTTCGATAACCGTTTGTACAATCACACTAAAACTTGTTGAATTTCCAATCTTCCGAATCAAATTTCTAGAGCGGAGACATTGATTGATAATTGGTAGAGTGGCCCATATAAATGAAGGTTGAAGCTCTTATTGACGAATTACTTGAAACACACTTTCTGCCTAAGGTATCCTCATGTCTAGTAATTTAAACTTCTAATAGAATTCCTCATTTATACTTGAATGTATATTACTGTCTCACTAACTTTGACGCGAAAATATCCGATAGCCACTTTTTTGAGGGGTGGTCAGTTTCGCCCCAGCTTCCCGGTTTTTTTAAATAACTAGCAGCAGCGAGTCACATTGCACACAGCTACCCTTGCTGCCTTTGCTACGAAAATGCTCATAGGCAATTTTTTTTTTTTTTGTGGTCGATTTTGCCTAACAGGGCGTTTTTGCCCCATTTTCCCCTATATATTCGAACTCGGCAGGAATTTGATGGATTCGTTTTTTTATTCTTTTAGTTTTCCAACGCCCTTAAATATAATATCATCAATAAATAAAAAAAAAAAAAAATGAAGTATGAAAATCCAAAAATGTTCAGTTTTAGTGCGTGAATTACAGCATGTAGGTATTTGATGAGTTCGTTGTTTTTTTTATTTTTTAAATTTTTTCAACACCATAGATTGAAATTTAAAATCTTGAGCGCTATAAAAAAATTCGTCGTACCACCATCCACGTGTAAAATTCCCGAACTAAAGTTGAACGCAAAACGTGAATATATCAAAACAAAAAAATTCCTCATTTCTTAAATTTTTAACGAAAAGATTTTTCATATTCCACGCTTTGTTTTTTTTTTATACTGCACGATCTTGAGAAGAAAAATAGACCTTCTTAGGAATAATTTAATTCTGCTATTTACGTAATGAATTGAAGAAAATGGAGTAGGAAGATCCGAAAAAGCTGTCATTTTCGTACTTGAGGTGGCATAAATATATTTAAATTATGGGAAAAATTTACGGTATATACACGAATTAGGCAGAAATTTGATGCATTCGTTTCGTTTTATTTTTTTCTTAACTTTTTCAACCATCTTGAAAATAAAACCGTGTAGATTGCTTTTAACGACCGTACATTAAAACTTATAGTCCTAGACACTGAAAAAAAAAATTTTTTTTTACGACCATCGGCACATACTTCCTGACATAAAATTCCCGAACCAAAGTTTAACGCATTAACGTGAATTTTTCGACGCTAAAATTTTCCTCATTCTTTCAATTTTTAACGAAAATTTTTTCAATATTCCACGCTTTTTTTTTATACTATATGATCTTGAGAAAAATAATAATTCTCTATAGGGATAATTTAATTTAATTACATAATAAATTTGAACATATGGAGTATGAAGATCCGAAAAGCAAAAATTTTAGTACATGACATTCGCACGAAGTGCACTTTGGTGGAATGACCTTTATAGTACACGTTGGTAAACCCTCCTCACCGGTAAAAATCTCGTCATACAATACTGGATTCGTTGGGCCGCCCCAAGAATCGATAAGCAACAGGAATTTTTCCTTATTTACGTATGGCCTCATCACATCAGTCAAAAAATCTTTCTACAGTGCTGTAGTCAGTTTGCCGGACTTGGAAGATGTGATGACAACGTTCGTATATGTTTTCGCATATTCATCCACAGACTTTTAAACCCTTGGTCAGGAATGAGTCACAACTTCTCGAAATAGTATGGGGGAAGCTAGCTAGCTACCTACAATACTCGTGGAAGACCGAGACCTCGGAATCACGACCTGTGCGTACACTGTAAAAAAAAAAAAGGTAAATTCAACTCGAAAACGATTGAATCAACTCATTTCTAGAGTAACATATGGCGAACCACATTTTCGAGTTGATTCAACTCATATATAGCGCCGTTTTAACCACAATATGTAGCACGATAAACTCGATTTGTGGTTGTCTCAACACGAGATGTGACTGGTTCGACAATATATCTATTTGATGTGACTCATTAGTATGGTTGGAACAGCTACATTTTTAGTTGACTGAACTCGATCTGATGGTACAATTAACTCGATTTGTGGCTCTTTCAATCAAAAATAAAGTCCATGTACGCAGAAATATAGTTCAAGCCACTAAATATTCGGTAGAACGAGCTCGATTTGTGGTTGTCTCAACTCGCGATGTGGCTCATTCAACCTGATATTTATTTGATGTGACTTATCAACATGGTTAAAACAGCCACATTTTTGGTTGATTGAACTCGATCCGATGGTATATTTAACTCGATTTGTGGCTCCTTCAACCAAAAATAAAATCCACGTATGCAGAAATATAGTTGAGGCAACTAAATATTCGGTGGAACGAACTCGATTTATGTTTGTCTTAACTCGCGATGTGGCTCATTCAACCGGATGTACATTTCGCGTTTCTTAAATTTCGAACTTCAAAATTAATAAAAAAAAAATTATAATGCATTTATCGCGATAACAATATAACAGAAATGATATCACACGAAAAAAAAAGTTCTCCGTTGATATTCACTCACTACAGAATTTCTGTCTGAGCCGGGACTCGAACCGCCTACCTACAAGTTTCCTACCTAATGCCTGCTTACTAACCCGGGACGCTACCTATTGCGCTATCGACTACTATTGAATTTCGTTCATCAATTTTCCCATATACGCTGCATGCTGGCTCATACTTACAAAATTGAATGCGTCATTACCATTACCATTTGACGATTTTGATTAGTAATAGATTAATTTTCACACAACTTTGCTAGTTTTATATTTATATTTTGTATTTATATTTTGAGTTTCGATTGAACTTTTAATCGAGTCGTTCCACCTCTTTTTCGTTGAAATGACGACGCATAGTAATCGGATAAACCACAAATGTAGTTGAATCAACATGATATTTGGTTAAAAGAGCTGGTTATAGAGTTGCTTCAAACATCTGTGGCAGTACGCTGAGCCACATAAAAGAGTTGTTTCAACATCAATTGCGATAAATAGAACCTCATAATGTAGTCGATTGAACTTTTAATTGAGTCCTTCCAACTCTTTTTCAGAGTTAAAATGACGACGCATAGAAATCGGATAAACCATAAATGTAGTTGAATCAATCTAATATTTGGTTGAAAGAGCTGCTTATGAAGTTGTTTCAAACATTTATGGTAGTAGAACGAGCCATCTAAAAGAGTTGTTTTAACATCAATTGTGATAAATAGAACCACACAATGTAGTCGATTGAACTTTTAATCGAGTCCTTCCAACTCTTTTTCAGAGTTAAAATGACGATGCATAGTAATCGAATAAACCACAAATGTAGTTGAATCAACCTAATATTTCGTTCAAAGAGCTGTTAATTGAGTTGTTTCATTCAATTATCGTAGTCGAACGAACTGCAGAAAAAGTTGGACCAACTATTCTGTTGTGAGTGATTCAACTCTGAAATGAGTTCGGTCAACTCGTTAGGTGGCTGTTTTGACCGAATATGTTAACGCGATTTCAGAGTTGAAGCAACTATTCCATGTACATGCTTTAACTCGATATTCGGTTGACCCAACTCAATTTGAGTTGTTCTAACTCATTTTTTTCAACTCGATTTCTCGAGTTGAATTTACCATTTTTTTTTACAGTGTACCTTTTTCATAGTTGAATATTTATTCATTTACTTACAGAAATATTAATGTAATCGCATAGCAGTTTGTTCCACCCGAAGTGTCCTTGCTCGTGCGCTTGCTTAATTATTTCGAGCTGCATTGTTCTCGGAACCACCATATATTCGTTTCCATCATACTCGCGATATAAAATTCCCTCTTTTGACAAAGAGAATTCGTCCTTTCTACCTGATCGTACCGCGTAAATTATTTTCATTAATTCTGGATCGTCTGCTTGTGCTCTCTGGATTTTCTCTATTAATCCGTCTCAGCCAACCTGTACTAACAATATATCCACGGGGTTTCTCCTCAGCGCGTCGACACGACGCATAGACATGCCGGGCTGATGCTCGATCGTGTAGTTATACTGGTCAATCAAAAGGGCCCAGTGGGCCACCCTTAAACACAAATCCTTCTTTTTCATAGTCAGTCTAAATTCAGGGAAAAAAGCGTTCAACTTGGAAATTCGCACATCGCTTCCGCATTATTTTAATTCGCTTATACAAAGCTAATTCTCTATGAGGAAGCCAAATTTGGGAAAAACTCACATGCTGTATAGAGAGATCTTTATGAGCGAGATAAAATAATGAGGAAGGATGGATGAAGTGAGGATTTTTATTTTATACGAAAATTATAATATCCGGCGATGTGGTTTCTGAAAAGATATCGTTAAGACGGTAATAAGTCGCATTATCATTAAGACGCTAAGACAGATATCATTAAGACGTCATAAAGATATCATTAAAATACGTCGTAAATCCACGCATATCGATTTCATTCCAACTTCCGTTCCTTCGTTGACTAAAATATGAAAAATTCGATAATCTACATTTTCGTATCTTTGCGACACGTGTTGTCACGTACATCGTGGATATTTTTTGACTCTTATTTTTCTCGCAACAATCGATACGCCATCTGTGTACATTGATACTATATTTTATCTCCAATGCTGTTGTTATTTAAAAAAATTTTCCCTCGTTTCTCCCTACTCTTCGTACCAATCGAACAGACATACGTTACACAACAGTTTAAGGATGTATGTTAGCTAAGTCGATTACTAGTTTTCTAATTGAAAATTTTAGATGTTAGAAAAGACGGTATATAGCATTTTTTAAGATTTTTTGCCAAATTTTCGCCCATGTGAATTCTGAGATATACTCCTGCGATAAAAATACTTTTTTTTATTCCTAGATTTTATGGAAAAATTTTCAGAATTTTAAACCTGGGCCAAATTCATTTAAAAAAACAAACAAATTTTTTTAATTATTTGCAAAATATTGAGAAATTAAAAATATCAGTGATAGTTTATTGTAGAGAATAAAAAAAAATTAAATGTCTCTTGGTAAAATTTTTTTCCCCCATATCTTGATGGTAAGAAAAATTTTTACCAAGGGACATTTAATTTTTATTTTTCTCTACAATAAACTATCACTGACATTTTTAATTTTTCAAAATTTTGAAAATAATTTTTTTTCAAAAAATAAATTTGGTAATTACCTTTCGCATTTTTACCCCTAGTGTAGATTCACCCCGTGACAGTGTCAGCAGCCCCGCAGGTAATAGAAAAAAGAAACGAAATAAAGTCGAAAACGACGAGCATCAAATTCGGACTTTGGATATTCTTGGAGCATATAATTAGCATTTAATTACTGCGTAATTACTTTTCCGAATTTTTCATTCCCATACATCCATATGAACGTGAATTTATGAATAAGAAAAGATTCTACGAGAAAAGCAACGTACAGCATTCGATTTCCACTCCTTGCGAAAATTAATTAAAAAAAAAATGAATTCATTTTTACGGATAACTTTCGTTGCCTAAAATCTTGGATACCCCATCAAGCTTTCTTAACAACGGGAAGAATTGAGGAAGCAAAGTACAATCTGCATTGCAGACTGTGTTCAGGTTTTCAGTGAAACGATACTGAGATTATTGTCCAAAAAGAAAAAAAACGTATCGCTTCAAATTCATATTTTATGCACCTCGAGAACTTTGAAAAAAGTTACGAAATACAATTCAAACATAGATCACGTGATGCTGAAAAACAACTTTTGTATTTTATCGTTACGCAAGTGTAATGAAGAATTTCGTGTCAAAAGCAGCATCGTTTACCCCACCCATGAGAGCATCGGCCCATCAGCGCTGCGGTGTGTGTTGAAGTTAATGAGGGCGCGGCGGGGAACGGTGAGAATTTCAAGCTTCGAGTACGACGCAAAGAAATCCAAATGTGAAAAAAAATCATCGCTCGTGAGATCTCAAAAACTTTGTTGTTCAATAATCAGAATACAGAAAAGTTATCAACGTATCGTTAAAAAAAAAAAACAGTTGTCGAACAAATCATCAAAATTTACTTTTTTTCTTTGGATCAAACGAATTTAAACGGGACTTTCAGCCATGTACAAAATAAAACGGGACTTTTAGCCATGTACCAGTCGTTGCAACAAACTGCTGAGCGGGGAGTAACTTTTCCGGAAACTGGCGATTCCCTGTAGGAACACCAACTCTGGTGAATGGCTCACCTGGATCTAGGAATTTTCCACAGTTTCGCATGTGGCGGGGGGGCATCACGAAGTTTCGAAGGATTTCAAGTGGAAGGCCTTACAAATTAGAAAGATTTAAAGTGCAGAGAAGGGTCCCTGAAAAAAATACATGATGTCAACATAGCAAGGACATTTGGACAATGCATCAGTGAAAAGTCTTCGTATTTTCCGCCATGTGGGCCAACATTTCACAATGAGATGGCGCTGTGGTAACTTCCGGCTGAAAGAATCCAGACCCGGGATTGGGACAAGTGGGCTAAATGGCAAAAGTCCGTTTCATTGCTTTGCCGGCTTAAGGCAATCCTTGCACTTTTTGGCACCAATTGGAGGATTTTGTGAATTTGAAATATTGTAATCCCGAAACACTTTTTCGTTGAGACTGCAAAGTTTCAGATCACGATGCCGACTTTTTCCGCAAGAAATTTCAATTTTTAAACCGCCCTTTTAGCACAGGGTATACGAAAAAAAATTAGCTCACAACAAGTTCAATTGAAAAATGAACCTACTTGAATACCGGAGGAGTGATTCATTTGATAATGAATTTTTTCACGAAATTATGAGCTTTCGACGGATCGCATAAAAAAAGTAGGGTCACGTTATGCTCGGCATAGAAATTTCGAATTAATGATCAGCACAACTCAGACAGTTTATGATGTAACCAATCAGCTGAGGGCCCTCTGCTAAGAGTGTTGCGTTAATTCATGCGAATTTCAATTATTTGTCAATATCAAACTGTCCGCCACTATTATTTCCGTGTGTGATGAAATTATATTAGCTATCAAAATCAATTAAAAGTTATGTAATCATACAATATACATGTACTTATTACAAAACTTCTAACAGTGTTGAGGTTAACCGAGATGACACGATTCAACGGACTGGTCAATAAGACAACAAAAAATCGAAATTATGATTATTTTTTTAAATTAACTCAAGTTCTAAAAAATATCTCCATAGTTATTATAAATTCTGACAACTACTTTTACGTATCATATCCAATTTTTATAACTTTTTTCAATGATTTTATTCCTAAAACATTCGATCACACGACTATAGTCTGCCACAAGGATTACCTCAAATTATCGTGGTTGCCCACTTTTTGTTAGAGAAAGCCTCATTCTTTTCTTGACTGCTAGTTTTAGCCAGATAAACAAACGGATCAACTGTTAGTCGTTTGATTACAACAATTTAAGATTGTACTTAATAATTTTTGTGATCAATTGCAAGACTCGAACATTCTGCCGTTTAATTGGGAGCGAAGGGGTACACGCTGAGCCAACAATCCCACACTGCAGGACCGCGTTCAGAAATCATACCTGGGTAAGTAGCTTCTTTCTCACGCAACCTCAACACTCTCTCTCTTTTTCTATCTTACACGTCTACAATTTACGAACGGGGGCCCCAGTGCGATTGAAATAACGATGAAACGGGATAGGTACGAGTGAAATGGAATCAGTGACAATAGGGGCCGCAACGAGAGTCGACCCTGATTGTGAGAAAGTTTTCCAGGTGTAACTTTCGTCGACAATATTGCATACTTTATGATAAGATAAAAATCGGAAAAAATTCACCCATAATAAAGACGATAGGAAGATTAATTTTGAATAATAATAATGCCAAAAAGTTATCAATAAATTATTTACACAAAACATTGTTTAAAAAATTTTTAGGGAATGTTTTTTTTTTGACACGGGAAATGAATTCGGTGATTTTTCTGACCACGCATAAAATTTTCTTACCATTTTGAAATTTCGGTTTTCGAAAAATTTTTAATTTTTAAAAATGAAGGGAAAATCGTGAATTTTGGATATGTTTTCGTAAAAACGTTATATATTACAATTAAGTTTCCGGGGCATTGAACGAATAGTTACGTAAATACAACCTGTAAAAATTTCCGAAAACCGAAATTTCAAAATGATAAGAAAATTTTAAAAAAATGTATGTTTAGTCATAAAAATCAACGAATTCATTTCACATGACAAAAAAACATTCTCTAAAAATTTGTTAAACAATGTCTTGTTTAAACAATTTATTGATAACTTTTGGGCATTATCATTATTAAAAAAGTAATCTTCTTATCGTCTTTATTGTGGTTGAATTTTTTTCGATTTTTATCTTATCATGAAGTATGCAATATTATCGACGAAAGTCACTTTTGGTTGGTAAGATACGTCCGATACATCCTCAAGCGAGGGGCTATTCACTCTTGAAATCGCTGAACCACCCTGCTCTTAAATCAGAATGGAAATCACGAGAAATCGGATCGAATCACATGAAATCAACGTTACTCAAACGTCGTTGAAACCACTAAAAATCAGAATGAAATCACTCCGAGTTTTTTTAAATCAACGTGAAATCACGTAAAGTCAGGAAATTACCAGAAATCACGTAATATGTGCAAAATATTTAAAAAAAAAAAATTTACGGCGTGCTACTATCAAACTACGCCCACTAGAACAAAGCACGCAAACGTGCTCTAAAGCGTTTTTTGCTATCAAGCGATATAAGTATCAGCATCGAGCGCAACATAGTTTTTAACTCTTGAGCGAGGCTCGATCTGGGCGAGGTCTTGAGTCTCATCTTTAGTTGAGTCAGTCAAAGAAAGTTTTTCACCGTGCCGATTGTGAAATATACTTGTAAACAGAATTGAGCGTGAGTAATGGCAAATTAATCAAATGAAAACGTATTTTGTGAAACAAATGCCGAACGCAACCTGCCCCGCACGTCGCCCGCGCCGCGCCCCGCAACCCTAGTATACTGTAATTTGATGTTTGAGCGATAAATAATAAATCATTCCACTGTACGTACTTTCAGTGATTTCGGAAATTGATTCGTTCAAAACGTGAGAAATCACACATGAAGTCACATGTATTTTAAAATCACTTGAATCATTCATGAAATCACTGAAATCATGTAAAATCGACTTCACTCTGAAATCACTTGTACACCGCACTTGGTAGTGAATAGCCCCTCGCCGCTCACATGACAGAGAAAATTCTCGAACGAACAGTCCGGTGCACGTTTAAAATTTTACGCGGGATACTTGGCCACATTATTATTATTATTATTATTATTATTTTATTTTTTAATTACAGAAACAAACTTGTCCAATTATCACAAGATCGTTTCTATAATTTCGAACTATCGATGTACATTAAAAGTCATCGAATCAATGGTAAGAAACAAAGGGGAAAGAAAAAACCAGCCTTGCAGAGAACTACGTTAGTGTCAAAGACGTTTCCCACGAGATCATAATATGTTGGGCCAGAGTTATTCCATCAATCGACATGAAGGATTTCAACATCGGCTAATTTTTTATTCCAATGGATTAAACATCGAAAGATTTTGACTGTCATGGATAATTTTTTTTCTCTTCCCCGCCTCGCCAATGCTATATGTGTTCGGAGAAATTATTCGTTCCATATATTTGAACCGTTTTGATGGATATAGTGCGGGAAACTTAAATGCATATTCATAAGATGCATCTACGGTTTTCCGATAGACCAGTCGCGGAAAGATGGAGCCACGACGTTTGACCACGTGTTGCCCCACTCAAAACGTACACGAGAAAGGATCATGCTGATTTATCGTAGAGCGGTGCCTTTTCCATTGATTTTTTTTCGATATTCCATTTTTCATTTTTTTTTTTTTTTTTTTCGAAGAAAATCATAAATTCTAAGCAACGAGAAAACAAAGAAACAAACAAAGAAACCCACCGACTTCGCCGTCCACGGACACATGAGCGCCAAATTTTTTGCCGGGAAATACGCTGCCATTCTCGAGCAATAGATAAGCGTCGTTTCCCTGATTGCTGCTGCACATGGCTGGTATTTTATGAAACGTTAAACACGTGTTTATACCGCGATAACCGTGTGCGTACTGGCCCCAGAGATGGGTAGGGAGATGCGCAACGCTGGCATTTTAGGTGTACCCACCAGAGTGGCGCTGATGACATAGCGGTCAAACCTAGAGTATGATTTTGTGATCATCGCCTCGGTCGATGCTGCAGAGCTCTTTGGTATTAGGATATCGGGGTGCAGTGTTCGATATTTTAGTGGATATTGCAGAACGCACTTGGTGCTAATGGGTAAGTTAGACTGTGCGTTTCAAAATGTTTTTAATGATCACGAATCGTTATTTTGAATATGCACTCGTCTGCTTCCGAAAGTCAAAATTTTAAGAAACAATCGTTTAAATTTATGAAGGAAATGAAAATCATCTTTGAAAATCACGCTTCTGCGTGAAATTTTAAGTCGATCATCCACATGGTTGGGGAGTAATTAATTATTGAAGCTGCACGTTTATTCGCGGGCCGTATAAAAACCATACAATCTCATGCAACTCTTAATAACTATACGAAAAATGTTAGGAATTTAATGAAAATAGATCCAAATAATCCTTCTCATCTTTGGACAGAAGTTTACGAAGAACGAAAAGCTTTTCATATACATATAATTGTCAAGAAATTGTAAGAATAAAACAGCTCAAGTTGTAAAATCATGCACACTGGGGATATGTCGTGACACGGATCTCTCCCTCACACGTTACCCGCCCGGCACCCGCGCACCCGCGAAGGCACGCCTACCCCAGAAAAATTGTTTTTCGACTGAATGATGATTCTTAGGATAAGTAAACATGATCTTCTCGTGCATTCACTGACGTGACGGTTGAGAAGCAAAAGACCCATGCAGAATAACGCGTTGCAGCACAATCCCGTTTTGAACCAAAATGAACATGTAGCCCATTTTAGATCTGAAAAAATATGGCCTACAAGCCCTGCTAAAAGGATTCACATTTCTTCCAATTTGTAGGCCTTTGTAAGTTTTCGATTTCAACTTCGGAAGAAATTAAGATATTCCGTTGACTCTCAAAAGAGAATATTATTAATCGCTTTTTATCAATTCACGCTTTTATTGATTCACCCGAGAGCGCGCAACCATCCCACTCTAACCATTTGAATTTCTCACTAAATAAAATGTCAACTTTTAGAAAAAAATTCAAGAAAATGATTAAATATTGAGGTGCATGTAGAATTGATTTTCCCGTCCTTTAAACGTATCTCGAGAATTTACACATTTTCATCGAAAATAAAAAATAAAAATTGTTCGATAACCGTTTGTACAATCACACTAAAACTTGTTGAATTTCCAATCTTCCGAATCAAATTTCTAGAGCGGAGACATTGATTGATAATTGGTAGAGTGGCCCATATAAATGAAGGTTGAAGCTCTTATTGACGAATTACTTGAAACACACTTTCTGCCTAAGGTATCCTCATGTCTAGTAATTTAAACTTCTAATAGAATTCCTCATTTATACTTGAATGTATATTACTGTCTCACTAACTTTGACGCGAAAATATCCGATAGCCACTTTTTTGAGGGGTGGTCAGTTTCGCCCCAGCTTCCCGGTTTTTTTAAATAACTAGCAGCAGCGAGTCACATTGCACACAGCTACCCTTGCTGCCTTTGCTACGAAAATGCTCATAGGCAATTTTTTTTTTTTTTGTGGTCGATTTTGCCTAACAGGGCGTTTTTGCCCCATTTTCCCCTATATATTCGAACTCGGCAGGAATTTGATGGATTCGTTTTTTTATTCTTTTAGTTTTCCAACGCCCTTAAATATAATATCATCAATAAATAAAAAAAAAAAAAAATGAAGTATGAAAATCCAAAAATGTTCAGTTTTAGTGCGTGAATTACAGCATGTAGGTATTTGATGAGTTCGTTGTTTTTTTTATTTTTTAAATTTTTTCAACACCATAGATTGAAATTTAAAATCTTGAGCGCTATAAAAAAATTCGTCGTACCACCATCCACGTGTAAAATTCCCGAACTAAAGTTGAACGCAAAACGTGAATATATCAAAACAAAAAAATTCCTCATTTCTTAAATTTTTAACGAAAAGATTTTTCATATTCCACGCTTTGTTTTTTTTTTATACTGCACGATCTTGAGAAGAAAAATAGACCTTCTTAGGAATAATTTAATTCTGCTATTTACGTAATGAATTGAAGAAAATGGAGTAGGAAGATCCGAAAAAGCTGTCATTTTCGTACTTGAGGTGGCATAAATATATTTAAATTATGGGAAAAATTTACGGTATATACACGAATTAGGCAGAAATTTGATGCATTCGTTTCGTTTTATTTTTTTCTTAACTTTTTCAACCATCTTGAAAATAAAACCGTGTAGATTGCTTTTAACGACCGTACATTAAAACTTATAGTCCTAGACACTGAAAAAAAAAATTTTTTTTTACGACCATCGGCACATACTTCCTGACATAAAATTCCCGAACCAAAGTTTAACGCATTAACGTGAATTTTTCGACGCTAAAATTTTCCTCATTCTTTCAATTTTTAACGAAAATTTTTTCAATATTCCACGCTTTTTTTTTATACTATATGATCTTGAGAAAAATAATAATTCTCTATAGGGATAATTTAATTTAATTACATAATAAATTTGAACATATGGAGTATGAAGATCCGAAAAGCAAAAATTTTAGTACATGACATTCGCACGAAGTGCACTTTGGTGGAATGACCTTTATAGTACACGTTGGTAAACCCTCCTCACCGGTAAAAATCTCGTCATACAATACTGGATTCGTTGGGCCGCCCCAAGAATCGATAAGCAACAGGAATTTTTCCTTATTTACGTATGGCCTCATCACATCAGTCAAAAAATCTTTCTACAGTGCTGTAGTCAGTTTGCCGGACTTGGAAGATGTGATGACAACGTTCGTATATGTTTTCGCATATTCATCCACAGACTTTTAAACCCTTGGTCAGGAATGAGTCACAACTTCTCGAAATAGTATGGGGGAAGCTAGCTAGCTACCTACAATACTCGTGGAAGACCGAGACCTCGGAATCACGACCTGTGCGTACACTGTAAAAAAAAAAAAAGGTAAATTCAACTCGAAAACGATTGAATCAACTCATTTCTAGAGTAACATATGGCGAACCACATTTTCGAGTTGATTCAACTCATATATAGCGCCGTTTTAACCACAATATGTAGCACGATAAACTCGATTTGTGGTTGTCTCAACACGAGATGTGACTGGTTCGACAATATATCTATTTGATGTGACTCATTAGTATGGTTGGAACAGCTACATTTTTAGTTGACTGAACTCGATCTGATGGTACAATTAACTCGATTTGTGGCTCTTTCAATCAAAAATAAAGTCCATGTACGCAGAAATATAGTTCAAGCCACTAAATATTCGGTAGAACGAGCTCGATTTGTGGTTGTCTCAACTCGCGATGTGGCTCATTCAACCTGATATTTATTTGATGTGACTTATCAACATGGTTAAAACAGCCACATTTTTGGTTGATTGAACTCGATCCGATGGTATATTTAACTCGATTTGTGGCTCCTTCAACCAAAAATAAAATCCACGTATGCAGAAATATAGTTGAGGCAACTAAATATTCGGTGGAACGAACTCGATTTATGTTTGTCTTAACTCGCGATGTGGCTCATTCAACCGGATGTACATTTCGCGTTTCTTAAATTTCGAACTTCAAAATTAATAAAAAAAAAATTATAATGCATTTATCGCGATAACAATATAACAGAAATGATATCACACGAAAAAAAAAGTTCTCCGTTGATATTCACTCACTACAGAATTTCTGTCTGAGCCGGGACTCGAACCGCCTACCTACAAGTTTCCTACCTAATGCCTGCTTACTAACCCGGGACGCTACCTATTGCGCTATCGACTACTATTGAATTTCGTTCATCAATTTTCCCATATACGCTGCATGCTGGCTCATACTTACAAAATTGAATGCGTCATTACCATTACCATTTGACGATTTTGATTAGTAATAGATTAATTTTCACACAACTTTGCTAGTTTTATATTTATATTTTGTATTTATATTTTGAGTTTCGATTGAACTTTTAATCGAGTCGTTCCACCTCTTTTTCGTTGAAATGACGACGCATAGTAATCGGATAAACCACAAATGTAGTTGAATCAACATGATATTTGGTTAAAAGAGCTGGTTATAGAGTTGCTTCAAACATCTGTGGCAGTACGCTGAGCCACATAAAAGAGTTGTTTCAACATCAATTGCGATAAATAGAACCTCATAATGTAGTCGATTGAACTTTTAATTGAGTCCTTCCAACTCTTTTTCAGAGTTAAAATGACGACGCATAGTAATCGGATAAACCATAAATGTAGTTGAATCAATCTAATATTTGGTTGAAAGAGCTGCTTATGAAGTTGTTTCAAACATTTATGGTAGTAGAACGAGCCATATAAAAGAGTTGTTTTAACATCAATTGTGATAAATAGAACCACACAATGTAGTCGATTGAACTTTTAATCGAGTCCTTCCAACTCTTTTTCAGAGTTAAAATGACGATGCATAGTAATCGAATAAACCACAAATGTAGTTGAATCAACCTAATATTTCGTTCAAAGAGCTGTTAATTGAGTTGTTTCATTCAATTATCGTAGTCGAACGAACTGCAGAAAAAGTTGGACCAACTATTCTGTTGTGAGTGATTCAACTCTGAAATGAGTTCGGTCAACTCGTTAGGTGGCTGTTTTGACCGAATATGTTAACGCGATTTCAGAGTTGAAGCAACTATTCCATGTACATGCTTTAACTCGATATTCGGTTGACCCAACTCAATTTGAGTTGTTCTAACTCATTTTTTTCAACTCGATTTCTCGAGTTGAATTTACCATTTTTTTTTACAGTGTACCTTTTTCATAGTTGAATATTTATTCATTTACTTACAGAAATATTAATGTAATCGCATAGCAGTTTGTTCCACCCGAAGTGTCCTTGCTCGTGCGCTTGCTTAATTATTTCGAGCTGCATTGTTCTCGGAACCACCATATATTCGTTTCCATCATACTCGCGATATAAAATTCCCTCTTTTGACAAAGAGAATTCGTCCTTTCTACCTGATCGTACCGCGTAAATTATTTTCATTAATTCTGGATCGTCTGCTTGTGCTCTCTGGATTTTCTCTATTAATCCGTCTCGGCCAACCTGTACTAACAATATATCCACGGGGTTTCTCCTCAGCGCGTCGACACGACGCATAGACATGCCGGGCTGATGCTCGATCGTGTAGTTATACTGGTCAATCAAAAGGGCCCAGTGGGCCACCCTTAAACACAAATCCTTCTTTTTCATAGTCAGTCTAAATTCAGGGAAAAAAGCGTTCAACTTGGAAATTCGCACATCGCTTCCGCATTATTTTACTTCGCTTATACAAAGCTAATTCTCTATGAGGAAGCCAAATTTGGGAAAAACTCACATGCTGTATATAGAGATCTTTTTGAGCGAGATAAAATAATGAGGAAGGATGGATGAAGGGAGGATTTTTATTTTATACGAAAATTATAATATCCGGCGATGTGGTTTCTGAAAAGATATCGTTAAGACGGTAATAAGTCGCATTATCATTAAGACGCTAAGACAGATATCATTAAGACGTCATTAAGATATCATTAAAGTACGTCGTAAATCCACGCATATCGATTTCATTCCAACTTCCGTTTCTTCGTTGACTAAAATATGAAAAATTCGATAATCTACATTTTCGTATCTTTGCGACACGTGTTGTCACGTACATCGTGGATATTTTTTGACTCTTATTTTTCTCGCAACAATCGATACGCCATCTGTGTACATTGATACTATATTTTATCTCCAATGCTGTTGTTATTTAAAAAAATTTTCCCTCGTTTCTCCCTACTCTTCGTACCAATCGAACAGACATACGTTACACAACAGTTTAAGGATGTATGTTAGCTAAGTCGATTACTAGTTTTCTAATTGAAAATTTTAGATGTTAGAAAAGACGGTATATAGCATTTTTTAAGATTTTTTGCCAAATTTTCGCCCATGTGAATTCTGAGATATACTCCTGCGATAAAAATACTTTTTTTTATTCCTAGATTTTATGGAAAAATTTTCAGATGTTTAAACCTGGGCCAAATTCATTTAAAAAAACAAACAAATTTTTTTAATTATTTGCAAAATATTGAGAAATTAAAAATATCAGTGATAGTTTATTGTAGAGAATAAAAAAAAATTAAATGTCTCTTGGTAAAATTTTTTTTCCCCATATCTTGATGGTAAGAAAAATTTTTACCAAGGGACATTTAATTTTTATTTTTCTCTACAATAAACTATCACTGACATTTTTAATTTTTCAAAATTTTGAAAATAATTTTTTTTCAAAAAATAAATTTGGTAATTACCTTTCGCATTTTTACCCCTAGTGTAGATTCACCCCGTGACAGTGTCAGCAGCCCCGCAGGTAATAGAAAAAAGAAACGAAATAAAGTCGAAAACGACGAGCATCAAATTCGGACTTTGGATATTCTTGGAGCATATAATTAGCATTTAATTACTGCGTAATTACTTTTCCGAATTTTTCATTCCCATACATCCATATGAACGTGAATTTATGAATAAGAAAAGATTCTACGAGAAAAGCAACGTACAGCATTCGATTTCCACTCCTTGCGAAAATTAATTAAAAAAAAAATGAATTCATTTTTACGGATAACTTTCGTTGCCTAAAATCTTGGATACCCCATCAAGCTTTCTTAACAACGGGAAGAATTGAGGAAGCAAAGTACAATCTGCATTGCAGACTGTGTTCAGGTTTTCAGTGAAACGATTCTGAGATTATTGTCCAAAAAGAAAAAAAACGTATCGCTTCAAATTCATATTTTATGCACCTCGAGAACTTTGAAAAAAGTTACGAAATACAATTCAAACATAGATCAAGTGATGCTGAAAAACAACTTTTGTATTTTATCGTTACGCAAGTGTAATGAAGAATTTCGTGTCAAAAGCAGCATCGTTTACCCCACCCATGAGAGCATCGGCCCATCAGCGCTGCGGTGTGTGTTGAAGTTAATGAGGGCGCGGCGGGGAACGGTGAGAATTTCAAGCTTCGAGTACGACGCAAAGAAATCCAAATGTGAAAAAAAATCATCGCTCGTGAGATCTCAAAAACTTTGTTGTTCAATAATCAGAATACAGAAAAGTTATCAACGTATCGTTAAAAAAAAAAAACAGTTGTCGAACAAATCATCAAAATTTACTTTTTTTCTTTGGATCAAACGAATTTAAACGGGACTTTTAGCCATGTACAAAATAAAACGGGACTTTTAGCCATGTACCAGTCGTTGCAACAAACTGCTGAGCGGGGAGTAACTTTTCCGGAAACTGGCGATTCCCTGTAGGAACACCAACTCTGGTGAATGGCTCACCTGGATCTAGGAATTTTCCACAGTTTCGCATGTGGCGGGGGGGCATCACGAAGTTTCGAAGGATTTCAAGTGGAAGGCCTTACAAATTAGAAAGATTTAAAGTGCAGAGAAGGGTCCCTGAAAAAAGTACATGATGTCAACATAGCAAGGACATTTGGACAATGCATCAGTGAAAAGTCTTCGTATTTTCCGCCATGTGGGCCAACATTTCACAATGAGATGGCGCTGTGGTAACTTCCGGCTGAAAGAATCCAGACCCGGGATTGGGACAAGTGGGCTAAATGGCAAAAGTCCGTTTCATTGCTTTGCCGGCTTAAGGCAATCCTTGCACTTTTTGGCACCAATTGGAGGATTTTGTGAATTTGAAATATTGTAATCCCGAAACACTTTTTCGTTGAGACTGCAAAGTTTCAGATCACGATGCCGACTTTTTCCGCAAGAAATTTCAATTTTTAAACCGCCCTTTTAGCACAGGGTATACGAAAAAAAATTAGCTCACAACAAGTTCAATTGAAAAATGAACCTACTTGAATACCGGAGGAGTGATTCATTTGATAATGAATTTTTTCACGAAATTATGAGCTTTCGACGGATCGCATAAAAAAAGTAGGGTCACGTTATGCTCGGCATAGAAATTTCGAATTAATGATCAGCACAACTCAGACAGTTTATGATGTAACCAATGAGCTGAGGGCCCTCTGCTAAGAGTGTTGCGTTAATTCATGCGAATTTCAATTATTTGTCAATATCAAACTGTCCGCCACTATTATTTCCGTGTGTGATGAAATTATATTAGCTATCAAAATCAATTAAAAGTTATGTAATCATACAATATACATGTACTTATTACAAAACTTCTAACAGTGTTGAGGTTAACCGAGATGACACGATTCAACGGACTGGTCAATAAGACAACAAAAAATCGAAATTATGATTATTTTTTTAAATTAACTCAAGTTCTAAAAAATATCTCCATAGTTATTATAAATTCTGACAACTACTTTTACGTATCATATCCAATTTTTATAACTTTTTTCAATGATTTTATTCCTAAAACATTCGATCACACGACTATAGTCTGCCACAAGGATTACCTCAAATTATCGTGGTTGCCCACTTTTTGTTAGAGAAAGCCTCATTCTTTTCTTGACTGCTAGTTTTAGCCAGATAAACAAACGGATCAACTGTTAGTCGTTTGATTACAACAATTTAAGATTGTACTTAATAATTTTTGTGATCAATTGCAAGACTCGAACATTCTGCCGTTTAATTGGGAGCGAAGGGGTACACGCTGAGCCAACAATCCCACACTGCAGGACCGCGTTCAGAAATCATACCTGGGTAAGTAGCTTCTTTCTCACGCAACCTCAACACTCTCTCTCTTTTTCTATCTTACACGTCTACAATTTACGAACGGGGGCCCCAGTGCGATTGAAATAACGATGAAACGGGATAGGTACGAGTGAAATGGAATCAGTGACAATAGGGGCCGCAACGAGAGTCGACCCTGATTGTGAGAAAGTTTTCCAGGTGTAACTTTCGTCGACAATATTGCATACTTTATGATAAGATAAAAATCGGAAAAAATTCACCCATAATAAAGACGATAGGAAGATTAATTTTGAATAATAATAATGCCAAAAAGTTATCAATAAATTATTTACACAAAACATTGTTTAAAAAATTTTTAGGGAATGTTTTTTTTTTGACACGGGAAATGAATTCGGTGATTTTTCTGACCACGCATAAAATTTTCTTACCATTTTGAAATTTCGGTTTTCGAAAAATTTTTAATTTTTAAAAATGAAGGGAAAATCGTGAATTTTGGATATGTTTTCGTAAAAACGTTATATATTACAATTAAGTTTCCGGGGCATTGAACGAATAGTTACGTAAATACAACCTGTAAAAATTTCCGAAAACCGAAATTTCAAAATGATAAGAAAATTTTAAAAAAATGTATGTTTAGTCATAAAAATCAACGAATTCATTTCACATGACAAAAAAACATTCTCTAAAAATTTGTTAAACAATGTCTTGTTTAAACAATTTATTGATAACTTTTGGGCATTATCATTATTAAAAAAGTAATCTTCTTATCGTCTTTATTGTGGTTGAATTTTTTTCGATTTTTATCTTATCATGAAGTATGCAATATTATCGACGAAAGTCACTTTTGGTTGGTAAGATACGTCCGATACATCCTCAAGCGAGGGGCTATTCACTCTTGAAATCGCTGAACCACCCTGCTCTTAAATCAGAATGGAAATCACGAGAAATCGGATCGAATCACATGAAATCAACGTTACTCAAACGTCGTTGAAACCACTAAAAATCAGAATGAAATCACTCCGAGTTTTTTTAAATCAACGTGAAATCACGTAAAGTCAGGAAATTACCAGAAATCACGTAATATGTGCAAAATATTTAAAAAAAAAAATTTACGGCGTGCTACTATCAAACTACGCCCACTAGAACAAAGCACGCAAACGTGCTCTAAAGCGTTTTTTGCTATCAAGCGATATAAGTATCAGCATCGAGCGCAACATAGTTTTTAACTCTTGAGCGAGGCTCGATCTGGGCGAGGTCTTGAGTCTCATCTTTAGTTGAGTCAGTCAAAGAAAGTTTTTCACCGTGCCGATTGTGAAATATACTTGTAAACAGAATTGAGCGTGAGTAATGGCAAATTAATCAAATGAAAACGTATTTTGTGAAACAAATGCCGAACGCAACCTGCCCCGCACGTCGCCCGCGCCGCGCCCCGCAACCCTAGTATACTGTAATTTGATGTTTGAGCGATAAATAATAAATCATTCCACTGTACGTACTTTCAGTGATTTCGGAAATTGATTCGTTCAAAACGTGAGAAATCACACATGAAGTCACATGTATTTTAAAATCACTTGAATCATTCATGAAATCACTGAAATCATGTAAAATCGACTTCACTCTGAAATCACTTGTACACCGCACTTGGTAGTGAATAGCCCCTCGCCGCTCACATGACAGAGAAAATTCTCGAACGAACAGTCCGGTGCACGTTTAAAATTTTACGCGGGATACTTGGCCACATTATTATTATTATTATTATTATTATTTTATTTTTTAATTACAGAAACAAACTTGTCCAATTATCACAAGATCGTTTCTATAATTTCGAACTATCGATGTACATTAAAAGTCATCGAATCAATGGTAAGAAACAAAGGGGAAAGAAAAAACCAGCCTTGCAGAGAACTACGTTAGTGTCAAAGACGTTTCCCACGAGATCATAATATGTTGGGCCAGAGTTATTCCATCAATCGACATGAAGGATTTCAACATCGGCTAATTTTTTATTCCAATGGATTAAACATCGAAAGATTTTGACTGTCATGGATAATTTTTTTTCTCTTCCCCGCCTCGCCAATGCTATATGTGTTCGGAGAAATTATTCGTTCCATATATTTGAACCGTTTTGATGGATATAGTGCGGGAAACTTAAATGCATATTCATAAGATGCATCTACGGTTTTCCGATAGACCAGTCGCGGAAAGATGGAGCCACGACGTTTGACCACGTGTTGCCCCACTCAAAACGTACACGAGAAAGGATCATGCTGATTTATCGTAGAGCGGTGCCTTTTCCATTGATTTTTTTTCGATATTCCATTTTTCATTTTTTTTTTTTTTTTTTTCGAAGAAAATCATAAATTCTAAGCAACGAGAAAACAAAGAAACAAACAAAGAAACCCACCGACTTCGCCGTCCACGGACACATGAGCGCCAAATTTTTTGCCGGGAAATACGCTGCCATTCTCGAGCAATAGATAAGCGTCGTTTCCCTGATTGCTGCTGCACATGGCTGGTATTTTATGAAACGTTAAACACGTGTTTATACCGCGATAACCGTGTGCGTACTGGCCCCAGAGATGGGTAGGGAGATGCGCAACGCTGGCATTTTAGGTGTACCCACCAGAGTGGCGCTGATGACATAGCGGTCAAACCTAGAGTATGATTTTGTGATCATCGCCTCGGTCGATGCTGCAGAGCTCTTTGGTATTAGGATATCGGGGTGCAGTGTTCGATATTTTAGTGGATATTGCAGAACGCACTTGGTGCTAATGGGTAAGTTAGACTGTGCGTTTCAAAATGTTTTTAATGATCACGAATCGTTATTTTGAATATGCACTCGTCTGCTTCCGAAAGTCAAAATTTTAAGAAACAATCGTTTAAATTTATGAAGGAAATGAAAATCATCTTTGAAAATCACGCTTCTGCGTGAAATTTTAAGTCGATCATCCACATGGTTGGGGAGTAATTAATTATTGAAGCTGCACGTTTATTCGCGGGCCGTATAAAAACCATACAATCTCATGCAACTCTTAATAACTATACGAAAAATGTTAGGAATTTAATGAAAATAGATCCAAATAATCCTTCTCATCTTTGGACAGAAGTTTACGAAGAACGAAAAGCTTTTCATATACATATAATTGTCAAGAAATTGTAAGAATAAAACAGCTCAAGTTGTAAAATCATGCACACTGGGGATATGTCGTGACACGGATCTCTCCCTCACACGTTACCCGCCCGGCACCCGCGCACCCGCGAAGGCACGCCTACCCCAGAAAAATTGTTTTTCGACTGAATGATGATTCTTAGGATAAGTAAACATGATCTTCTCGTGCATTCACTGACGTGACGGTTGAGAAGCAAAAGACCCATGCAGAATAACGCGTTGCAGCACAATCCCGTTTTGAACCAAAATGAACATGTAGCCCATTTTAGATCTGAAAAAATATGGCCTACAAGCCCTGCTAAAAGGATTCACATTTCTTCCAATTTGTAGGCCTTTGTAAGTTTTCGATTTCAACTTCGGAAGAAATTAAGATATTCCGTTGACTCTCAAAAGAGAATATTATTAATCGCTTTTTATCAATTCACGCTTTTATTGATTCACCCGAGAGCGCGCAACCATCCCACTCTAACCATTTGAATTTCTCACTAAATAAAATGTCAACTTTTAGAAAAAAATTCAAGAAAATGATTAAATATTGAGGTGCATGTAGAATTGATTTTCCCGTCCTTTAAACGTATCTCGAGAATTTACACATTTTCATCGAAAATAAAAAATAAAAATTGTTCGATAACCGTTTGTACAATCACACTAAAACTTGTTGAATTTCCAATCTTCCGAATCAAATTTCTAGAGCGGAGACATTGATTGATAATTGGTAGAGTGGCCCATATAAATGAAGGTTGAAGCTCTTATTGACGAATTACTTGAAACACACTTTCTGCCTAAGGTATCCTCATGTCTAGTAATTTAAACTTCTAATAGAATTCCTCATTTATACTTGAATGTATATTACTGTCTCACTAACTTTGACGCGAAAATATCCGATAGCCACTTTTTTGAGGGGTGGTCAGTTTCGCCCCAGCTTCCCGGTTTTTTTAAATAACTAGCAGCAGCGAGTCACATTGCACACAGCTACCCTTGCTGCCTTTGCTACGAAAATGCTCATAGGCAATTTTTTTTTTTTTTGTGGTCGATTTTGCCTAACAGGGCGTTTTTGCCCCATTTTCCCCTATATATTCGAACTCGGCAGGAATTTGATGGATTCGTTTTTTTATTCTTTTAGTTTTCCAACGCCCTTAAATATAATATCATCAATAAATAAAAAAAAAAAAAAATGAAGTATGAAAATCCAAAAATGTTCAGTTTTAGTGCGTGAATTACAGCATGTAGGTATTTGATGAGTTCGTTGTTTTTTTTATTTTTTAAATTTTTTCAACACCATAGATTGAAATTTAAAATCTTGAGCGCTATAAAAAAATTCGTCGTACCACCATCCACGTGTAAAATTCCCGAACTAAAGTTGAACGCAAAACGTGAATATATCAAAACAAAAAAATTCCTCATTTCTTAAATTTTTAACGAAAAGATTTTTCATATTCCACGCTTTGTTTTTTTTTTATACTGCACGATCTTGAGAAGAAAAATAGACCTTCTTAGGAATAATTTAATTCTGCTATTTACGTAATGAATTGAAGAAAATGGAGTAGGAAGATCCGAAAAAGCTGTCATTTTCGTACTTGAGGTGGCATAAATATATTTAAATTATGGGAAAAATTTACGGTATATACACGAATTAGGCAGAAATTTGATGCATTCGTTTCGTTTTATTTTTTTCTTAACTTTTTCAACCATCTTGAAAATAAAACCGTGTAGATTGCTTTTAACGACCGTACATTAAAACTTATAGTCCTAGACACTGAAAAAAAAAATTTTTTTTTACGACCATCGGCACATACTTCCTGACATAAAATTCCCGAACCAAAGTTTAACGCATTAACGTGAATTTTTCGACGCTAAAATTTTCCTCATTCTTTCAATTTTTAACGAAAATTTTTTCAATATTCCACGCTTTTTTTTTATACTATATGATCTTGAGAAAAATAATAATTCTCTATAGGGATAATTTAATTTAATTACATAATAAATTTGAACATATGGAGTATGAAGATCCGAAAAGCAAAAATTTTAGTACATGACATTCGCACGAAGTGCACTTTGGTGGAATGACCTTTATAGTACACGTTGGTAAACCCTCCTCACCGGTAAAAATCTCGTCATACAATACTGGATTCGTTGGGCCGCCCCAAGAATCGATAAGCAACAGGAATTTTTCCTTATTTACGTATGGCCTCATCACATCAGTCAAAAAATCTTTCTACAGTGCTGTAGTCAGTTTGCCGGACTTGGAAGATGTGATGACAACGTTCGTATATGTTTTCGCATATTCATCCACAGACTTTTAAACCCTTGGTCAGGAATGAGTCACAACTTCTCGAAATAGTATGGGGGAAGCTAGCTAGCTACCTACAATACTCGTGGAAGACCGAGACCTCGGAATCACGACCTGTGCGTACACTGTAAAAAAAAAAAAAGGTAAATTCAACTCGAAAACGATTGAATCAACTCATTTCTAGAGTAACATATGGCGAACCACATTTTCGAGTTGATTCAACTCATATATAGCGCCGTTTTAACCACAATATGTAGCACGATAAACTCGATTTGTGGTTGTCTCAACACGAGATGTGACTGGTTCGACAATATATCTATTTGATGTGACTCATTAGTATGGTTGGAACAGCTACATTTTTAGTTGACTGAACTCGATCTGATGGTACAATTAACTCGATTTGTGGCTCTTTCAATCAAAAATAAAGTCCATGTACGCAGAAATATAGTTCAAGCCACTAAATATTCGGTAGAACGAGCTCGATTTGTGGTTGTCTCAACTCGCGATGTGGCTCATTCAACCTGATATTTATTTGATGTGACTTATCAACATGGTTAAAACAGCCACATTTTTGGTTGATTGAACTCGATCCGATGGTATATTTAACTCGATTTGTGGCTCCTTCAACCAAAAATAAAATCCACGTATGCAGAAATATAGTTGAGGCAACTAAATATTCGGTGGAACGAACTCGATTTATGTTTGTCTTAACTCGCGATGTGGCTCATTCAACCGGATGTACATTTCGCGTTTCTTAAATTTCGAACTTCAAAATTAATAAAAAAAAAATTATAATGCATTTATCGCGATAACAATATAACAGAAATGATATCACACGAAAAAAAAAGTTCTCCGTTGATATTCACTCACTACAGAATTTCTGTCTGAGCCGGGACTCGAACCGCCTACCTACAAGTTTCCTACCTAATGCCTGCTTACTAACCCGGGACGCTACCTATTGCGCTATCGACTACTATTGAATTTCGTTCATCAATTTTCCCATATACGCTGCATGCTGGCTCATACTTACAAAATTGAATGCGTCATTACCATTACCATTTGACGATTTTGATTAGTAATAGATTAATTTTCACACAACTTTGCTAGTTTTATATTTATATTTTGTATTTATATTTTGAGTTTCGATTGAACTTTTAATCGAGTCGTTCCACCTCTTTTTCGTTGAAATGACGACGCATAGTAATCGGATAAACCACAAATGTAGTTGAATCAACATGATATTTGGTTAAAAGAGCTGGTTATAGAGTTGCTTCAAACATCTGTGGCAGTACGCTGAGCCACATAAAAGAGTTGTTTCAACATCAATTGCGATAAATAGAACCTCATAATGTAGTCGATTGAACTTTTAATTGAGTCCTTCCAACTCTTTTTCAGAGTTAAAATGACGACGCATAGTAATCGGATAAACCATAAATGTAGTTGAATCAATCTAATATTTGGTTGAAAGAGCTGCTTATGAAGTTGTTTCAAACATTTATGGTAGTAGAACGAGCCATATAAAAGAGTTGTTTTAACATCAATTGTGATAAATAGAACCACACAATGTAGTCGATTGAACTTTTAATCGAGTCCTTCCAACTCTTTTTCAGAGTTAAAATGACGATGCATAGTAATCGAATAAACCACAAATGTAGTTGAATCAACCTAATATTTCGTTCAAAGAGCTGTTAATTGAGTTGTTTCATTCAATTATCGTAGTCGAACGAACTGCAGAAAAAGGTGGACCAACTATTCTGTTGTGAGTGATTCAACTCTGAAATGAGTTCGGTCAACTCGTTAGGTGGCTGTTTTGACCGAATATGTTAACGCGATTTCAGAGTTGAAGCAACTATTCCATGTACATGCTTTAACTCGATATTCGGTTGACCCAACTCAATTTGAGTTGTTCTAACTCATTTTTTTCAACTCGATTTCTCGAGTTGAATTTACCATTTTTTTTTACAGTGTACCTTTTTCATAGTTGAATATTTATTCATTTACTTACAGAAATATTAATGTAATCGCATAGCAGTTTGTTCCACCCGAAGTGTCCTTGCTCGTGCGCTTGCTTAATTATTTCGAGCTGCATTGTTCTCGGAACCACCATATATTCGTTTCCATCATACTCGCGATATAAAATTCCCTCTTTTGACAAAGAGAATTCGTCCTTTCTACCTGATCGTACCGCGTAAATTATTTTCATTAATTCTGGATCGTCTGCTTGTGCTCTCTGGATTTTCTCTATTAATCCGTCTCGGCCAACCTGTACTAACAATATATCCACGGGGTTTCTCCTCAGCGCGTCGACACGACGCATAGACATGCCGGGCTGATGCTCGATCGTGTAGTTATACTGGTCAATCAAAAGGGCCCAGTGGGCCACCCTTAAACACAAATCCTTCTTTTTCATAGTCAGTCTAAATTCAGGGAAAAAAGCGTTCAACTTGGAAATTCGCACATCGCTTCCGCATTATTTTACTTCGCTTATACAAAGCTAATTCTCTATGAGGAAGCCAAATTTGGGAAAAACTCACATGCTGTATATAGAGATCTTTTTGAGCGAGATAAAATAATGAGGAAGGATGGATGAAGGGAGGATTTTTATTTTATACGAAAATTATAATATCCGGCGATGTGGTTTCTGAAAAGATATCGTTAAGACGGTAATAAGTCGCATTATCATTAAGACGCTAAGACAGATATCATTAAGACGTCATTAAGATATCATTAAAGTACGTCGTAAATCCACGCATATCGATTTCATTCCAACTTCCGTTTCTTCGTTGACTAAAATATGAAAAATTCGATAATCTACATTTTCGTATCTTTGCGACACGTGTTGTCACGTACATCGTGGATATTTTTTGACTCTTATTTTTCTCGCAACAATCGATACGCCATCTGTGTACATTGATACTATATTTTATCTCCAATGCTGTTGTTATTTAAAAAAATTTTCCCTCGTTTCTCCCTACTCTTCGTACCAATCGAACAGACATACGTTACACAACAGTTTAAGGATGTATGTTAGCTAAGTCGATTACTAGTTTTCTAATTGAAAATTTTAGATGTTAGAAAAGACGGTATATAGCATTTTTTAAGATTTTTTGCCAAATTTTCGCCCATGTGAATTCTGAGATATACTCCTGCGATAAAAATACTTTTTTTTATTCCTAGATTTTATGGAAAAATTTTCAGAATTTTAAACCTGGGCCAAATTCATTTAAAAAAACAAACAAATTTTTTTAATTATTTGCAAAATATTGAGAAATTAAAAATATCAGTGATAGTTTATTGTAGAGAATAAAAAAAAATTAAATGTCTCTTGGTAAAATTTTTTTTCCCCATATCTTGATGGTAAGAAAAATTTTTACCAAGGGACATTTAATTTTTATTTTTCTCTACAATAAACTATCACTGACATTTTTAATTTTTCAAAATTTTGAAAATAATTTTTTTTCAAAAAATAAATTTGGTAATTACCTTTCGCATTTTTACCCCTAGTGTAGATTCACCCCGTGACAGTGTCAGCAGCCCCGCAGGTAATAGAAAAAAGAAACGAAATAAAGTCGAAAACGACGAGCATCAAATTCGGACTTTGGATATTCTTGGAGCATATAATTAGCATTGAATTACTGCGTAATTACTTTTCCGAATTTTTCATTCCCATACATCCATATGAACGTGAATTTATGAATAAGAAAAGATTCTACGAGAAAAGCAACGTACAGCATTCGATTTCCACTCCTTGCGAAAATTAATTAAAAAAAAAATGAATTCATTTTTACGGATAACTTTCGTTGCCTAAAATCTTGGATACCCCATCAAGCTTTCTTAACAACGGGAAGAATTGAGGAAGCAAAGTACAATCTGCATTGCAGACTGTGTTCAGGTTTTCAGTGAAACGATTCTGAGATTATTGTCCAAAAAGAAAAAAAACGTATCGCTTCAAATTCATATTTTATGCACCTCGAGAACTTTGAAAAAAGTTACGAAATACAATTCAAACATAGATCAAGTGATGCTGAAAAACAACTTTTGTATTTTATCGTTACGCAAGTGTAATGAAGAATTTCGTGTCAAAAGCAGCATCGTTTACCCCACCCATGAGAGCATCGGCCCATCAGCGCTGCGGTGTGTGTTGAAGTTAATGAGGGCGCGGCGGGGAACGGTGAGAATTTCAAGCTTCGAGTACGACGCAAAGAAATCCAAATGTGAAAAAAAATCATCGCTCGTGAGATCTCAAAAACTTTGTTGTTCAATAATCAGAATACAGAAAAGTTATCAACGTATCGTTAAAAAAAAAAAACAGTTGTCGAACAAATCATCAAAATTTACTTTTTTTCTTTGGATCAAACGAATTTAAACGGGACTTTTAGCCATGTACAAAATAAAACGGGACTTTTAGCCATGTACCAGTCGTTGCAACAAACTGCTGAGCGGGGAGTAACTTTTCCGGAAACTGGCGATTCCCTGTAGGAACACCAACTCTGGTGAATGGCTCACCTGGATCTAGGAATTTTCCACAGTTTCGCATGTGGCGGGGGGGCATCACGAAGTTTCGAAGGATTTCAAGTGGAAGGCCTTACAAATTAGAAAGATTTAAAGTGCAGAGAAGGGTCCCTGAAAAAAGTACATGATGTCAACATAGCAAGGACATTTGGACAATGCATCAGTGAAAAGTCTTCGTATTTTCCGCCATGTGGGCCAACATTTCACAATGAGATGGCGCTGTGGTAACTTCCGGCTGAAAGAATCCAGACCCGGGATTGGGACAAGTGGGCTAAATGGCAAAAGTCCGTTTCATTGCTTTGCCGGCTTAAGGCAATCCTTGCACTTTTTGGCACCAATTGGAGGATTTTGTGAATTTGAAATATTGTAATCCCGAAACACTTTTTCGTTGAGACTGCAAAGTTTCAGATCACGATGCCGACTTTTTCCGCAAGAAATTTCAATTTTTAAACCGCCCTTTTAGCACAGGGTATACGAAAAAAAATTAGCTCACAACAAGTTCAATTGAAAAATGAACCTACTTGAATACCGGAGGAGTGATTCATTTGATAATGAATTTTTTCACGAAATTATGAGCTTTCGACGGATCGCATAAAAAAAGTAGGGTCACGTTATGCTCGGCATAGAAATTTCGAATTAATGATCAGCACAACTCAGACAGTTTATGATGTAACCAATCAGCTGAGGGCCCTCTGCTAAGAGTGTTGCGTTAATTCATGCGAATTTCAATTATTTGTCAATATCAAACTGTCCGCCACTATTATTTCCGTGTGTGATGAAATTATATTAGCTATCAAAATCAATTAAAAGTTATGTAATCATACAATATACATGTACTTATTACAAAACTTCTAACAGTGTTGAGGTTAACCGAGATGACACGATTCAACGGACTGGTCAATAAGACAACAAAAAATCGAAATTATGATTATTTTTTTAAATTAACTCAAGTTCTAAAAAATATCTCCATAGTTATTATAAATTCTGACAACTACTTTTACGTATCATATCCAATTTTTATAACTTTTTTCAATGATTTTATTCCTAAAACATTCGATCACACGACTATAGTCTGCCACAAGGATTACCTCAAATTATCGTGGTTGCCCACTTTTTGTTAGAGAAAGCCTCATTCTTTTCTTGACTGCTAGTTTTAGCCAGATAAACAAACGGATCAACTGTTAGTCGTTTGATTACAACAATTTAAGATTGTACTTAATAATTTTTGTGATCAATTGCAAGACTCGAACATTCTGCCGTTTAATTGGGAGCGAAGGGGTACACGCTGAGCCAACAATCCCACACTGCAGGACCGCGTTCAGAAATCATACCTGGGTAAGTAGCTTCTTTCTCACGCAACCTCAACACTCTCTCTCTTTTTCTATCTTACACGTCTACAATTTACGAACGGGGGCCCCAGTGCGATTGAAATAACGATGAAACGGGATAGGTACGAGTGAAATGGAATCAGTGACAATAGGGGCCGCAACGAGAGTCGACCCTGATTGTGAGAAAGTTTTCCAGGTGTAACTTTCGTCGACAATATTGCATACTTTATGATAAGATAAAAATCGGAAAAAATTCACCCATAATAAAGACGATAGGAAGATTAATTTTGAATAATAATAATGCCAAAAAGTTATCAATAAATTATTTACACAAAACATTGTTTAAAAAATTTTTAGGGAATGTTTTTTTTTTGACACGGGAAATGAATTCGGTGATTTTTCTGACCACGCATAAAATTTTCTTACCATTTTGAAATTTCGGTTTTCGAAAAATTTTTAATTTTTAAAAATGAAGGGAAAATCGTGAATTTTGGATATGTTTTCGTAAAAACGTTATATATTACAATTAAGTTTCCGGGGCATTGAACGAATAGTTACGTAAATACAACCTGTAAAAATTTCCGAAAACCGAAATTTCAAAATGATAAGAAAATTTTAAAAAAATGTATGTTTAGTCATAAAAATCAACGAATTCATTTCACATGACAAAAAAACATTCTCTAAAAATTTGTTAAACAATGTCTTGTTTAAACAATTTATTGATAACTTTTGGGCATTATCATTATTAAAAAAGTAATCTTCTTATCGTCTTTATTGTGGTTGAATTTTTTTCGATTTTTATCTTATCATGAAGTATGCAATATTATCGACGAAAGTCACTTTTGGTTGGTAAGATACGTCCGATACATCCTCAAGCGAGGGGCTATTCACTCTTGAAATCGCTGAACCACCCTGCTCTTAAATCAGAATGGAAATCACGAGAAATCGGATCGAATCACATGAAATCAACGTTACTCAAACGTCGTTGAAACCACTAAAAATCAGAATGAAATCACTCCGAGTTTTTTTAAATCAACGTGAAATCACGTAAAGTCAGGAAATTACCAGAAATCACGTAATATGTGCAAAATATTTTAAAAAAAAAATTTACGGCGTGCTACTATCAAACTACGCCCACTAGAACAAAGCACGCAAACGTGCTCTAAAGCGTTTTTTGCTATCAAGCGATATAAGTATCAGCATCGAGCGCAACATAGTTTTTAACTCTTGAGCGAGGCTCGATCTGGGCGAGGTCTTGAGTCTCATCTTTAGTTGAGTCAGTCAAAGAAAGTTTTTCACCGTGCCGATTGTGAAATATACTTGTAAACAGAATTGAGCGTGAGTAATGGCAAATTAATCAAATGAAAACGTATTTTGTGAAACAAATGCCGAACGCAACCTGCCCCGCACGTCGCCCGCGCCGCGCCCCGCAACCCTAGTATACTGTAATTTGATGTTTGAGCGATAAATAATAAATCATTCCACTGTACGTACTTTCAGTGATTTCGGAAATTGATTCGTTCAAAACGTGAGAAATCACACATGAAGTCACATGTATTTTAAAATCACTTGAATCATTCATGAAATCACTGAAATCATGTAAAATCGACTTCACTCTGAAATCACTTGTACACCGCACTTGGTAGTGAATAGCCCCTCGCCGCTCACATGACAGAGAAAATTCTCGAACGAACAGTCCGGTGCACGTTTAAAATTTTACGCGGGATACTTGGCCACATTATTATTATTATTATTATTATTATTATTTTATTTTTTAATTACAGAAACAAACTTGTCCAATTATCACAAGATCGTTTCTATAATTTCGAACTATCGATGTACATTAAAAGTCATCGAATCAATGGTAAGAAACAAAGGGGAAAGAAAAAACCAGCCTTGCAGAGAACTACGTTAGTGTCAAAGACGTTTCCCACGAGATCATAATATGTTGGGCCAGAGTTATTCCATCAATCGACATGAAGGATTTCAACATCGGCTAATTTTTTATTCCAATGGATTAAACATCGAAAGATTTTGACTGTCATGGATAATTTTTTTTCTCTTCCCCGCCTCGCCAATGCTATATGTGTTCGGAGAAATTATTCGTTCCATATATTTGAACCGTTTTGATGGATATAGTGCGGGAAACTTAAATGCATATTCATAAGATGCATCTACGGTTTTCCGATAGACCAGTCGCGGAAAGATGGAGCCACGACGTTTGACCACGTGTTGCCCCACTCAAAACGTACACGAGAAAGGATCATGCTGATTTATCGTAGAGCGGTGCCTTTTCCATTGATTTTTTTTCGATATTCCATTTTTCATTTTTTTTTTTTTTTTTTTCGAAGAAAATCATAAATTCTAAGCAACGAGAAAACAAAGAAACAAACAAAGAAACCCACCGACTTCGCCGTCCACGGACACATGAGCGCCAAATTTTTTGCCGGGAAATACGCTGCCATTCTCGAGCAATAGATAAGCGTCGTTTCCCTGATTGCTGCTGCACATGGCTGGTATTTTATGAAACGTTAAACACGTGTTTATACCGCGATAACCGTGTGCGTACTGGCCCCAGAGATGGGTAGGGAGATGCGCAACGCTGGCATTTTAGGTGTACCCACCAGAGTGGCGCTGATGACATAGCGGTCAAACCTAGAGTATGATTTTGTGATCATCGCCTCGGTCGATGCTGCAGAGCTCTTTGGTATTAGGATATCGGGGTGCAGTGTTCGATATTTTAGTGGATATTGCAGAACGCACTTGGTGCTAATGGGTAAGTTAGACTGTGCGTTTCAAAATGTTTTTAATGATCACGAATCGTTATTTTGAATATGCACTCGTCTGCTTCCGAAAGTCAAAATTTTAAGAAACAATCGTTTAAATTTATGAAGGAAATGAAAATCATCTTTGAAAATCACGCTTCTGCGTGAAATTTTAAGTCGATCATCCACATGGTTGGGGAGTAATTAATTATTGAAGCTGCACGTTTATTCGCGGGCCGTATAAAAACCATACAATCTCATGCAACTCTTAATAACTATACGAAAAATGTTAGGAATTTAATGAAAATAGATCCAAATAATCCTTCTCATCTTTGGACAGAAGTTTACGAAGAACGAAAAGCTTTTCATATACATATAATTGTCAAGAAATTGTAAGAATAAAACAGCTCAAGTTGTAAAATCATGCACACTGGGGATATGTCGTGACACGGATCTCTCCCTCACACGTTACCCGCCCGGCACCCGCGCACCCGCGAAGGCACGCCTACCCCAGAAAAATTGTTTTTCGACTGAATGATGATTCTTAGGATAAGTAAACATGATCTTCTCGTGCATTCACTGACGTGACGGTTGAGAAGCAAAAGACCCATGCAGAATAACGCGTTGCAGCACAATCCCGTTTTGAACCAAAATGAACATGTAGCCCATTTTAGATCTGAAAAAATATGGCCTACAAGCCCTGCTAAAAGGATTCACATTTCTTCCAATTTGTAGGCCTTTGTAAGTTTTCGATTTCAACTTCGGAAGAAATTAAGATATTCCGTTGACTCTCAAAAGAGAATATTATTAATCGCTTTTTATCAATTCACGCTTTTATTGATTCACCCGAGAGCGCGCAACCATCCCACTCTAACCATTTGAATTTCTCACTAAATAAAATGTCAACTTTTAGAAAAAAATTCAAGAAAATGATTAAATATTGAGGTGCATGTAGAATTGATTTTCCCGTCCTTTAAACGTATCTCGAGAATTTACACATTTTCATCGAAAATAAAAAATAAAAATTGTTCGATAACCGTTTGTACAATCACACTAAAACTTGTTGAATTTCCAATCTTCCGAATCAAATTTCTAGAGCGGAGACATTGATTGATAATTGGTAGAGTGGCCCATATAAATGAAGGTTGAAGCTCTTATTGACGAATTACTTGAAACACACTTTCTGCCTAAGGTATCCTCATGTCTAGTAATTTAAACTTCTAATAGAATTCCTCATTTATACTTGAATGTATATTACTGTCTCACTAACTTTGACGCGAAAATATCCGATAGCCACTTTTTTGAGGGGTGGTCAGTTTCGCCCCAGCTTCCCGGTTTTTTTAAATAACTAGCAGCAGCGAGTCACATTGCACACAGCTACCCTTGCTGCCTTTGCTACGAAAATGCTCATAGGCAATTTTTTTTTTTTTTGTGGTCGATTTTGCCTAACAGGGCGTTTTTGCCCCATTTTCCCCTATATATTCGAACTCGGCAGGAATTTGATGGATTCGTTTTTTTATTCTTTTAGTTTTCCAACGCCCTTAAATATAATATCATCAATAAATAAAAAAAAAAAAAATGAAGTATGAAAATCCAAAAATGTTCAGTTTTAGTGCGTGAATTACAGCATGTAGGTATTTGATGAGTTCGTTGTTTTTTTTATTTTTTAAATTTTTTCAACACCATAGATTGAAATTTAAAATCTTGAGCGCTAAAAAAAAATTCGTCGTACCACCATCCACGTGTAAAATTCCCGAACTAAAGTTGAACGCAAAACGTGAATATATCAAAACAAAAAAATTCCTCATTTCTTAAATTTTTAACGAAAAGATTTTTCATATTCCACGCTTTGTTTTTTTTTTATACTGCACGATCTTGAGAAGAAAAATAGACCTTCTTAGGAATAATTTAATTCTGCTATTTACGTAATGAATTGAAGAAAATGGAGTAGGAAGATCCGAAAAAGCTGTCATTTTCGTACTTGAGGTGGCATAAATATATTTAAATTATGGGAAAAATTTACGGTATATACACGAATTAGGCAGAAATTTGATGCATTCGTTTCGTTTTATTTTTTTCTTAACTTTTTCAACCATCTTGAAAATAAAACCGTGTAGATTGCTTTTAACGACCGTACATTAAAACTTATAGTCCTAGACACTGAAAAAAAAAATTTTTTTTTACGACCATCGGCACATACTTCCTGACATAAAATTCCCGAACCAAAGTTTAACGCATTAACGTGAATTTTTCGACGCTAAAATTTTCCTCATTCTTTCAATTTTTAACGAAAATTTTTTCAATATTCCACGCTTTTTTTTTATACTATATGATCTTGAGAAAAATAATAATTCTCTATAGGGATAATTTAATTTAATTACATAATAAATTTGAACATATGGAGTATGAAGATCCGAAAAGCAAAAATTTTAGTACATGACATTCGCACGAAGTGCACTTTGGTGGAATGACCTTTATAGTACACGTTGGTAAACCCTCCTCACCGGTAAAAATCTCGTCATACAATACTGGATTCGTTGGGCCGCCCCAAGAATCGATAAGCAACAGGAATTTTTCCTTATTTACGTATGGCGTCATCACATCAGTCAAAAAATCTTTCTACAGTGCTGTAGTCAGTTTGCCGGACTTGGAAGATGTGATGACAACGTTCGTATATGTTTTCGCATATTCATCCACAGACTTTTAAACCCTTGGTCAGGAATGAGTCACAACTTCTCGAAATAGTATGGGGGAAGCTAGCTAGCTACCTACAATACTCGTGGAAGACCGAGACCTCGGAATCACGACCTGTGCGTACACTGTAAAAAAAAAAAAAGGTAAATTCAACTCGAAAACGATTGAATCAACTCATTTCTAGAGTAACATATGGCGAACCACATTTTCGAGTTGATTCAACTCATATATAGCGCCGTTTTAACCACAATATGTAGCACGATAAACTCGATTTGTGGTTGTCTCAACACGAGATGTGACTGGTTCGACAATATATCTATTTGATGTGACTCATTAGTATGGTTGGAACAGCTACATTTTTAGTTGACTGAACTCGATCTGATGGTACAATTAACTCGATTTGTGGCTCTTTCAATCAAAAATAAAGTCCATGTACGCAGAAATATAGTTCAAGCCACTAAATATTCGGTAGAACGAGCTCGATTTGTGGTTGTCTCAACTCGCGATGTGGCTCATTCAACCTGATATTTATTTGATGTGACTTATCAACATGGTTAAAACAGCCACATTTTTGGTTGATTGAACTCGATCCGATGGTATATTTAACTCGATTTGTGGCTCCTTCAACCAAAAATAAAATCCACGTATGCAGAAATATAGTTGAGGCAACTAAATATTCGGTGGAACGAACTCGATTTATGTTTGTCTTAACTCGCGATGTGGCTCATTCAACCGGATGTACATTTCGCGTTTCTTAAATTTCGAACTTCAAAATTAATAAAAAAAAAATTATAATGCATTTATCGCGATAACAATATAACAGAAATGATATCACACGAAAAAAAAAGTTCTCCGTTGATATTCACTCACTACAGAATTTCTGTCTGAGCCGGGACTCGAACCGCCTACCTACAAGTTTCCTACCTAATGCCTGCTTACTAACCCGGGACGCTACCTATTGCGCTATCGACTACTATTGAATTTCGTTCATCAATTTTCCCATATACGCTGCATGCTGGCTCATACTTACAAAATTGAATGCGTCATTACCATTACCATTTGACGATTTTGATTAGTAATAGATTAATTTTCACACAACTTTGCTAGTTTTATATTTATATTTTGTATTTATATTTTGAGTTTCGATTGAACTTTTAATCGAGTCGTTCCACCTCTTTTTCGTTGAAATGACGACGCATAGTAATCGGATAAACCACAAATGTAGTTGAATCAACATGATATTTGGTTAAAAGAGCTGGTTATAGAGTTGCTTCAAACATCTGTGGCAGTACGATGAGCCACATAAAAGAGTTGTTTCAACATCAATTGCGATAAATAGAACCTCATAATGTAGTCGATTGAACTTTTAATTGAGTCCTTCCAACTCTTTTTCAGAGTTAAAATGACGACGCATAGTAATCGGATAAACCATAAATGTAGTTGAATCAATCTAATATTTGGTTGAAAGAGCTGCTTATGATGTTGTTTCAAACATTTATGGTAGTAGAACGAGCCATATAAAAGAGTTGTTTTAACATCAATTGTGATAAATAGAACCACACAATGTAGTCGATTGAACTTTTAATCGAGTCCTTCCAACTCTTTTTCAGAGTTAAAATGACGATGCATAGTAATCGAATAAACCACAAATGTAGTTGAATCAACCTAATATTTCGTTCAAAGAGCTGTTAATTGAGTTGTTTCATTCAATTATCGTAGTCGAACGAACTGCAGAAAAAGTTGGACCAACTATTCTGTTGTGAGTGATTCAACTCTGAAATGAGTTCGGTCAACTCGTTAGGTGGCTGTTTTGACCGAATATGTTAACGCGATTTCAGAGTTGAAGCAACTATTCCATGTACATGCTTTAACTCGATATTCGGTTGACCCAACTCAATTTGAGTTGTTCTAACTCATTTTTTTCAACTCGATTTCTCGAGTTGAATTTACCATTTTTTTTTACAGTGTACCTTTTTCATAGTTGAATATTTATTCATTTACTTACAGAAATATTAATGTAATCGCATAGCAGTTTGTTCCACCCGAAGTGTCCTTGCTCGTGCGCTTGCTTAATTATTTCGAGCTGCATTGTTCTCGGAACCACCATATATTCGTTTCCATCATACTCGCGATATAAAATTCCCTCTTTTGACAAAGAGAATTCGTCCTTTCTACCTGATCGTACCGCGTAAATTATTTTCATTAATTCTGGATCGTCTGCTTGTGCTCTCTGGATTTTCTCTATTAATCCGTCTCGGCCAACCTGTACTAACAATATATCCACGGGGTTTCTCCTCAGCGCGTCGACACGACGCATAGACATGCCGGGCTGATGCTCGATCGTGTCGTTATACTGGTCAATCAAAAGGGCCCAGTGGGCCACCCTTAAACACAAATCCTTCTTTTTCATAGTCAGTCTAAATTCAGGGAAAAAAGCGTTCAACTTGGAAATTCGCACATCGCTTCCGCATTATTTTACTTCGCTTATACAAAGCTAATTCTCTATGAGGAAGCCAAATTTGGGAAAAACTCACATGCTGTATAGAGAGATCTTTATGAGCGAGATAAAATAATGAGGAAGGATGGATGAAGGGAGGATTTTTATTTTATACGAAAATTATAATATCCGGCGATGTGGTTTCTGAAAAGATATCGTTAAGACGGTAATAAGTCGCATTATCATTAAGACGCTAAGACAGATATCATTAAGACGTCATTAAGATATCATTAAAGTACGTCGTAAATCCACGCATATCGATTTCATTCCAACTTCCGTTTCTTCGTTGACTAAAATATGAAAAATTCGATAATCTACATTTTCGTATCTTTGCGACACGTGTTGTCACGTACATCGTGGATATTTTTTGACTCTTATTTTTCTCGCAACAATCGATACGCCATCTGTGTACATTGATACTATATTTTATCTCCAATGCTGTTGTTATTTAAAAAAATTTTCCCTCGTTTCTCCCTACTCTTCGTACCAATCGAACAGACATACGTTACACAACAGTTTAAGGATGTATGTTAGCTAAGTCGATTACTAGTTTTCTAATTGAAAATTTTAGATGTTAGAAAAGACGGTATATAGCATTTTTTAAGATTTTTTGCCAAATTTTCGCCCATGTGAATTCTGAGATATACTCCTGCGATAAAAATACTTTTTTTTATTCCTAGATTTTATGGAAAAATTTTCAGAATTTTAAACCTGGGCCAAATTCATTTAAAAAAACAAACAAATTTTTTTAATTATTTGCAAAATATTGAGAAATTAAAAATATCAGTGATAGTTTATTGTAGAGAATAAAAAAAAATTAAATGTCTCTTGGTAAAATTTTTTTTCCCCATATCTTGATGGTAAGAAAAATTTTTACCAAGGGACATTTAATTTTTATTTTTCTCTACAATAAACTATCACTGACATTTTTAATTTTTCAAAATTTTGAAAATAATTTTTTTTCAAAAAATAAATTTGGTAATTACCTTTCGCATTTTTACCCCTAGTGTAGATTCACCCCGTGACAGTGTCAGCAGCCCCGCAGGTAATAGAAAAAAGAAACGAAATAAAGTCGAAAACGACGAGCATCAAATTCGGACTTTGGATATTCTTGGAGCATATAATTAGCATTTAATTACTGCGTAATTACTTTTCCGAATTTTTCATTCCCATACATCCATATGAACGTGAATTTATGAATAAGAAAAGATTCTACGAGAAAAGCAACGTACAGCATTCGATTTCCACTCCTTGCGAAAATTAATTTAAAAAAAAAATGAATTCATTTTTACGGATAACTTTCGTTGCCTAAAATCTTGGATACCCCATCAAGCTTTCTTAACAACGGGAAGAATTGAGGAAGCAAAGTACAATCTGCATTGCAGACTGTGTTCAGGTTTTCAGTGAGACGATTCTGAGATTATTGTCCAAAAAGAAAAAAAACGTATCGCTTCAAATTCATATTTTATGCACCTCGAGAACTTTGAAAAAAGTTACGAAATACAATTCAAACATAGATCACGTGATGCTGAAAAACAACTTTTGTATTTTATCGTTACGCAAGTGTAATGAAGAATTTCGTGTCAAAAGCAGCATCGTTTACCCCACCCATGAGAGCATCGGCCCATCAGCGCTGCGGTGTGTGTTGAAGTTAATGAGGGCGCGGCGGGGAACGGTGAGAATTTCAAGCTTCGAGTACGACGCAAAGAAATCCAAATGTGAAAAAAAATCATCGCTCGTGAGATCTCAAAAACTTTGTTGTTCAATAATCAGAATACAGAAAAGTTATCAACGTATCGTTAAAAAAAAAAAACAGTTGTCGAACAAATCATCAAAATTTACTTTTTTTCTTTGGATCAAACGAATTTCATTGATTTCTTTGAATGCGAGTGAATTTCTGTTTTTAGAATTTTTCCTCTTTTTCGAAAAACTTAACCAATTCATTTTAAGTGTCGAAATAAAACTTTGTCTGATGATTCGTTGAACACTTTTTTTGGTTTAATAAGTCTAATAAGTCGCATTATCATTAAGACGCTAAGACAGATATCATTAAGACGTCATTAAGATATCATTAAACTACGTCGTAAATCCACGCATATCGATTTTATTCCAACTTTCGTTCCTTCGTTGACTAAAATATGAAAAATTCGATAATCTACATTTTCGTATCTTTGCGACACGTGTTGTCACGTACATCGTGGATATTTTTTGACTCCTATTTTTCTCGCAACAATCGATACGCCATCTGTGTACATTGATATTATATTTTAGCTCCAATGCCGTTGTTATTTTTAATTTTTTTTCCTCGTTTCTCCCTACTCTTCGTACCAATCGAACAGGCATACGTTACACAACAGTTTAAGGATGTATGTTAGCTAAGTCGATTACTAGTTTTCTAATTGAAAATTTTAGATGTTAGAAAAGACGGTATATAACATTTTTAAGATTTTTTGCCCAATTTTCGCCCATGTGAATTCTGATTATACATTGTCAAAATTTTTCTCATGTGCTCCGTTACACGCGGAAACGGACAAATCGGGAAACCGTCGCTCGTGCCTTCGCGGGTGCGCGGGTGCCGGGCGGGTAACGTGTGAGGGAGAGATCCGTGTCACGACATATCCCGAGTGTGCATGATTTTACAACTCGAGCTGTTTTATTCTTACAATTTCTTGACAATTATATGTATATGAAAAGCTTTTCGTTCTTCGTAAACTTCTGTCCAAAGATGAGAAGGATTATTGGGATCTATTTTCATTAAATTCCTAACATTTTTCGTATAGTTATTAAGAGTTGCATGAGATTGTATGGTTTTTATACGGCCCGTGAATAAACGATTGACGAATTACTTGAAACACACTTTCTGCCTAAGGTATCCTCATGTCTAGTAATTTAAACTTCTAATAGAATTCCTCATTTATACTTGAATGTATATTACTGTCTCACTAACTTTGACGCGAAAATATCCGATAGCCACTTTTTTGAGGGGTGGTCAGTTTCGCCCCAGCTTCCCGGTTTTTTTAAATAACTAGCAGCAGCGAGTCACATTGCACACAGCTACCCTTGCTGCCTTTGCTACGAAAATGCTCATAGGCAATTTTTTTTTTTTTTGTGGTCGATTTTGCCTAACAGGGCGTTTTTGCCCCATTTTCCCCTATATATTCGAACTCGGCAGGAATTTGATGGATTCGTTTTTTCATTCTTTTAGTTTTCCAACGCCCTTAAATATAATATCATCAATAAATAAAAAAAAAAAAAATGAAGTATGAAAATCCAAAAATGTTCAGTTTTAGTGCGTGAATTACAGCATGTAGGTATTTGATGAGTTCGTTGTTTTTTTTATTTTTTAAATTTTTTCAACACCATAGATTGAAATTTAAAATCTTGAGCGCTAAAAAAAAATTCGTCGTACCACCATCCACGTGTAAAATTCCCGAACTAAAGTTGAACGCAAAACGTGAATATATCAAAACAAAAAAATTCCTCATTTCTTAAATTTTTAACGAAAAGATTTTTCATATTCCACGCTTTGTTTTTTTTTTATACTGCACGATCTTGAGAAGAAAAATAGACCTCCCACACGGCACAATATATTTCAGAAATATTTCAGAAATGTTTCACTTGAAACATGTAATATTTCATTGCAACATTTCAGAAATATGTCAGAAATATGTCCATGTCCGCGGAGATAACGAACGTTACATTGCTGACATATGTCAGAAATATGTCAGAAACATTTCGGTAATATGTCAGAAATATTTCAACGATATATTTCAGAAATGTTTCAGAAATGTTTCATTTGAAACATGTAATATTTCACTGCAACATTTCAGAAATATATCAGAAATATTCCGGTAATATATATTTTATAATAAATATTTTATTAGTTAAATCTTCGGATTTTTTATTTCTTCACATTATTTTGTCGTTGTTATAGGTCATAGAAGGGTTACACCGGGAAAAAAAAAAATGATGCATAGATTTCTCAATATGTATTTTTTCTCCTTGACGGGGAATCGAACCGGCGACCTACCTACCTATCCTATCTATCTACCTAACACTCTACCCACTACGCTATCGACTGTTTACGATCTTTCGATATTCATATGATGTATTTGACTCGCCAGAGAACACTTGATCATAGTTGTATGTTGGGAGCTACTCAAGGGATGGTGGTGGTCCGGTCTTTCATACTTTATTTAATGACCATGTCGGTTTTGGACGAAATTACGAACTTGAATGTGGCGAATCCAATATGGTGGATCAAAAATTCTAAAAATTCCATAATATAAAATGTACATGTCGGTGAACTAATGCCAAAGGGGCGTAAGCGCCTTTTTCGAAATTTCCGCGTTTGTACTGCCTGAAGGGCGTAAGTGCTATATTTAGCGGGTATAAGGTAAAGGATTTCTACAGCCAAACGGGCGTAAGGGACAAGGCGCTCACGCCCGTATGACAGTAAGAACTCGAATAATTGTTAAATCGGTCGAATCTTACTGGCAGAGGGGCGTATCTACACCCTAACAAAGTTTGTCGCTTACGCCCATGTGGCAGTATTAACTCGAATAAATTGTGAAATCGGTCAAATCTTACTACCAGAGAGGCGTATCTCCACTGCAAAAAGTTCCTTGCTTACGCCCTTGTGGCAGTAATAACTTTTTCGGAAATATTTCGGAAATATCGATAATTGTATATTTCAATTGACATATTTCAGAAATATTTCGGAAATGTCCAAAATGTTATATGGCAATTGACATATTTCAGAAATATTTCGGAAATATCCAAAATGTTATATTGCAATTGACATATTTCAGAAATATTTCGGAAATATCCAAAATGTTATATTGCAATTGACATATTTCAGAAATATTTCGGAAATATCCCAAATGTTATATTGCAATTGGCATATTTCGGAAATATTTCGGAAATATCCAAAATGTTATATTGCAATTGACATATATCAGAAATATTTCGGAAATATCCCAAATGTAATATTGCAATTGACATATTTCGGAAATATTTCGGAAATATCCAAAATGTTATATTGCAATTGACATATATCAGAAATATTTCGGAAATCTCCCAAATGTTATATTGCAATTGACATATTTCAGAAATATTTCGGAAATATCCAAAATGTAATATTGCAATTGACATATTTCGGAAATATTTCAGAAATATCGAAAATGTTATATTGCAATTGACATATTTCAGAAATATTTCGGAAATATCGAAAATGTTATATTGCAATTGACATATTTCTGAAACATTTCAGAAATATCAAAAATGTTATATTGCAGTTGACATATTTCAGGTACATTTCAGAAATATTTCGAAGTTATGTTATGAATCTGAAACGTTGAAACATTTCTGAAATATTTCTGACATATTTCGTGCCGTGTGGGCTTCTTAGGAATAATTTAATTCTGCTATTTACGTAATGAATTGAAGAAAATGGAGTAGGAAGATCCGAAAAAGCTGTCATTTTCGTACTTGAGGTGGCATAAATATATTTAAATTATGGGAAAAATTTACGGTATATACACGAATTAGGCAGAAATTTGATGCATTCGTTTCGTTTTATTTTTTTCTTAACTTTTTCAACCATCTTGAAAATAAAACCGTGTAGATTGCTTTTAACGACCGTACATTAAAACTTATAGTCCTAGACACTGAAAAAAAAAAATTTTTTTTACGACCATCGGCACATACTTCCTGACATAAAATTCCCGAACCAAAGTTTAACGCATTAACGTGAATTTTTCGACGCTAAAATTTTCCTCATTCTTTCAATTTTTAACGAAAATTTTTTCAATATTCCACGCTTTTTTTTTATACTATATGATCTTGAGAAAAATAATAATTCTCTATAGGGATAATTTAATTTAATTACATAATAAATTTGAACATATGGAGTATGAAGATCCGAAAAGCAAAAATTTTAGTACATGACATTCGCACGAAGTGCACTTTGGTGGAATGACCTTTATAGTACACGTTGGTAAACCCTCCTCACCGGTAAAAATCTCGTCATACAATACTGGATTCGTTGGGCCGCCCCAAGAATCGATAAGCAACAGGAATTTTTCCTTATTTACGTATGGCCTCATCACATCAGTCAAAAAATCTTTCTACAGTGCTGTAGTCAGTTTGCCGGACTTGGAAGATGTGATGACAACGTTCGTATATGTTTTCGCATATTCATCCACAGACTTTTAAACCCTTGGTCAGGAATGAGTCACAACTTCTCGAAATAGTATGGGGGAAGCTAGCTAGCTACCTACAATACTCGTGGAAGACCGAGACCTCGGAATCACGACCTGTGCGTACACTGTAAAAAAAAAAAAAAGGTAAATTCAACTCGAAAACGATTGAATCAACTCATTTCTAGAGTAACATATGGCGAACCACATTTTCGGGTTGATTCAACTCATATATAGCGCCGTTTTAACCACAATATGTAGCACGATAAACTCGATTTGTGGTTGTCTCAACACGAGATGTGACTGGTTCGACAATATATCTATTTGATGTGACTCATTAGTATGGTTGGAACAGCTACATTTTTAGTTGACTGAACTCGATCTGATGGTACAATTAACTCGATTTGTGGCTCTTTCAATCAAAAATAAAGTCCATGTACGCAGAAATATAGTTCAAGCCACTAAATATTCGGTAGAACGAGCTCGATTTGTGGTTGTCTCAACTCGCGATGTGGCTCATTCAACCTGATATTTATTTGATGTGACTTATCAACATGGTTAAAACAGCCACATTTTTGGTTGATTGAACTCGATCCGATGGTATATTTAACTCGATTTGTGGCTCCTTCAACCAAAAATAAAATCCACGTATGCAGAAATATAGTTGAGGCAACTAAATATTCGGTGGAACGAACTCGATTTATGTTTGTCTTAACTCGCGATGTGGCTCATTCAACCGGATGTACATTTCGCGTTTCTTAAATTTCGAACTTCAAAATTAATAAAAAAAAAATTATAATGCATTTATCGCGATAACAATATAACAGAAATGATATCACACGAAAAAAAAAAGTTCTCCGTTGATATTCACTCACTACAGAATTTCTGTCTGAGCCGGGACTCGAACCGCCTACCTACAAGTTTCCTACCTAATGCCTGCTTACTAACCCGGGACGCTACCTATTGCGCTATCGACTACTATTGAATTTCGTTCATCAATTTTCCCATATACGCTGCATGCTGGCTCATACTTACAAAATTGAATGCGTCATTACCATTACCATTTGACGATTTTGATTAGTAATAGATTAATTTTCACACAACTTTGCTAGTTTTATATTTATATTTTGTATTTATATTTTGAGTTTCGATTGAACTTTTAATCGAGTCGTTCCACCTCTTTTTCGTTGAAATGACGACGCATAGTAATCGGATAAACCACAAATGTAGTTGAATCAACATGATATTTGGTTAAAAGAGCTGGTTATAGAGTTGCTTCAAACATCTGTGGCAGTACGCTGAGCCACATAAAAGAGTTGTTTCAACATCAATTGCGATAAATAGAACCTCATAATGTAGTCGATTGAACTTTTAATTGAGTCCTTCCAACTCTTTTTCAGAGTTAAAATGACGACGCATAGTAATCGGATAAACCATAAATGTAGTTGAATCAATCTAATATTTGGTTGAAAGAGCTGCTTATGAAGTTGTTTCAAACATTTATGGTAGTAGAACGAGCCATATAAAAGAGTTGTTTTAACATCAATTGTGATAAATAGAACCACACAATGTAGTCGATTGAACTTTTAATCGAGTCCTTCCAACTCTTTTTCAGAGTTAAAATGACGATGCATAGTAATCGAATAAACCACAAATGTAGTTGAATCAACCTAATATTTCGTTCAAAGAGCTGTTAATTGAGTTGTTTCATTCAATTATCGTAGTCGAACGAACTGCAGAAAAAGTTGGACCAACTATTCTGTTGTGAGTGATTCAACTCTGAAATGAGTTCGGTCAACTCGTTAGGTGGCTGTTTTGACCGAATATGTTAACGCGATTTCAGAGTTGAAGCAACTATTCCATGTACATGCTTTAACTCGATATTCGGTTGACCCAACTCAATTTGAGTTGTTCTAACTCATTTTTTTCAACTCGATTTCTCGAGTTGAATTTACCATTTTTTTTTACAGTGTACCTTTTTCATAGTTGAATATTTATTCATTTACTTACAGAAATATTAATGTAATCGCATAGCAGTTTGTTCCACCCGAAGTGTCCTTGCTCGTGCGCTTGCTTAATTATTTCGAGCTGCATTGTTCTCGGAACCACCATATATTCGTTTCCATCATACTCGCGATATAAAATTCCCTCTTTTGACAAAGAGAATTCGTCCTTTCTACCTGATCGTACCGCGTAAATTATTTTCATTAATTCTGGATCGTCTGCTTGTGCTCTCTGGATTTTCTCTATTAATCCGTCTCGGCCAACCTGTACTAACAATATATCCACGGGGTTTCTCCTCAGCGCGTCGACACGACGCATAGACATGCCGGGCTGATGCTCGATCGTGTCGTTATACTGGTCAATCAAAAGGGCCCAGTGGGCCACCCTTAAACACAAATCCTTCTTTTTCATAGTCAGTCTAAATTCAGGGAAAAAAGCGTTCAACTTGGAAATTCGCACATCGCTTCCGCATTATTTTACTTCGCTTATACAAAGCTAATTCTCTATGAGGAAGCCAAATTTGGGAAAAACTCACATGCTGTATAGAGAGATCTTTATGAGCGAGATAAAATAATGAGGATGGATGGATGAAGGGAGGATTTTTATTTTATACGAAAATTATAATATCCGGCGATGTGGTTTCTGAAAAGATATCGTTAAGACGGTAATAAGTCGCATTATCATTAAGACGCTAAGACAGATATCATTAAGACGTCATTAAGATATCATTAAAGTACGTCGTAAATCCACGCATATCGATTTCATTCCAACTTCCGTTTCTTCGTTGACTAAAATATGAAAAATTCGATAATCTACATTTTCGTATCTTTGCGACACGTGTTGTCACGTACATCGTGGATATTTTTTGACTCTTATTTTTCTCGCAACAATCGATACGCCATCTGTGTACATTGATACTATATTTTATCTCCAATGCTGTTGTTATTTAAAAAAATTTTCCCTCGTTTCTCCCTACTCTTCGTACCAATCGAACAGACATACGTTACACAACAGTTTAAGGATGTATGTTAGCTAAGTCGATTACTAGTTTTCTAATTGAAAATTTTAGATGTTAGAAAAGACGGTATATAGCATTTTTTAAGATTTTTTGCCAAATTTTCGCCCATGTGAATTCTGAGATATACTCCTGCGATAAAAATACTTTTTTTTATTCCTAGATTTTATGGAAAAATTTTCAGAATTTTAAACCTGGGCCAAATTCATTTAAAAAAACAAACAAATTTTTTTAATTATTTGCAAAATATTGAGAAATTAAAAATATCAGTGATAGTTTATTGTAGAGAATAAAAAAAAATTAAATGTCTCTTGGTAAAATTTTTTTTCCCCATATCTTGATGGTAAGAAAAATTTTTACCAAGGGACATTTAATTTTTATTTTTCTCTACAATAAACTATCACTGACATTTTTAATTTTTCAAAATTTTGAAAATAATTTTTTTTCAAAAAATAAATTTGGTAATTACCTTTCGCATTTTTACCCCTAGTGTAGATTCACCCCGTGACAGTGTCAGCAGCCCCGCAGGTAATAGAAAAAAGAAACGAAATAAAGTCGAAAACGACGAGCATCAAATTCGGACTTTGGATATTCTTGGAGCATATAATTAGCATTTAATTACTGCGTAATTACTTTTCCGAATTTTTCATTCCCATACATCCATATGAACGTGAATTTATGAATAAGAAAAGATTCTACGAGAAAAGCAACGTACAGCATTCGATTTCCACTCCTTGCGAAAATTAATTTAAAAAAAAAATGAATTCATTTTTACGGATAACTTTCGTTGCCTAAAATCTTGGATACCCCATCAAGCTTTCTTAACAACGGGAAGAATTGAGGAAGCAAAGTACAATCTGCATTGCAGACTGTGTTCAGGTTTTCAGTGAGACGATTCTGAGATTATTGTCCAAAAAGAAAAAAAACGTATCGCTTCAAATTCATATTTTATGCACCTCGAGAACTTTGAAAAAAGTTACGAAATACAATTCAAACATAGATCACGTGATGCTGAAAAACAACTTTTGTATTTTATCGTTACGCAAGTGTAATGAAGAATTTCGTGTCAAAAGCAGCATCGTTTACCCCACCCATGAGAGCATCGGCCCATCAGCGCTGCGGTGTGTGTTGAAGTTAATGAGGGCGCGGCGGGGAACGGTGAGAATTTCAAGCTTCGAGTACGACGCAAAGAAATCCAAATGTGAAAAAAAATCATCGCTCGTGAGATCTCAAAAACTTTGTTGTTCAATAATCAGAATACAGAAAAGTTATCAACGTATCGTTAAAAAAAAAAAACAGTTGTCGAACAAATCATCAAAATTTACTTTTTTTCTTTGGATCAAACGAATTTAAACGGGACTTTTAGCCATGTACAAAATAAAACGGGACTTTTAGCCATGTACCAGTCGTTGCAACAAACTGCTGAGCGGGGAGTAACTTTTCCGGAAACTGGCGATTCCCTGTAGGAACACCAACTCTGGTGAATGGCTCACCTGGATCTAGGAATTTTCCACAGTTTCGCATGTGGCGGGGGGGCATCACGAAGTTTCGAAGGATTTCAAGTGGAAGGCCTTACAAATTAGAAAGATTTAAAGTGCAGAGAAGGGTCCCTGAAAAAAATACATGATGTCAACATAGCAAGGACATTTGGACAATGCATCAGTGAAAAGTCTTCGTATTTTCCGCCATGTGGGCCAACATTTCACAATGAGATGGCGCTGTGGTAACTTCCGGCTGAAAGAATCCAGACCCGGGATTGGGACAAGTGGGCTAAATGGCAAATGTCCGTTTCATTGCTTTGCCGGCTTAAGGCAATCCTTGCACTTTTTGGCACCAATTGGAGGATTTTGTGAATTTGAAATATTGTAATCCCGAAACACTTTTTCGTTGAGACTGCAAAGTTTCAGATCACGATGCCGACTTTTTCCGCAAGAAATTTCAATTTTTAAACCGCCCTTTTAGCACAGGGTATACGAAAAAAAATTAGCTCACAACAAGTTCAATTGAAAAATGAACCTACTTGAATACCGGAGGAGTGATTCATTTGATAATGAATTTTTTCACGAAATTATGAGCTTTCGACGGATCGCATAAAAAAAGTAGGGTCACGTTATGCTCGGCATAGAAATTTCGAATTAATGATCAGCACAACTCAGACAGTTTATGATGTAACCAATCAGCTGAGGGCCCTCTGCTAAGAGTGTTGCGTTAATTCATGCGAATTTCAATTATTTGTCAATATCAAACTGTCCGCCACTATTATTTCCGTGTGTGATGAAATTATATTAGCTATCAAAATCAATTAAAAGTTATGTAATCATACAATATACATGTACTTATTACAAAACTTCTAACAGTGTTGAGGTTAACCGAGATGACACGATTCAACGGACTGGTCAATAAGACAACAAAAAATCGAAATTATGATTATTTTTTTAAATTAACTCAAGTTCTAAAAAATATCTCCATAGTTATTATAAATTCTGACAACTACTTTTACGTATCATATCCAATTTTTATAACTTTTTTCAATGATTTTATTCCTAAAACATTCGATCACACGACTATAGTCTGCCACAAGGATTACCTCAAATTATCGTGGTTGCCCACTTTTTGTTAGAGAAAGCCTCATTCTTTTCTTGACTGCTAGTTTTAGCCAGATAAACAAACGGATCAACTGTTAGTCGTTTGATTACAACAATTTAAGATTGTACTTAATAATTTTTGTGATCAATTGCAAGACTCGAACATTCTGCCGTTTAATTGGGAGCGAAGGGGTACACGCTGAGCCAACAATCCCACACTGCAGGACCGCGTTCAGAAATCATCCCTGGGTAAGTAGCTTCTTTCTCACGCAACCTCAACACTCTCTCTCTTTTTCTATCTTACACGTCTACAATTTACGAACGGGGGCCCCAGTGCGATTGAAATAACGATGAAACGGGATAGGTACGAGTGAAATGGAATCAGTGACAATAGGGGCCGCAACGAGAGTCGACCCTGATTGTGAGAAAGTTTTCCAGGTGTAACTTTCGTCGACAATATTGCATACTTTATGATAAGATAAAAATCGGAAAAAATTCACCCATAATAAAGACGATAGGAAGATTAATTTTGAATAATAATAATGCCAAAAAGTTATCAATAAATTATTTACACAAAACATTGTTTAAAAAATTTTTAGGGAATGTTTTTTTTTTGACACGGGAAATGAATTCGGTGATTTTTCTGACCACGCATAAAATTTTCTTACCATTTTGAAATTTCGGTTTTCGAAAAATTTTTAATTTTTAAAAATGAAGGGAAAATCGTGAATTTTGGATATGTTTTCGTAAAAACGTTATATATTACAATTAAGTTTCCGGGGCATTGAACGAATAGTTACGTAAATACAACCTGTAAAAATTTCCGAAAACCGAAATTTCAAAATGATAAGAAAATTTTAAAAAAATGTATGTTTAGTCATAAAAATCAACGAATTCATTTCACATGACAAAAAAACATTCTCTAAAAATTTGTTAAACAATGTCTTGTTTAAACAATTTATTGATAACTTTTGGGCATTATTATTATTAAAAAAGTAATCTTCTTATCGTCTTTATTGTGGTTGAATTTTTTTCGATTTTTATCTTATCATGAAGTATGCAATATTATCGACGAAAGTCACTTTTGGTTGGTAAGATACGTCCGATACATCCTCAAGCGAGGGGCTATTCACTCTTGAAATCGCTGAACCACCCTGCTCTTAAATCAGAATGGAAATCACGAGAAATCGGATCGAATCACATGAAATCAACGTTACTCAAACGTCGTTGAAACCACTAAAAATCAGAATGAAATCACTCCGAGTTTTTTTAAATCAACGTGAAATCACGTAAAGTCAGGAAATTACCAGAAATCACGTAATATGTGCAAAATATTTTAAAAAAAAAATTTACGGCGTGCTACTATCAAACTACGCCCACTAGAACAAAGCACGCAAACGTGCTCTAAAGCGTTTTTTGCTATCAAGCGATATAAGTATCAGCATCGAGCGCAACATAGTTTTTAACTCTTGAGCGAGGCTCGATCTGGGCGAGGTCTTGAGTCTCATCTTTAGTTGAGTCAGTCAAAGAAAGTTTTTCACCGTGCCGATTGTGAAATATACTTGTAAACAGAATTGAGCGTGAGTAATGGCAAATTAATCAAATGAAAACGTATTTTGTGAAACAAATGCCGAACGCAACCTGCCCCGCACGTCGCCCGCGCCGCGCCCCGCAACCCTAGTATACTGTAATTTGATGTTTGAGCGATAAATAATAAATCATTCCACTGTACGTACTTTCAGTGATTTCGGAAATTGATTCGTTCAAAACGTGAGAAATCACACATGAAGTCACATGTATTTTAAAATCACTTGAATCATTCATGAAATCACTGAAATCATGTAAAATCGACTTCACTCTGAAATCACTTGTACACCGCACTTGGTAGTGAATAGCCCCTCGCCGCTCACATGACAGAGAAAATTCTCGAACGAACAGTCCGGTGCACGTTTAAAATTTTACGCGGGATACTTGGCCACATTATTATTATTATTATTATTATTATTATTTTATTTTTTAATTACAGAAACAAACTTGTCCAATTATCACAAGATCGTTTCTATAATTTCGAACTATCGATGTACATTAAAAGTCATCGAATCAATGGTAAGAAACAAAGGGGAAAGAAAAAACCAGCCTTGCAGAGAACTACGTTAGTGTCAAAGACGTTTCCCACGAGATCATAATATGTTGGGCCAGAGTTATTCCATCAATCGACATGAAGGATTTCAACATCGGCTAATTTTTTATTCCAATGGATTAAACATCGAAAGATTTTGACTGTCATGGATAATTTTTTTTCTCTTCCCCGCCTCGCCAATGCTATATGTGTTCGGAGAAATTATTCGTTCCATATATTTGAACCGTTTTGATGGATATAGTGCGGGAAACTTAAATGCATATTCATAAGATGCATCTACGGTTTTCCGATAGACCAGTCGCGGAAAGATGGAGCCACGACGTTTGACCACGTGTTGCCCCACTCAAAACGTACACGAGAAAGGATCATGCTGATTTATCGTAGAGCGGTGCCTTTTCCATTGATTTTTTTTCGATATTCCATTTTTCATTTTTTTTTTTTTTTTTTCGAAGAAAATCATAAATTCTAAGCAACGAGAAAACAAAGAAACAAACAAAGAAACCCACCGACTTCGCCGTCCACGGACACATGAGCGCCAAATTTTTTGCCGGGAAATACGCTGCCATTCTCGAGCAATAGATAAGCGTCGTTTCCCTGATTGCTGCTGCACATGGCTGGTATTTTATGAAACGTTAAACACGTGTTTATACCGCGATAACCGTGTGCGTACTGGCCCCAGAGATGGGTAGGGAGATGCGCAACGCTGGCATTTTAGGTGTACCCACCAGAGTGGCGCTGATGACATAGCGGTCAAACCTAGAGTATGATTTTGTGATCATCGCCTCGGTCGATGCTGCAGAGCTCTTTGGTATTAGGATATCGGGGTGCAGTGTTCGATATTTTAGTGGATATTGCAGAACGCACTTGGTGCTAATGGGTAAGTTAGACTGTGCGTTTCAAAATGTTTTTAATGATCACGAATCGTTATTTTGAATATGCACTCGTCTGCTTCCGAAAGTCAAAATTTTAAGAAACAATCGTTTAAATTTATGAAGGAAATGAAAATCATCTTTGAAAATCACGCTTCTGCGTGAAATTTTAAGTCGATCATCCACATGGTTGGGGAGTAATTAATTATTGAAGCTGCACGTTTATTCGCGGGCCGTATAAAAACCATACAATCTCATGCAACTCTTAATAACTATACGAAAAATGTTAGGAATTTAATGAAAATAGATCCAAATAATCCTTCTCATCTTTGGACAGAAGTTTACGAAGAACGAAAAGCTTTTCATATACATATAATTGTCAAGAAATTGTAAGAATAAAACAGCTCAAGTTGTAAAATCATGCACACTGGGGATATGTCGTGACACGGATCTCTCCCTCACACGTTACCCGCCCGGCACCCGCGCACCCGCGAAGGCACGCCTACCCCAGAAAAATTGTTTTTCGACTGAATGATGATTCTTAGGATAAGTAAACATGATCTTCTCGTGCATTCACTGACGTGACGGTTGAGAAGCAAAAGACCCATGCAGAATAACGCGTTGCAGCACAATCCCGTTTTGAACCAAAATGAACATGTAGCCCATTTTAGATCTGAAAAAATATGGCCTACAAGCCCTGCTAAAAGGATTCACATTTCTTCCAATTTGTAGGCCTTTGTAAGTTTTCGATTTCAACTTCGGAAGAAATTAAGATATTCCGTTGACTCTCAAAAGAGAATATTATTAATCGCTTTTTATCAATTCACGCTTTTATTGATTCACCCGAGAGCGCGCAACCATCCCACTCTAACCATTTGAATTTCTCACTAAATAAAATGTCAACTTTTAGAAAAAAATTCAAGAAAATGATTAAATATTGAGGTGCATGTAGAATTGATTTTCCCGTCCTTTAAACGTATCTCGAGAATTTACACATTTTCATCGAAAATAAAAAATAAAAATTGTTCGATAACCGTTTGTACAATCACACTAAAACTTGTTGAATTTCCAATCTTCCGAATCAAATTTCTAGAGCGGAGACATTGATTGATAATTGGTAGAGTGGCCCATATAAATGAAGGTTGAAGCTCTTATTGACGAATTACTTGAAACACACTTTCTGCCTAAGGTATCCTCATGTCTAGTAATTTAAACTTCTAATAGAATTCCTCATTTATACTTGAATGTATATTACTGTCTCACTAACTTTGACGCGAAAATATCCGATAGCCACTTTTTTGAGGGGTGGTCAGTTTCGCCCCAGCTTCCCGGTTTTTTTAAATAACTAGCAGCAGCGAGTCACATTGCACACAGCTACCCTTGCTGCCTTTGCTACGAAAATGCTCATAGGCAATTTTTTTTTTTTTTGTGGTCGATTTTGCCTAACAGGGCGTTTTTGCCCCATTTTCCCCTATATATTCGAACTCGGCAGGAATTTGATGGATTCGTTTTTTTATTCTTTTAGTTTTCCAACGCCCTTAAATATAATATCATCAATAAATAAAAAAAAAAAAAATGAAGTATGAAAATCCAAAAATGTTCAGTTTTAGTGCGTGAATTACAGCATGTAGGTATTTGATGAGTTCGTTGTTTTTTTTATTTTTTAAATTTTTTCAACACCATAGATTGAAATTTAAAATCTTGAGCGCTAAAAAAAAATTCGTCGTACCACCATCCACGTGTAAAATTCCCGAACTAAAGTTGAACGCAAAACGTGAATATATCAAAACAAAAAAATTCCTCATTTCTTAAATTTTTAACGAAAAGATTTTTCATATTCCACGCTTTGTTTTTTTTTTATACTGCACGATCTTGAGAAGAAAAATAGACCTTCTTAGGAATAATTTAATTCTGCTATTTACGTAATGAATTGAAGAAAATGGAGTAGGAAGATCCGAAAAAGCTGTCATTTTCGTACTTGAGGTGGCATAAATATATTTAAATTATGGGAAAAATTTACGGTATATACACGAATTAGGCAGAAATTTGATGCATTCGTTTCGTTTTATTTTTTTCTTAACTTTTTCAACCATCTTGAAAATAAAACCGTGTAGATTGCTTTTAACGACCGTACATTAAAACTTATAGTCCTAGACACTGAAAAAAAAAATTTTTTTTTACGACCATCGGCACATACTTCCTGACATAAAATTCCCGAACCAAAGTTTAACGCATTAACGTGAATTTTTCGACGCTAAAATTTTCCTCATTCTTTCAATTTTTAACGAAAATTTTTTCAATATTCCACGCTTTTTTTTTATACTATATGATCTTGAGAAAAATAATAATTCTCTATAGGGATAATTTAATTTAATTACATAATAAATTTGAACATATGGAGTATGAAGATCCGAAAAGCAAAAATTTTAGTACATGACATTCGCACGAAGTGCACTTTGGTGGAATGACCTTTATAGTACACGTTGGTAAACCCTCCTCACCGGTAAAAATCTCGTCATACAATACTGGATTCGTTGGGCCGCCCCAAGAATCGATAAGCAACAGGAATTTTTCCTTATTTACGTATGGCGTCATCACATCAGTCAAAAAATCTTTCTACAGTGCTGTAGTCAGTTTGCCGGACTTGGAAGATGTGATGACAACGTTCGTATATGTTTTCGCATATTCATCCACAGACTTTTAAACCCTTGGTCAGGAATGAGTCACAACTTCTCGAAATAGTATGGGGGAAGCTAGCTAGCTACCTACAATACTCGTGGAAGACCGAGACCTCGGAATCACGACCTGTGCGTACACTGTAAAAAAAAAAAAAGGTAAATTCAACTCGAAAACGATTGAATCAACTCATTTCTAGAGTAACATATGGCGAACCACATTTTCGAGTTGATTCAACTCATATATAGCGCCGTTTTAACCACAATATGTAGCACGATAAACTCGATTTGTGGTTGTCTCAACACGAGATGTGACTGGTTCGACAATATATCTATTTGATGTGACTCATTAGTATGGTTGGAACAGCTACATTTTTAGTTGACTGAACTCGATCTGATGGTACAATTAACTCGATTTGTGGCTCTTTCAATCAAAAATAAAGTCCATGTACGCAGAAATATAGTTCAAGCCACTAAATATTCGGTAGAACGAGCTCGATTTGTGGTTGTCTCAACTCGCGATGTGGCTCATTCAACCTGATATTTATTTGATGTGACTTATCAACATGGTTAAAACAGCCACATTTTTGGTTGATTGAACTCGATCCGATGGTATATTTAACTCGATTTGTGGCTCCTTCAACCAAAAATAAAATCCACGTATGCAGAAATATAGTTGAGGCAACTAAATATTCGGTGGAACGAACTCGATTTATGTTTGTCTTAACTCGCGATGTGGCTCATTCAACCGGATGTACATTTCGCGTTTCTTAAATTTCGAACTTCAAAATTAATAAAAAAAAAATTATAATGCATTTATCGCGATAACAATATAACAGAAATGATATCACACGAAAAAAAAAGTTCTCCGTTGATATTCACTCACTACAGAATTTCTGTCTGAGCCGGGACTCGAACCGCCTACCTACAAGTTTCCTACCTAATGCCTGCTTACTAACCCGGGACGCTACCTATTGCGCTATCGACTACTATTGAATTTCGTTCATCAATTTTCCCATATACGCTGCATGCTGGCTCATACTTACAAAATTGAATGCGTCATTACCATTACCATTTGACGATTTTGATTAGTAATAGATTAATTTTCACACAACTTTGCTAGTTTTATATTTATATTTTGTATTTATATTTTGAGTTTCGATTGAACTTTTAATCGAGTCGTTCCACCTCTTTTTCGTTGAAATGACGACGCATAGTAATCGGATAAACCACAAATGTAGTTGAATCAACATGATATTTGGTTAAAAGAGCTGGTTATAGAGTTGCTTCAAACATCTGTGGCAGTACGATGAGCCACATAAAAGAGTTGTTTCAACATCAATTGCGATAAATAGAACCTCATAATGTAGTCGATTGAACTTTTAATTGAGTCCTTCCAACTCTTTTTCAGAGTTAAAATGACGACGCATAGTAATCGGATAAACCATAAATGTAGTTGAATCAATCTAATATTTGGTTGAAAGAGCTGCTTATGATGTTGTTTCAAACATTTATGGTAGTAGAACGAGCCATATAAAAGAGTTGTTTTAACATCAATTGTGATAAATAGAACCACACAATGTAGTCGATTGAACTTTTAATCGAGTCCTTCCAACTCTTTTTCAGAGTTAAAATGACGATGCATAGTAATCGAATAAACCACAAATGTAGTTGAATCAACCTAATATTTCGTTCAAAGAGCTGTTAATTGAGTTGTTTCATTCAATTATCGTAGTCGAACGAACTGCAGAAAAAGTTGGACCAACTATTCTGTTGTGAGTGATTCAACTCTGAAATGAGTTCGGTCAACTCGTTAGGTGGCTGTTTTGACCGAATATGTTAACGCGATTTCAGAGTTGAAGCAACTATTCCATGTACATGCTTTAACTCGATATTCGGTTGACCCAACTCAATTTGAGTTGTTCTAACTCATTTTTTTCAACTCGATTTCTCGAGTTGAATTTACCATTTTTTTTTACAGTGTACCTTTTTCATAGTTGAATATTTATTCATTTACTTACAGAAATATTAATGTAATCGCATAGCAGTTTGTTCCACCCGAAGTGTCCTTGCTCGTGCGCTTGCTTAATTATTTCGAGCTGCATTGTTCTCGGAACCACCATATATTCGTTTCCATCATACTCGCGATATAAAATTCCCTCTTTTGACAAAGAGAATTCGTCCTTTCTACCTGATCGTACCACGTAAATTATTTTCATTAATTCTGGATCGTCTGCTTGTGCTCTCTGGATTTTCTCTATTAATCCGTCTCGGCCAACCTGTACTAACAATATATCCACGGGGTTTCTCCTCAGCGCGTCGACACGACGCATAGACATGCCGGGCTGATGCTCGATCGTGTCGTTATACTGGTCAATCAAAAGGGCCCAGTGGGCCACCCTTAAACACAAATCCTTCTTTTTCATAGTCAGTCTAAATTCAGGGAAAAAAGCGTTCAACTTGGAAATTCGCACATCGCTTCCGCATTATTTTACTTCGCTTATACAAAGCTAATTCTCTATGAGGAAGCCAAATTTGGGAAAAACTCACATGCTGTATAGAGAGATCTTTATGAGCGAGATAAAATAATGAGGAAGGATGGATGAAGGGAGGATTTTTATTTTATACGAAAATTATAATATCCGGCGATGTGGTTTCTGAAAAGATATCGTTAAGACGGTAATAAGTCGCATTATCATTAAGACGCTAAGACAGATATCATTAAGACGTCATTAAGATATCATTAAAGTACGTCGTAAATCCACGCATATCGATTTCATTCCAACTTCCGTTTCTTCGTTGACTAAAATATGAAAAATTCGATAATCTACATTTTCGTATCTTTGCGACACGTGTTGTCACGTACATCGTGGATATTTTTTGACTCTTATTTTTCTCGCAACAATCGATACGCCATCTGTGTACATTGATACTATATTTTATCTCCAATGCTGTTGTTATTTAAAAAAATTTTCCCTCGTTTCTCCCTACTCTTCGTACCAATCGAACAGACATACGTTACACAACAGTTTAAGGATGTATGTTAGCTAAGTCGATTACTAGTTTTCTAATTGAAAATTTTAGATGTTAGAAAAGACGGTATATAGCATTTTTTAAGATTTTTTGCCAAATTTTCGCCCATGTGAATTCTGAGATATACTCCTGCGATAAAAATACTTTTTTTTATTCCTAGATTTTATGGAAAAATTTTCAGAATTTTAAACCTGGGCCAAATTCATTTAAAAAAACAAACAAATTTTTTTAATTATTTGCAAAATATTGAGAAATTAAAAATATCAGTGATAGTTTATTGTAGAGAATAAAAAAAAATTAAATGTCTCTTGGTAAAATTTTTTTTCCCCATATCTTGATGGTAAGAAAAATTTTTACCAAGGGACATTTAATTTTTATTTTTCTCTACAATAAACTATCACTGACATTTTTAATTTTTCAAAATTTTGAAAATAATTTTTTTTCAAAAAATAAATTTGGTAATTACCTTTCGCATTTTTACCCCTAGTGTAGATTCACCCCGTGACAGTGTCAGCAGCCCCGCAGGTAATAGAAAAAAGAAACGAAATAAAGTCGAAAACGACGAGCATCAAATTCGGACTTTGGATATTCTTGGAGCATATAATTAGCATTTAATTACTGCGTAATTACTTTTCCGAATTTTTCATTCCCATACATCCATATGAACGTGAATTTATGAATAAGAAAAGATTCTACGAGAAAAGCAACGTACAGCATTCGATTTCCACTCCTTGCGAAAATTAATTTAAAAAAAAAATGAATTCATTTTTACGGATAACTTTCGTTGCCTAAAATCTTGGATACCCCATCAAGCTTTCTTAACAACGGGAAGAATTGAGGAAGCAAAGTACAATCTGCATTGCAGACTGTGTTCAGGTTTTCAGTGAGACGATTCTGAGATTATTGTCCAAAAAGAAAAAAAACGTATCGCTTCAAATTCATATTTTATGCACCTCGAGAACTTTGAAAAAAGTTACGAAATACAATTCAAACATAGATCACGTGATGCTGAAAAACAACTTTTGTATTTTATCGTTACGCAAGTGTAATGAAGAATTTCGTGTCAAAAGCAGCATCGTTTACCCCACCCATGAGAGCATCGGCCCATCAGCGCTGCGGTGTGTGTTGAAGTTAATGAGGGCGCGGCGGGGAACGGTGAGAATTTCAAGCTTCGAGTACGACGCAAAGAAATCCAAATGTGAAAAAAAATCATCGCTCGTGAGATCTCAAAAACTTTGTTGTTCAATAATCAGAATACAGAAAAGTTATCAACGTATCGTTAAAAAAAAAAAACAGTTGTCGAACAAATCATCAAAATTTACTTTTTTTCTTTGGATCAAACGAATTTAAACGGGACTTTTAGCCATGTACAAAATAAAACGGGACTTTTAGCCATGTACCAGTCGTTGCAACAAACTGCTGAGCGGGGAGTAACTTTTCCGGAAACTGGCGATTCCCTGTAGGAACACCAACTCTGGTGAATGGCTCACCTGGATCTAGGAATTTTCCACAGTTTCGCATGTGGCGGGGGGGCATCACGAAGTTTCGAAGGATTTCAAGTGGAAGGCCTTACAAATTAGAAAGATTTAAAGTGCAGAGAAGGGTCCCTGAAAAAAATACATGATGTCAACATAGCAAGGACATTTGGACAATGCATCAGTGAAAAGTCTTCGTATTTTCCGCCATGTGGGCCAACATTTCACAATGAGATGGCGCTGTGGTAACTTCCGGCTGAAAGAATCCAGACCCGGGATTGGGACAAGTGGGCTAAATGGCAAAAGTCCGTTTCATTGCTTTGCCGGCTTAAGGCAATCCTTGCACTTTTTGGCACCAATTGGAGGATTTTGTGAATTTGAAATATTGTAATCCCGAAACACTTTTTCGTTGAGACTGCAAAGTTTCAGATCACGATGCCGACTTTTTCCGCAAGAAATTTCAATTTTTAAACCGCCCTTTTAGCACAGGGTATACGAAAAAAAATTAGCTCACAACAAGTTCAATTGAAAAATGAACCTACTTGAATACCGGAGGAGTGATTCATTTGATAATGAATTTTTTCACGAAATTATGAGCTTTCGACGGATCGCATAAAAAAAGTAGGGTCACGTTATGCTCGGCATAGAAATTTCGAATTAATGATCAGCACAACTCAGACAGTTTATGATGTAACCAATCAGCTGAGGGCCCTCTGCTAAGAGTGTTGCGTTAATTCATGCGAATTTCAATTATTTGTCAATATCAAACTGTCCGCCACTATTATTTCCGTGTGTGATGAAATTATATTAGCTATCAAAATCAATTAAAAGTTATGTAATCATACAATATACATGTACTTATTACAAAACTTCTAACAGTGTTGAGGTTAACCGAGATGACACGATTCAACGGACTGGTCAATAAGACAACAAAAAATCGAAATTATGATTATTTTTTTAAATTAACTCAAGTTCTAAAAAATATCTCCATAGTTATTATAAATTCTGACAACTACTTTTACGTATCATATCCAATTTTTATAACTTTTTTCAATGATTTTATTCCTAAAACATTCGATCACACGACTATAGTCTGCCACAAGGATTACCTCAAATTATCGTGGTTGCCCACTTTTTGTTAGAGAAAGCCTCATTCTTTTCTTGACTGCTAGTTTTAGCCAGATAAACAAACGGATCAACTGTTAGTCGTTTGATTACAACAATTTAAGATTGTACTTAATAATTTTTGTGATCAATTGCAAGACTCGAACATTCTGCCGTTTAATTGGGAGCGAAGGGGTACACGCTGAGCCAACAATCCCACACTGCAGGACCGCGTTCAGAAATCATCCCTGGGTAAGTAGCTTCTTTCTCACGCAACCTCAACACTCTCTCTCTTTTTCTATCTTACACGTCTACAATTTACGAACGGGGGCCCCAGTGCGATTGAAATAACGATGAAACGGGATAGGTACGAGTGAAATGGAATCAGTGACAATAGGGGCCGCAACGAGAGTCGACCCTGATTGTGAGAAAGTTTTCCAGGTGTAACTTTCGTCGACAATATTGCATACTTTATGATAAGATAAAAATCGGAAAAAATTCACCCATAATAAAGACGATAGGAAGATTAATTTTGAATAATAATAATGCCAAAAAGTTATCAATAAATTATTTACACAAAACATTGTTTAAAAAATTTTTAGGGAATGTTTTTTTTTTGACACGGGAAATGAATTCGGTGATTTTTCTGACCACGCATAAAATTTTCTTACCATTTTGAAATTTCGGTTTTCGAAAAATTTTTAATTTTTAAAAATGAAGGGAAAATCGTGAATTTTGGATATGTTTTCGTAAAAACGTTATATATTACAATTAAGTTTCCGGGGCATTGAACGAATAGTTACGTAAATACAACCTGTAAAAATTTCCGAAAACCGAAATTTCAAAATGATAAGAAAATTTTAAAAAAATGTATGTTTAGTCATAAAAATCAACGAATTCATTTCACATGACAAAAAAACATTCTCTAAAAATTTGTTAAACAATGTCTTGTTTAAACAATTTATTGATAACTTTTGGGCATTATTATTATTAAAAAAGTAATCTTCTTATCGTCTTTATTGTGGTTGAATTTTTTTCGATTTTTATCTTATCATGAAGTATGCAATATTATCGACGAAAGTCACTTTTGGTTGGTAAGATACGTCCGATACATCCTCAAGCGAGGGGCTATTCACTCTTGAAATCGCTGAACCACCCTGCTCTTAAATCAGAATGGAAATCACGAGAAATCGGATCGAATCACATGAAATCAACGTTACTCAAACGTCGTTGAAACCACTAAAAATCAGAATGAAATCACTCCGAGTTTTTTTAAATCAACGTGAAATCACGTAAAGTCAGGAAATTACCAGAAATCACGTAATATGTGCAAAATATTTTAAAAAAAAAATTTACGGCGTGCTACTATCAAACTACGCCCACTAGAACAAAGCACGCAAACGTGCTCTAAAGCGTTTTTTGCTATCAAGCGATATAAGTATCAGCATCGAGCGCAACATAGTTTTTAACTCTTGAGCGAGGCTCGATCTGGGCGAGGTCTTGAGTCTCATCTTTAGTTGAGTCAGTCAAAGAAAGTTTTTCACCGTGCCGATTGTGAAATATACTTGTAAACAGAATTGAGCGTGAGTAATGGCAAATTAATCAAATGAAAACGTATTTTGTGAAACAAATGCCGAACGCAACCTGCCCCGCACGTCGCCCGCGCCGCGCCCCGCAACCCTAGTATACTGTAATTTGATGTTTGAGCGATAAATAATAAATCATTCCACTGTACGTACTTTCAGTGATTTCGGAAATTGATTCGTTCAAAACGTGAGAAATCACACATGAAGTCACATGTATTTTAAAATCACTTGAATCATTCATGAAATCACTGAAATCATGTAAAATCGACTTCACTCTGAAATCACTTGTACACCGCACTTGGTAGTGAATAGCCCCTCGCCGCTCACATGACAGAGAAAATTCTCGAACGAACAGTCCGGTGCACGTTTAAAATTTTACGCGGGATACTTGGCCACATTATTATTATTATTATTATTATTATTATTTTATTTTTTAATTACAGAAACAAACTTGTCCAATTATCACAAGATCGTTTCTATAATTTCGAACTATCGATGTACATTAAAAGTCATCGAATCAATGGTAAGAAACAAAGGGGAAAGAAAAAACCAGCCTTGCAGAGAACTACGTTAGTGTCAAAGACGTTTCCCACGAGATCATAATATGTTGGGCCAGAGTTATTCCATCAATCGACATGAAGGATTTCAACATCGGCTAATTTTTTATTCCAATGGATTAAACATCGAAAGATTTTGACTGTCATGGATAATTTTTTTTCTCTTCCCCGCCTCGCCAATGCTATATGTGTTCGGAGAAATTATTCGTTCCATATATTTGAACCGTTTTGATGGATATAGTGCGGGAAACTTAAATGCATATTCATAAGATGCATCTACGGTTTTCCGATAGACCAGTCGCGGAAAGATGGAGCCACGACGTTTGACCACGTGTTGCCCCACTCAAAACGTACACGAGAAAGGATCATGCTGATTTATCGTAGAGCGGTGCCTTTTCCATTGATTTTTTTTCGATATTCCATTTTTCATTTTTTTTTTTTTTTTTTCGAAGAAAATCATAAATTCTAAGCAACGAGAAAACAAAGAAACAAACAAAGAAACCCACCGACTTCGCCGTCCACGGACACATGAGCGCCAAATTTTTTGCCGGGAAATACGCTGCCATTCTCGAGCAATAGATAAGCGTCGTTTCCCTGATTGCTGCTGCACATGGCTGGTATTTTATGAAACGTTAAACACGTGTTTATACCGCGATAACCGTGTGCGTACTGGCCCCAGAGATGGGTAGGGAGATGCGCAACGCTGGCATTTTAGGTGTACCCACCAGAGTGGCGCTGATGACATAGCGGTCAAACCTAGAGTATGATTTTGTGATCATCGCCTCGGTCGATGCTGCAGAGCTCTTTGGTATTAGGATATCGGGGTGCAGTGTTCGATATTTTAGTGGATATTGCAGAACGCACTTGGTGCTAATGGGTAAGTTAGACTGTGCGTTTCAAAATGTTTTTAATGATCACGAATCGTTATTTTGAATATGCACTCGTCTGCTTCCGAAAGTCAAAATTTTAAGAAACAATCGTTTAAATTTATGAAGGAAATGAAAATCATCTTTGAAAATCACGCTTCTGCGTGAAATTTTAAGTCGATCATCCACATGGTTGGGGAGTAATTAATTATTGAAGCTGCACGTTTATTCGCGGGCCGTATAAAAACCATACAATCTCATGCAACTCTTAATAACTATACGAAAAATGTTAGGAATTTAATGAAAATAGATCCAAATAATCCTTCTCATCTTTGGACAGAAGTTTACGAAGAACGAAAAGCTTTTCATATACATATAATTGTCAAGAAATTGTAAGAATAAAACAGCTCAAGTTGTAAAATCATGCACACTGGGGATATGTCGTGACACGGATCTCTCCCTCACACGTTACCCGCCCGGCACCCGCGCACCCGCGAAGGCACGCCTACCCCAGAAAAATTGTTTTTCGACTGAATGATGATTCTTAGGATAAGTAAACATGATCTTCTCGTGCATTCACTGACGTGACGGTTGAGAAGCAAAAGACCCATGCAGAATAACGCGTTGCAGCACAATCCCGTTTTGAACCAAAATGAACATGTAGCCCATTTTAGATCTGAAAAAATATGGCCTACAAGCCCTGCTAAAAGGATTCACATTTCTTCCAATTTGTAGGCCTTTGTAAGTTTTCGATTTCAACTTCGGAAGAAATTAAGATATTCCGTTGACTCTCAAAAGAGAATATTATTAATCGCTTTTTATCAATTCACGCTTTTATTGATTCACCCGAGAGCGCGCAACCATCCCACTCTAACCATTTGAATTTCTCACTAAATAAAATGTCAACTTTTAGAAAAAAATTCAAGAAAATGATTAAATATTGAGGTGCATGTAGAATTGATTTTCCCGTCCTTTAAACGTATCTCGAGAATTTACACATTTTCATCGAAAATAAAAAATAAAAATTGTTCGATAACCGTTTGTACAATCACACTAAAACTTGTTGAATTTCCAATCTTCCGAATCAAATTTCTAGAGCGGAGACATTGATTGATAATTGGTAGAGTGGCCCATATAAATGAAGGTTGAAGCTCTTATTGACGAATTACTTGAAACACACTTTCTGCCTAAGGTATCCTCATGTCTAGTAATTTAAACTTCTAATAGAATTCCTCATTTATACTTGAATGTATATTACTGTCTCACTAACTTTGACGCGAAAATATCCGATAGCCACTTTTTTGAGGGGTGGTCAGTTTCGCCCCAGCTTCCCGGTTTTTTTAAATAACTAGCAGCAGCGAGTCACATTGCACACAGCTACCCTTGCTGCCTTTGCTACGAAAATGCTCATAGGCAATTTTTTTTTTTTTTGTGGTCGATTTTGCCTAACAGGGCGTTTTTGCCCCATTTTCCCCTATATATTCGAACTCGGCAGGAATTTGATGGATTCGTTTTTTTATTCTTTTAGTTTTCCAACGCCCTTAAATATAATATCATCAATAAATAAAAAAAAAAAAAATGAAGTATGAAAATCCAAAAATGTTCAGTTTTAGTGCGTGAATTACAGCATGTAGGTATTTGATGAGTTCGTTGTTTTTTTTATTTTTTAAATTTTTTCAACACCATAGATTGAAATTTAAAATCTTGAGCGCTAAAAAAAAATTCGTCGTACCACCATCCACGTGTAAAATTCCCGAACTAAAGTTGAACGCAAAACGTGAATATATCAAAACAAAAAAATTCCTCATTTCTTAAATTTTTAACGAAAAGATTTTTCATATTCCACGCTTTGTTTTTTTTTTATACTGCACGATCTTGAGAAGAAAAATAGACCTTCTTAGGAATAATTTAATTCTGCTATTTACGTAATGAATTGAAGAAAATGGAGTAGGAAGATCCGAAAAAGCTGTCATTTTCGTACTTGAGGTGGCATAAATATATTTAAATTATGGGAAAAATTTACGGTATATACACGAATTAGGCAGAAATTTGATGCATTCGTTTCGTTTTATTTTTTTCTTAACTTTTTCAACCATCTTGAAAATAAAACCGTGTAGATTGCTTTTAACGACCGTACATTAAAACTTATAGTCCTAGACACTGAAAAAAAAAATTTTTTTTTACGACCATCGGCACATACTTCCTGACATAAAATTCCCGAACCAAAGTTTAACGCATTAACGTGAATTTTTCGACGCTAAAATTTTCCTCATTCTTTCAATTTTTAACGAAAATTTTTTCAATATTCCACGCTTTTTTTTTATACTATATGATCTTGAGAAAAATAATAATTCTCTATAGGGATAATTTAATTTAATTACATAATAAATTTGAACATATGGAGTATGAAGATCCGAAAAGCAAAAATTTTAGTACATGACATTCGCACGAAGTGCACTTTGGTGGAATGACCTTTATAGTACACGTTGGTAAACCCTCCTCACCGGTAAAAATCTCGTCATACAATACTGGATTCGTTGGGCCGCCCCAAGAATCGATAAGCAACAGGAATTTTTCCTTATTTACGTATGGCCTCATCACATCAGTCAAAAAATCTTTCTACAGTGCTGTAGTCAGTTTGCCGGACTTGGAAGATGTGATGACAACGTTCGTATATGTTTTCGCATATTCATCCACAGACTTTTAAACCCTTGGTCAGGAATGAGTCACAACTTCTCGAAATAGTATGGGGGAAGCTAGCTAGCTACCTACAATACTCGTGGAAGACCGAGACCTCGGAATCACGACCTGTGCGTACACTGTAAAAAAAAAAAAAAAGGTAAATTCAACTCGAAAACGATTGAATCAACTCATTTCTAGAGTAACATATGGCGAACCACATTTTCGAGTTGATTCAACTCATATATAGCGCCGTTTTAACCACAATATGTAGCACGATAAACTCGATTTGTGGTTGTCTCAACACGAGATGTGACTGGTTCGACAATATATCTATTTGATGTGACTCATTAGTATGGTTGGAACAGCTACATTTTTAGTTGACTGAACTCGATCTGATGGTACAATTAACTCGATTTGTGGCTCTTTCAATCAAAAATAAAGTCCATGTACGCAGAAATATAGTTCAAGCCACTAAATATTCGGTAGAACGAGCTCGATTTGTGGTTGTCTCAACTCGCGATGTGGCTCATTCAACCTGATATTTATTTGATGTGACTTATCAACATGGTTAAAACAGCCACATTTTTGGTTGATTGAACTCGATCCGATGGTATATTTAACTCGATTTGTGGCTCCTTCAACCAAAAATAAAATCCACGTATGCAGAAATATAGTTGAGGCAACTAAATATTCGGTGGAACGAACTCGATTTATGTTTGTCTTAACTCGCGATGTGGCTCATTCAACCGGATGTACATTTCGCGTTTCTTAAATTTCGAACTTCAAAATTAATAAAAAAAAAATTATAATGCATTTATCGCGATAACAATATAACAGAAATGATATCACACGAAAAAAAAAGTTCTCCGTTGATATTCACTCACTACAGAATTTCTGTCTGAGCCGGGACTCGAACCGCCTACCTACAAGTTTCCTACCTAATGCCTGCTTACTAACCCGGGACGCTACCTATTGCGCTATCGACTACTATTGAATTTCGTTCATCAATTTTCCCATATACGCTGCATGCTGGCTCATACTTACAAAATTGAATGCGTCATTACCATTACCATTTGACGATTTTGATTAGTAATAGATTAATTTTCACACAACTTTGCTAGTTTTATATTTATATTTTGTATTTATATTTTGAGTTTCGATTGAACTTTTAATCGAGTCGTTCCACCTCTTTTTCGTTGAAATGACGACGCATAGTAATCGGATAAACCACAAATGTAGTTGAATCAACATGATATTTGGTTAAAAGAGCTGGTTATAGAGTTGCTTCAAACATCTGTGGCAGTACGCTGAGCCACATAAAAGAGTTGTTTCAACATCAATTGCGATAAATAGAACCTCATAATGTAGTCGATTGAACTTTTAATTGAGTCCTTCCAACTCTTTTTCAGAGTTAAAATGACGACGCATAGTAATCGGATAAACCATAAATGTAGTTGAATCAATCTAATATTTGGTTGAAAGAGCTGCTTATGAAGTTGTTTCAAACATTTATGGTAGTAGAACGAGCCATATAAAAGAGTTGTTTTAACATCAATTGTGATAAATAGAACCACACAATGTAGTCGATTGAACTTTTAATCGAGTCCTTCCAACTCTTTTTCAGAGTTAAAATGACGATGCATAGTAATCGAATAAACCACAAATGTAGTTGAATCAACCTAATATTTCGTTCAAAGAGCTGTTAATTGAGTTGTTTCATTCAATTATCGTAGTCGAACGAACTGCAGAAAAAGTTGGACCAACTATTCTGTTGTGAGTGATTCAACTCTGAAATGAGTTCGGTCAACTCGTTAGGTGGCTGTTTTGACCGAATATGTTAACGCGATTTCAGAGTTGAAGCAACTATTCCATGTACATGCTTTAACTCGATATTCGGTTGACCCAACTCAATTTGAGTTGTTCTAACTCATTTTTTTCAACTCGATTTCTCGAGTTGAATTTACCATTTTTTTTTACAGTGTACCTTTTTCATAGTTGAATATTTATTCATTTACTTACAGAAATATTAATGTAATCGCATAGCAGTTTGTTCCACCCGAAGTGTCCTTGCTCGTGCGCTTGCTTAATTATTTCGAGCTGCATTGTTCTCGGAACCACCATATATTCGTTTCCATCATACTCGCGATATAAAATTCCCTCTTTTGACAAAGAGAATTCGTCCTTTCTACCTGATCGTACCGCGTAAATTATTTTCATTAATTCTGGATCGTCTGCTTGTGCTCTCTGGATTTTCTCTATTAATCCGTCTCGGCCAACCTGTACTAACAATATATCCACGGGGTTTCTCCTCAGCGCGTCGACACGACGCATAGACATGCCGGGCTGATGCTCGATCGTGTAGTTATACTGGTCAATCAAAAGGGCCCAGTGGGCCACCCTTAAACACAAATCCTTCTTTTTCATAGTCAGTCTAAATTCAGGGAAAAAAGCGTTCAACTTGGAAATTCGCACATCGCTTCCGCATTATTTTACTTCGCTTATACAAAGCTAATTCTCTATGAGGAAGCCAAATTTGGGAAAAACTCACATGCTGTATAGAGAGATCTTTATGAGCGAGATAAAATAATGAGGAAGGATGGATGAAGGGAGGATTTTTATTTTATACGAAAATTATAATATCCGGCGATGTGGTTTCTGAAAAGATATCGTTAAGACGGTAATAAGTCGCATTATCATTAAGACGCTAAGACAGATATCATTAAGACGTCATTAAGATATCATTAAAGTACGTCGTAAATCCACGCATATCGATTTCATTCCAACTTCCGTTTCTTCGTTGACTAAAATATGAAAAATTCGATAATCTACATTTTCGTATCTTTGCGACACGTGTTGTCACGTACATCGTGGATATTTTTTGACTCTTATTTTTCTCGCAACAATCGATACGCCATCTGTGTACATTGATACTATATTTTATCTCCAATGCTGTTGTTATTTAAAAAAATTTTCCCTCGTTTCTCCCTACTCTTCGTACCAATCGAACAGACATACGTTACACAACAGTTTAAGGATGTATGTTAGCTAAGTCGATTACTAGTTTTCTAATTGAAAATTTTAGATGTTAGAAAAGACGGTATATAGCATTTTTTAAGATTTTTTGCCAAATTTTCGCCCATGTGAATTCTGAGATATACTCCTGCGATAAAAATACTTTTTTTTATTCCTAGATTTTATGGAAAAATTTTCAGAATTTTAAACCTGGGCCAAATTCATTTAAAAAAACAAACAAATTTTTTTAATTATTTGCAAAATATTGAGAAATTAAAAATATCAGTGATAGTTTATTGTAGAGAATAAAAAAAAATTAAATGTCTCTTGGTAAAATTTTTTTTCCCCATATCTTGATGGTAAGAAAAATTTTTACCAAGGGACATTTAATTTTTATTTTTCTCTACAATAAACTATCACTGACATTTTTAATTTTTCAAAATTTTGAAAATAATTTTTTTTCAAAAAATAAATTTGGTAATTACCTTTCGCATTTTTACCCCTAGTGTAGATTCACCCCGTGACAGTGTCAGCAGCCCCGCAGGTAATAGAAAAAAGAAACGAAATAAAGTCGAAAACGACGAGCATCAAATTCGGACTTTGGATATTCTTGGAGCATATAATTAGCATTTAATTACTGCGTAATTACTTTTCCGAATTTTTCATTCCCATACATCCATATGAACGTGAATTTATGAATAAGAAAAGATTCTACGAGAAAAGCAACGTACAGCATTCGATTTCCACTCCTTGCGAAAATTAATTAAAAAAAAAAATGAATTCATTTTTACGGATAACTTTCGTTGCCTAAAATCTTGGATACCCCATCAAGCTTTCTTAACAACGGGAAGAATTGAGGAAGCAAAGTACAATCTGCATTGCAGACTGTGTTCAGGTTTTCAGTGAAACGATTCTGAGATTATTGTCCAAAAAGAAAAAAAACGTATCGCTTCAAATTCATATTTTATGCACCTCGAGAACTTTGAAAAAAGTTACGAAATACAATTCAAACATAGATCACGTGATGCTGAAAAACAACTTTTGTATTTTATCGTTACGCAAGTGTAATGAAGAATTTCGTGTCAAAAGCAGCATCGTTTACCCCACCCATGAGAGCATCGGCCCATCAGCGCTGCGGTGTGTGTTGAAGTTAATGAGGGCGCGGCGGGGAACGGTGAGAATTTCAAGCTTCGAGTACGACGCAAAGAAATCCAAATGTGAAAAAAAATCATCGCTCGTGAGATCTCAAAAACTTTGTTGTTCAATAATCAGAATACAGAAAAGTTATCAACGTATCGTTAAAAAAAAAAAACAGTTGTCGAACAAATCATCAAAATTTACTTTTTTTCTTTGGATCAAACGAATTTCATTGATTTCTTTGAATGCGAGTGAATTTCTGTTTTTAGAATTTTTCCTCTTTTTCGAAAAACTTAACCAATTCATTTTAAGTGTCGAAATAAAACTTTGTCTGATGATTCGTTGAACACTTTTTTTGGTTTAATAAGTCTAATAAGTCGCATTATCATTAAGACGCTAAGACAGATATCATTAAGACGTCATTAAGATATCATTAAACTACGTCGTAAATCCACGCATATCGATTTTATTCCAACTTTCGTTCCTTCGTTGACTAAAATATGAAAAATTCGATAATCTACATTTTCGTATCTTTGCGACACGTGTTGTCACGTACATCGTGGATATTTTTTGACTCCTATTTTTCTCGCAACAATCGATACGCCATCTGTGTACATTGATATTATATTTTAGCTCCAATGCCGTTGTTATTTTTAATTTTTTTTCCTCGTTTCTCCCTACTCTTCGTACCAATCGAACAGGCATACGTTACACAACAGTTTAAGGATGTATGTTAGCTAAGTCGATTACTAGTTTTCTAATTGAAAATTTTAGATGTTAGAAAAGACGGTATATAACATTTTTAAGATTTTTTGCCCAATTTTCGCCCATGTGAATTCTGATTATACATTGTCAAAATTTTTCTCATGTGCTCCGTTACACGCGGAAACGGACAAATCGGGAAACCGTCGCTCGTGCCTTCGCGGGTGCGCGGGTGCCGGGCGGGTAACGTGTGAGGGAGAGATCCGTGTCACGACATATCCCGAGTGTGCATGATTTTACAACTCGAGCTGTTTTATTCTTACAATTTCTTGACAATTATATGTATATGAAAAGCTTTTCGTTCTTCGTAAACTTCTGTCCAAAGATGAGAAGGATTATTGGGATCTATTTTCATTAAATTCCTAACATTTTTCGTATAGTTATTAAGAGTTGCATGAGATTGTATGGTTTTTATACGGCCCGTGAATAAACGTGCAGCTTCAATAATTAATTACTCCCCAACCATGTGGATGATCGACTTAAAATTGCACGCAGAAGCGTGATTTTCAAAGATGATTTTCATTTCCTTCATAAATTTAAACGATTGTTTCTTAAAATTTTGACTTTCCGAAGCAGAAGAGTGCATATTCAAAATAACGATTCGTGATCATTGAAAACATTTTGAAACGCACAGTCTAACTTACCCATTAGCACCAAGTGCGTTCTGCAATATCCACTAAAATATCGAACACTGCACCCCGATATCCTAATACCAAAGAGCTCTGCAGCATCGACCGAGGCGATGATCACAAAATCATACTCTAGGTTTGACCGCTATGTCATCAGCGCCACTCTGGTGGGTACACCTAAAATGCCAGCGTTGCGCATCTCCCTACTCATCTCTGCTGGCCCACGGAGGATGGTAAAAACGGTGAAACCTCGTTGAGCCAAGTTGAACAACGCAGTTGCTGCTTTCAGCGCCGTCTCGGGCTCTGTCGCTTCTAAAAATTCGCGGGCTTTTCAAATCGAAACAAGCACGTAAAGCTTGTGAATCGTTATCGTAAAGCTTTTCTTCTTTTTTCTCTTTTTTTTTTTTCTGTCTGAAAATTTAGCCTATTTTAGGTCAGCGAGACTATAGAATGAAATACGAGACTTATGATTACAACACACCGATCTCAATGCACACACTCAACATACAATCAACATCATCCTTCCAAGTCATGATATCGTTTATGCAGTGGCCAATTTATTATAATATTCGAATTCAATGTGTCGAACGATATTACGTAAACGCACTACCGGTAATCAAAAGGCCATCTACTTGTCTAACTGTTCCCAAAGGTGCTGGAATATTTACGCGTACAATCATACCATATTATGCAAATTTAATCATCACACGCACTAACGGACACACCCACTGTCGCATAAACACATTAGTATCCCTAATGAGTTCATTTAAACATGATTTATTTACATATTTATTAGTATTATTTTTAATACCCATTATATTGACTTCTTTAATTACTTATTATATACTTATTCATCAACACACATTTATTTAAACACTAATTTACCAGCTTATTCATTTATTCATTCATTTATGCATACATTTATTAATTTAAACAACGTATATTATTGTTGTTTATAGACACGATAATCGGATATGCGGAAGAGCATATTCATGCATCAAAAATGAATCAATTTTTTATTTACAAATGAAAAAAATTTTGAAAATTACTATGTTGAAATTTCAAGTGTCAACATTGCTTTTTAAAATTTGAAATGTTAACATTTAATTGTGATATTTAGGGCCAGTTGTTCCACCTCCGGATAAAATTTATCTGATGGAAAACCCTATATCCTTGGTTGTCCGTCAGATAAATTTTACCCGGAAGTAGCACAACCAGCCCCTAAATTTGATACCGTGATTTGCGGCAGATAAAATTATGGGATAAGAATTTTTTTAACTTCAAACTGGTAGGATTCGCTTATCAGCTGGTATATGCAGCAACCATTCAGCATGTGCTCCTAAAACTTATTTCGCGAATAACCTTTATTCGTGTCAGCATTTCCATATATTCTCAATAACATCGCTGCATCTATTTGTGACAAGCTTCCCAGCAGGAAGGCTTTCGAGTCGTTTCCAGGCCTTGACCGCTATGGTCTAAATCTCTAAGCTCCAGAAAGTTCCCGAATTGTTTTAGATCTGCGAACCCAACCCGACCGAAGGAGCATATCATTGTCTCGAAGTCAATTGTATCGGAAACGATCAATCTCAGCAGACAAGAAAAGCCCACAATGTGAAAATTGTCATCTACGAAATTTCTCCATCGAATTTCGTTGGCATTTCATTAAAGTTGCAAAATGAAGCAAAGTGGTTTTCAAAATTGAATAAAAGCCACTCGCCCCTCTTCAAAATTATGAAAATCATGAGGAAACAATGTGTAAGTTTCAATCTGCACTGTTTCTTGTTCAATTTTAAAACAAATATACAGATTCTTTGGATATAAAATATGGATTCAATTATAGAATCACCATGCGCCTTCCATCGTGCTTCGAGTGATGGCGCCATCAGCCTCGCGGTGTGGAGCTATATAGCCACGCACAGAGTACCTCTTTATTGACCGTTGGCTGACAGGTTTTACAGGTAGCTATAGGGTTTAATGATGTCGGTTTTCTACCTAAAGAGAGGATCCAATTGAATGGAACGAAGAAAGGTGAATGCCTCATTCGCATCGTCTTAAGAAAGGTTATTGTAGTAATCAGTAAACAATGCAAACCCAGAGAGGATTAAAGTCAGAAAGACGACTATAAAAACGTTACAGACGTTATTCGGACTTTTGTGCTGTGTCTGGAAAAGTAAGAAAAATAAAAACAATAATATATGAAACGTGTATGATTGCCAAATCAAAATTTAATTTTGAAATGTCATTAATATAATAAAATAATATATTTTATTATTTCACTGTTTTCTATAAACGTTATAAGCAAACATGTACACGACTCAAGCACTCAACGTTGCAAGCTGCAATAGAGGAATGGGTACGACCCGGTACGATCATAATCTAAAATTATCTGGCGTAACTGATACCGTTATTATCGTTGACTAAATCTAATATAATCTTATCCATTACTATTAGCTGAAGTAGCAGTTTCGCGCGAATAACTTTTTCTAAGACACCGCTAATAACAATTCAAATTCTCGCACCCGCGTTCACATTAATGTCCTGCTGTCAAATTGCCAAATTGTTTTAAATGGCTGACTCAACTACATTTTTTGTAATTTTTCACACTTGGCAAGCAAATATTTTCATTATACTTTTGGCTATGCTTAAGTATTTCTGTGACATTATAAGTTCATAATGTACTGCATTATAATATCATTTTTTCATTGAAAACTGCATTGTTTACGATGACAAATGTTTGTTTATCCTGTCATATTTCACGATCACCATAATAACATTTGTCAAGGATTTATATGAGCACTCGGATTTGGTATAATGCACTATAAGGTGCATTGAAATTTTTTAGTTCCATCGCGACCAGCAGCAGGGAATGAGCGCGGAACTTTGCTGGTGGATTTTGTTGGGAAATTCAATTTGTGAGGAGTTGAATTTTCAACGTTGAGTTTCCTCGTTGTGAGTTGGCACATGCGCGTTACGCAGTAAGGGGCCACAGTCTAGCTGTAGATGATTTTGTGGTACCGATGGTGAGGCCGATTATGACTGAAAATATCATCAATTATAATCAAATGAGCGTTATTATTTCAGACACAATAATATTTATTATTCCAATACAATATAAATATATAACATATAAATACTATTCACTTGTGCATTCTTGAAAGTTCCTCAAAGATTTTTTTTTTAGAATTTGAATCAATTTAGATTTCTAAACGCATTCGAAGGATCTACTTAATTTTAATCCCCAAAAACATTGCTCAAAAGCTCGAAAGGTCTTACATTTTTTTTAGGACATTTACGTGAAAGTACGATTAACCTGAACTTCTTGGTACGACGATGCGTCTCTAATTAGATTGACTCTGAACTAGCCTATGATTTATTCGATAATTACTTGATTTTTTATATAAAAAAAAATCTTTTTCCATCGTCCCTTTGAGGAGAAGAACAATGTTCGATTTCATATATCGAGCTCATTTCCACAATTTTCCAATAAAATAAAAACTGCCGAGCTAAATTTTACCTGCTTTATTTATTTGTAAGAAAAAAATTCATTTTTTGACTAAGGACTATCCGCGTGACCATAACAAATTCGTTCGTTGGTCATGGGGTATTCCAAGCCAAACCTGCCAGGGGTTGACCCTCACCATTAAAGAATTTTTTTTTGTTCGATTGTCCCACGTGAGAAAACGTGAAAACAATTTTTAAAAAAATTTACCACCATGCTATTTAGCTATGGAAGTTGGATCAGTTAAAAATTGAAAAAAATACTCCGAAATTTAAAAATCTGAAAATAATTTCTAAAATTCGTATTTTATGCCAGATTTATGGAAAACAAATTTCACGATGGTGTCTTTTGATTTTCTATGATTTTGACGGTTTTAAATTATTTTTCCTCATTCTAACCTCGAAATCGCAACTTCGTTGCGCTTTCTCGGCTCTCATGAGGAAAAATAACGTTCGATACTCGTACGAAAAGGCTTTTTGACGAAACTCGTTACAGCACTGACAAAAAAACAAATACAATACCCAAACCGATTTTTTTTTTGTTTCCACGAATTTTTGATGCCCGGGTCCTTGCGGTATCCCGATTGTCAGAAAATATAATCATATTCACGAAAAATATTTCTGGACTGTGCCAAAGCGGATCTTGCGTAAAATAAAAATGGCTGTATCACGAAAAAAAGGCCTTGAACGACTGTGCTCAAATTTTGCACGAAAGCTGAAGCTCCACCTAGTCAACTGCAGTTATTGTGTAAATTACCCGTCGATTTCCAATTTTGTGGGATTTAAAATTTTTCGAAAAAGATCGGTGCTCGCTCGAGCTTGAGCAAAAAATCCGAATTATCATCATTTGGATTTTTCTAGATAGTACTTTCTTTTGCAAGGAGAACCAGAGTTCTGTTAAACTGGACTGGTTGTAAAAATGTGGACGCGTCAAATTTCACCTTTTCATAATTTACTAAAACCAAATTATCGGTAATTTGGAGTTTTGAGATCGCGTCTTATCACTTGGCAAGAGAGGAACGGAGTTCGTGTACTGGATTGGCTGGTATATTGTACGATAAAAATTCATCAACTCGCTGCTGTTGATTAGCTGAGCTCATGTACGGGCTGAAGAAGATGAGCTCTAAGGCTATACTTGGAGAACAATATTATAATTTTGAAGGGTTAATCGCGAATTATAACCTCAAAAAATATGCCGCGTGCTATGCCCAGTCAAAAATCTGGACGTCCATTCTAAATCTAGGACGTCCTAGGGGATCCAGATTTTTGACTGGGTGAGCGTCTTGGGTGTATTTTGGCGGACAATCCTAGCCCGAAAAGCAACCGTGAAAAAGCTGCAAAATAACCGGTTGCTTTGTGCGAAAAACTAACCGATTCGCAACCGATTCGTACCAATTCGTACGTTCTAACCATCGCTGGAAGTCGCAGTTGGTTTTGCAACCAATGAACAAACGTCTGAGCAACCATCAGCAATCGTTGAATAGGTGACCGTTGCTTTTGGTGTTATTTAGTGGTTACTTTTTCGGACAAAGCAACCGGCTACGAGTTGGTTGTTTTATGGTTATTTGGCACAAAAACAACGGTTACTATTTTGGCAGAGGAAAGCAGCAGCTTGCTAACGCGAGAGCGCTCCATTCGAAGCCCCCTTGCGGATTTCTGGCAAAGTGCCAAAAACTCACTGGATTTCTAAACTCAATGTTTCTCGGGCTAGATTGTCTTTGGGTTGGAATTGTCTTTCATTCGAAATATAATAGCCAATATAGTGGATAAAAATGTCTACCCTACGGTGATTCCAATAAAAATTGACTTACCTCTTTTGTACCTTGTCACATGTAAATATATATACATTCGTTAGGAACAATATGAGCCATGTTCGAAAATTATTGCTTTTTCACAATACGTCTATATAAGTCTTAGTTTTTTTTTAACTCACCCCGACACCATGCTCGGTATAAAAATCCGCTGTTCCCATACTAGCGTACAATTTGTAGCCCATTTTATGAAGATTCTCAATGGACGGTAACAATTCCATCTTGTGCTATTGACAGAGGAGTGGAAAATTAATTTATTTCCTCCACGTGAGAATAAAACGTGACGCGACACGTTTGAAACTTTGATGTTCAAAAAAAAGGAAATGTAACCGCGCGTACCTTGAAGCTGCCGATGGAAAGAAGAATTCCTTTTTCCGGTATGTGAAAACCGGTACTCATCATACCCTTCAGATAAGCCTCGTATCGATTGTCACCGAAACAAGCTACTTCTCCGGTTGACGCCATTTCGACACCCAGCATCACATCCGCTCCTAGCGGTGTTAACATTTTTTTTTTTCATAATTCATTACCGGCTCAAACGGTTATTCCGATAAGATTACTTTTCAAAGAAAGCTCAAATGTGTGTCATTGGACGTTATTATAGTTGATTATTAGGGTGAAAAGCAGTTCACTGTCAATAGTTACGAGGTGCTCCTTTTATTGAGGCATTGATTTTTTGCTTTTCATAAAGCTAAAAAAACAACTCTTTTACGATTTCGATTTGCCAATTTAAAAATCCAGTTTATATTTTCGATCGGCTGATTTTGGGAATTTTCGATGTCGCGAATATTCTCGTAAATTTGAGAAAATTACTTGACCAAACTTGGCAAGCCAATTTTGTTTATTATGACCTGTGTTTTCAATAATAAATAATTATGATCGAATATAAACTCGTAGAGATAATAGATTTTTTACGAAACAGCTCGTTTGTAATTATCGAAACGATGCAGTCGTTCGATTATCGACTATTCCATGCTTTCATATACGCAGCTTACTTCACATCGCCAGTTTTGCCGTGCGGAACGCTCTGGAGTGTTCGCGTTTTTTTTTCTCCTATATATGAGGTTATGTTTTCTATCATTGGGAATTTGAAGAATACGTTGCCTCTTATTCCTGTAGCGTTGAAGCCAAATGTGAGGACACGTAAAAAATTAAAGGCACACCGAAAATTTCGATCTATTTTGTTGACGGGAATCGCTGAATGACAATTCAGTTAAAATTTAACAAGTAAATGGGCATATATGTTTTTCATAATTCTGCATTTTTGTTTTCCATAATTCTGCATAATTTGCCCGAAAAAGGTGTACTAAAAAGTTAGAGTTCAATTGAAGCTTCGTAAACGTAACTTGATAAACCGAGCGATTCATCGGCCAACCGGTTTGCCGTCCCAAGACTCAAGATTTTACGACACGCGACGCACATGCAATATCGTCCTGGGATCAGCTACGTTTTAACGCTTTCCTTCAATTTTTAATTCTCTCCATTAATCAAAGATCTGAGTTTAAAAAAAAAAGCTATTTTTACTGAAAACTAATAGACTCTGGTGAAAATTCATAACCTAAAAGTACGACACGTCGACCAAATTGTCAGCGATCGAGTGGTAAGTGCATTTTTATCTTCGCAATTCTTAACCTTACGTATAAAAATTACGTAAAAAAGATAACGACACAATTCCTTCCGTCATCCTAATGTATTATTTTGGTTGATCTAATCCCTGTTATTTGGTCATTTCCGGTTGGATTACAAATTAGTGATCTCAAAAACTGTCCTTGTAGAAACACTATTGAAAAAAACTACCGTGCTTCGAATTTTTAAGAGGCTTTTGAATAATAATAATAATAATATCGTATACTTTTTCTGGATTCTCTATGGTAAAGGGGTTAATGGGTTTTTTGCATTTTTTCATATCAATGCATTTACATGCCTGAGTGTGCCTGCGATGTAGAAATTTTAATTCGATGCTATTGCGCAGAACAAATATTCTCACTCTTGTAGTAAATTTTTCTCTGCGCATTCACATTTTACCAAAAATTTTCTCTGCGAATTCTGCGCAAGGGCATCGCATGGAAATCCCTATATGCTGAGCTAAAAAAATCTCCTTATTAAGAGAAAGAGACCTTGTAAGGGCAGTTTGTTTCATCTGCGCAATGTTACAATCTTACATGCAGGTGAAAAATGGAATATTTCATTTACTTTAGTGCTCTCCGAGGAATTTTTTTTACAAACTTTTCAGATTTCCTATATGCGTTGCAGTTTAATTTTCAAAAAATCTCAAACCTTAGCAATAATTTGCTCAGTTTTTTAGGAAAATATAGCTTTGCGTATACAAAAGCGAGCAAAACGATATTTTTCAAGCCCTATTCTAAAATATTCTTTCGGCTTTGAAGCTTCCTTTGGGCGTAGTGAAAAATCCATTCGGCATAAAATCTAATTGTAAGTCATAATGTAAATAAACTTTAACCCTCATAACTCAAATTTTTTTTATCGCCCTCCTACTCTCGTGTCTGCGCGCATGCGCTTTAATCGGCATTCACGGAGTACGCGCGCGAAATTCAAACTTGCGTTTGTGTTTCCATGAATCACGTAACTTTGACGATCTGGCAACGATAAATTTCAAAAATTTCATGAGTTTATTGAAGATTTGAAATTTTTTATTCACGATATTTAGATAGAAAAACCAATCTTTGTAATCAAGATACGAATATTTTCGAGAAATTTGAAGCGAATGCAACCGCTGCACCAAAACTGTAGTTGAACGACTACGTTCACTACATCTGTTCCACTGTGTCAACGATCGCTGTGCACAGTTTTACAAAAAGTTTTATAAGTGAAATTACGTTGCCCCACTCTGGGCAAGAGTTCAGGGTCTTCAGTGTTGAGAAATAATGAAAAGGTTAGTTGAGTCATGGATATTGGTCTTCATGACAGCGAATAAAAAAATGAGAGCAGTTGAATTATGGGAATTCAAGTTACGAGAGCTTTTTGAAAGAAGAAAAAAAAAACTTACCGGCCAGACGTGAGAAAGAGAACTGCGGTACTTTGACGCCAACTTTTCCACAACCAGTGAGTATATCCACCGGATCGACCGTTTCGCCGACTATCAGACGCGTTGCCATTGCGACAAAATCATGATCGAGGGTTTTTGATACGAATGGAAACGATCTAGAGACGCGAACGTTGCATTCAATGACTTTTAGCTCATTGTCCTGTGGATCCAATTAATATGAGTTACAGAAATGTCAGAACATAAGAAGCAAAGATACAGGAATAGATTCAGCGGCAGAACCAGATTTCAGTCCTATTGATACATGTCATTTTTTTTTTCGAAAATTGTGTAAGGACAGAATTTTTTTAGGAATTGTGAAGTAACCAAAAAAAAAAATAGGGAACAGAAAGTTCACCCGAATGTAGCAGAGAATATTTCATTCGACTTTCGAACTAAGGGAGAGAACTATGACTATCAGAACGAAAAGGCTATCAAAAAGGGGGCTAGGAACTGTGGTACATTTGTAAGCGGACAAACGGTCTTGTGCTTACGCGAGAGCACTGACACTGAAGCCATCTGGCGGATTTCCAGCGAAACCGCCAGATCCTCGTCACGAGCAAGGAAAAGTTATCCGGGAACTCGAAAACTTTTGCTTGAGACGCCATTGCGAATAATTTCATAGATCTTTTTCGATTATTGTGCTCAAGACATCGTATCGTGTTCCGAAATTAAGAGGGTCCGGATGTTAAGTATGAATTCTTACGAAATTATTTTTTTTTTCTAGAAGTCGTAGAAACGTCTCTCAAAGGACATATCTTAGTAATCTTTAAGATATTTTAGCTTGTTCTTACTATTGATGTTCAATACAAAACTTGACGAATAATTGATAAAATTCTAAAAAAAAATTAACACTTTTAACATTCTACAGCAACTTATCTTCCACCAAGAGCTTCTTCTCCACAATCTTATAGTTTAATTTTTCATCCTGCTTCGAGCAACTAATTATAATTATAATTACACAGGGGCGATTGAAAAATATGTGTCGCAACGTACTTTGGCGATCAGCTGCATGTTGAAGGGTCCCGTTACATCGAGAGCAAGAGCAATTGCTTTCGTGATACTCTGTATCTTCGCCAGTGTCTCGGGATTTATGTCCTGCGGTGGGGTTACGAGTGTCGCATCACCCGAGTATACACCAGCATTTTCAACGTGTTCCGAGACAGCCATACAGAATATCACGCCCTGATAAGCCACAGCGTCAACGTCGATCTCCTTTGCTTCGAGAATAAATTTCGATATTACAACCGGATGCTCGTTGCTGACGTCACTCGCATTCTTCAGATACGACTCGAGATCGTGAGCTGAATGAGCCACATTCATGGCAGCACCGCTCAGAACATACGATGGCCTGACCAGGCAAGGATAACCAACCTCCTCGCAAAATTCAATCGCCGAATTCAGATCCGTCAGTTTCTTCCAACTAAAATATTTTCAATAATGATCTTCTTGCCGTCCCCACCGAAAAATTCGTGGTAAAATTAACCGCAAAACGAGTCTTGATTAAAAAATTGCCTTACCGCGGCTGAGAGACTTCGATGCGATCGAGGGTCCGTGAGAACTTGAAACGATCCTCGGCTTCGTCGATATTGATCGGCGAAGTACCAAGAATCTTTGCCTGCTGCTTGTGAAGATCCATGGCTATGTTGTTCGGTAATTGACCGCCCATCGATAGAATAATACCAACGGGATTCTCGAGAAGGTAAATGTCCATTACGACCTCGAACGATATTTCCTCGAAGTAGAGACGATCCGACATGTCGTAATCGGTGCTCACGGTTTCGGGATTGTAATTTACCATTATCGTCTTACGTCCGAGTTTGCGTAATTCGCGAAGACAACTGACCGCGCACCAGTCAAACTCGACGGAGCTACCGATTCGATATACACCGGAACCTGTAAATGAAAAAAAAAAAACAATATTACTCGAACGATCTCCGAAGATACAAATAATATTTGAGGAATCCAATACATGAAAATAAACGTACGAGTGAAATATTTGAGCTTTTTAAAAAAAAAATACTGCTCGAAGAACTCCGAAATAATGAAAACCATATTCACAATCGGAATAATTTATTTTCAATCAAGTTCAGCGCTGCAAAAATTCTCTCGTTTTCAGGTTTTCACAAGGCTTTGGTTCCACCGATAAATCAAATTTGCCTCGCAAGGTCTCATTTCCTTTGTGAGAATATTGTTTCTGATTGTGGTATGAGATTTTCCATTTGAAGCTCATGCACAAAAGATATAATTACTCTTGGGGTAAAATTTTCTTGTCGCAGCAATGCTTCAACATATTTGCTCTGTAACTTCTGCGCTTTTATAATGAAATTCGTGCACTCGGGAAACAGAGAATCTTTTTATGAAAAGAATAAGACTTATGCAGCCAATTTGATTAAACGGGACAATCTAAACCTTACTGCAAGTTTAAAGTTCTACGGTATATGTGCAGTGATGAAGCAAAATTTTTTTCATCCGTGCAGTTCGCGTCTTACAATGAGTTGAAAGATGAAAGAAATTGGACGAAGAACTGGGCTGGAAAAAAAATGTGATTTCTTCGAGGAGTAAAAGTAGTTAAGGACACAAATTAAAGTGCACTCCTTACCAATGACCATCGTATAATTTCCCGGGAATTCAATGTCGTGAGCCGAACCGTTGTACGTCAGATACAAATAATTTGTTGTAGCCGGCCATTCGGCAGCGACCGTGTCAATTTGTTTGACGAATGGACAAATATTGCTCTCTCTTCATTGCTTACGAATATCGAGCGTTGCTCCTTTAACGGCAACGGCGATCTGTTTGTCGGAGAAACCAAATTGCTTAGCCCCGAGTAGTACAGCGGGCGTGAGCTTCGCTAGACCAAGATTTTCCAGCAGTGAATAGTATTCAATGATGTTCCTCATCTTTTCGAGAAACCAACGATCGATTTTCGTCAGTTCATAGAGACGATCAACTGTGTAGCCAGCTTTTATGGAAGCCGCAAGAACGAACATTCTCTTGTCCGTTGGCTTCTCCAATTCTTCCTCGTTGACCGACTTGACGTAAGGATCAAAACCCGTTACGTTGTCATCGACCATGCGCAGTGCTTTTTGAAAAGCTTCCTCGAATTTTCGCCCAATCGCCATCACCTCACCGACGCTCTTCATCGAACTACCGATCTACGAATGGGAGAAAGGTCATCAACAAAAACGACGATGAAAATTTAAGAATCACGCATTTCACGGTGGTTTTTCTTTTCTTCCGTTGTTCCCCTTAGTCCCCTGGTCCTTCACCAATTAGCGGATCAGCTCGGGTACTGTGACCGTATATATCTTTAATTTTGACATTTTTTTGTACCCGAGCCAGTCTCCCTTGGTGCGGCAGCAGCCGGTAACTCCAACTATCTCATACTCGCACAAGGGGACGGGAAAACTGCGGGAAATCCGTGCCGATACAAATGTCCATGTTTATTCTTAAATCTTTTGGCGTTGGTATAAGAGAAATCGTGGGGTATGGGGTTTCGCGTCGATTGATCCCGGTCAACCGATCCCGCGAAACTTGATCGCAGACAATCGGTCCCACGATAATTTATCCCAACTGATCACAATGACAGTTTTTTCCAAAAGATATACGAAGGCTCATAGCATAAACACGCTTCATATAGTCAAATAATACAGCGTTTATCGATTGATAATTGAAATTACTCGCGGTAATATAAACATTTATGAACAGTAAGATAATATTATATACGTGACAGTGCAGCAACAGTGCAGTAAGAGTACCGTAACAGTACAGTGATACGACAGTAACAATATCGTAACGTTTCAGTAAGGGTAAAGCAACAGATCATTAACACTACAGTAAGAGAATAGTATAGTTGTATTAATACTCTACGGTAAGAGAATTACAGTATAGTAATATTATAGTGACAGTGCAGTTACAATACAGTAACATTGCAGTCAAATCACAATAACAGCACTGTAACGATATGGCAAGAGTGCGGTAACAGTGCAGCAACAGTACAGTTACAGTGCAGTAACAGTAAAGTTACAGTGCATTAACAACAATTAATAGTACAGTAACAGTGCAATAACAATACAGTTACAGTACAACAACGGTGCGATAACAGTCCGGTAACAGTGCAGTAAAAGTACAAAAATTATGCAATAAAAGTACAGTAACATTAAAGCAACAGTGCAGTAACAATACATCAAGAGTACAGTAACAGCGCAGCAGTAGTATACAAACAACACAGTGATAGTACGGTAACAGTGCCACAAAGGTGTAATAAAAGTTCAGTAATAGCGCAGTAACGCTACGGTAACAGTATGCAGATGCGGTGACAGTACAGTACAATGAGAGTACAGTAACAGTACAGTAATATTACGGTAATAGTACAGTAACAGTACAGTACAGTAACAGTACAGTGCAGTAACAGTACAGTACAGTACAGTAACAGTACAGTACAGTAACAGTACAGTACAGTAACAGTACAGTACAGTAACAGTACAGTACAGTTACAGTACAGTAACAGTACAGTACAGTAACAGTACAGTACAGTAACAGTACAGTACAGTAATAGTACAATACAGTAACAGTACAGTACAGTAACACTACAGTAACAGTACAACAATGGTGCAATAACGTTGCAGTAATCTTACAGCACCAATGCAGCAGTAATATATCAACAGTACTGTAACTGTGCAGTAACAATACGTCAAGAGTACAGTAACGATGCAGCAACAGTACACTAACAATGCAATGATAGTATAGTAACAGTGCCACAAAGGTGTAATAAAAGTACAGTAATAGCGCAGTAACGCTACGGTAACAGTATGCAGATGCGGTGACAGTACAGTACAGTAAGATTACAGTAACAGTACTGTAATATTACGGTAATAGTACAGTAACAGTACTGTAACAGTACAACAAGGGTGCAATAACGTAGCAGTAATATTACAGCATCAATGCAGCAGTAATATAACAAAAGTACTGTAACTGTGCAGTAACAATACGACAAGAGTACAGTAACGATGCAGCAACAGTACACTAACAATACATTGATAGTGCAGTAACCATGCAGCAATAGTACAGTTATAGTACAACAACGGTGCGATAACAGTGCCGTAAAAGTACAAAAATTATGTAATAAAAGCACAGTAACAGTACATTAAGAGTACGGTAACAGTACAGTAAGAGTACGGTAACAGTACAGTAACAGTACAAAAATGGTGAAATAACAGTGCGGTAATATTACAGCACCAGTCAGCAGCAATGTAACAACAGTACTGTAACTGAGCAGTAACAATACGTCAAGAGTACAGTAACGATGCAGCAACAGTACACTAACGATACAATGATAGTACAGTAACAGTTCCACAAAGTTGTAATGAAAGTGCAGTAATAGCGCAGTAACGCTACGGTATCAGTACGCGGTGCAGGAACAGTACAGTAACAGTAGAGTAACAGTAAGGTAACATTACTGTAACAGTAAAGTAGATAACACCCATGTTTTACCGAAAATAATGCATCCCGATTCGTCTGAACGAAAAGTTTACTCAGGGATGGATTGTATCAGGGATCAATTATCGTCCGATATAATTTTCTAGGGAATGAATTTTCCTGAAAAAAATTGACGTGGTACTTCGGTATGAAGTCTTTTGGAATAAAAATAATTTACCGGCCGACCACTGGTTCGGCCATGGACTACGAAAGCCGGAGGCAGTTTTTCGGAGCTTCTGATCGTAATAAAACTATAACTCGGTGAAACGTAGCAGCTGGTATCGGCCAGATATTCCGCAGTTTTCTCGTGCCCTCCCCCGTGCACATGCGACACAGTGATGCATTAGGAGAGAGAGTAGCTGAAAGGGGCCTCAGGGAATGCAACGCGATAAAAAAACAAAAAAAGGTCAAGAGACATGAAACCTGCAGAGGGAACCCTGAAAAGTTTCTCCAAAAGGATTTATCAAAGGGTTTCTCGAAAAAAAAAAAAAAATTCTCCAGTCAATTCCTACCTTTGTGCTGACACGCTGAAATTTGCTCAAGTCCCATCGAGGAATTTTAACGACGCAATAATCGAGGCTCGGCTCGAAGCAGGCCGTGGTCTTGCCGGTGACGGAATTTTTGATATCCGGCAGGGGAATTTCCAGCGCAAGCTTGGCGGCAACGTAAGCCAACGGATAGCCCGTTGCTTTGCTCGCGAGTGCCGAGCTTCTCGACAATCTCGCGTTAACCTCGATTATGTAATACTCCTCGGAGAACGGATTAAGGGCATACTGAATGTTGCACTCGCCGACAATACCAAAATGCCGAATGACCTTTATAGCCGCCGTACGTAGCATGTTGTATTCGCGATTCGACAGGGTCTGACTCGGTGCAACGACGATCGATTCACCGGTATGTATTCCAAGCGGATCGACGTTTTCCATGTTGCAGACGGTGATGCAATTGTCAAATGCGTCACGTACAACCTCGTACTCGACTTCCTTCCAGCCTTTCAGCGATTTGTCGATTATCAATTGACTGGAGTGCGCCAATGCCTGCTGGGCGAGGGTCTTCAGCTCTTCCTTCGTGTTCGCGAAACCCGAGCCAAGACCACCGAGGGAAAATGCCGCGCGAGCCATCACCGGATAGCCCAACTTTTCCGCAGCTTCCAGAGCCTGCGTTTAATTATTTGCAAAGAGGGGATGGAAAAAAAATCTTTGTATTGTTCAAAAAGTTTTGTATTCTACTGTTGGTTGGTGAGAAAGGTTGTAGATTTTTTTTTTTTCCATTAATTGGGACTTTTCATTTTTAAGTCGAATTGAATTTTGTTTATTACTAATTGCCATCGATCGTGATTGGCTCGTGGACTTAATTTTTCTGTCTAACAAGGTTCCAAGGAATTGAGAAAAAATTTCATTGCATGAGATTCACTCGTAAATGGGTAAAAAAAAATGTTCAAGTTGTTTATCCATCGGGCAATCAACCCTACGGTAATTCTTCGATGGATTGCGTTTGATAGTTTCTTTTTTTTTTTTTGAAGCATTCACGTACCTCCTGAATCGAGTAGACTGCCGCGCTGGGAGCAACTTTTTCGTTGATCGCACTGATCCTGTCGGAAAATAGCTTACGGTCCTCGGTATCTATGATCGATTGAATCGGCGTCCCGAGTATCTTCACCTGATACTTCTTGAAAACGCCTTTTTTGTCGAGCTCGACTCCGCAATTCAGCGCTGTCTGACCACCGAAAGTCAGCAGTACACCGTCCGGTCTCTCTGATCTTATGACCTGCCGAATTATTCGACCAAAAAAGGTGAATTATTTTAAAGAAAAAAAATCCGAAGAACGATTCGATGATTCCAGAAATTGATTTTTTTTTTTCGAAGAATCCGAATTGCAAAAAAAATATATATATACATATATTGTTACTTGCCTGTTCGACGTACTCCGGAATAATGGGCAGAAAATAAACTTTGTCGGCCATACCCTTGGACGTTTGTACGGTAGCGATATTCGGATTTATCAAAACCGTCTGTATGCTCTCCTCGCGAAGTGCCTTGATCGCCTGAGATCCGGAATAATCGAATTCTCCGGCTTGGCCGATGCTGAGACCACCCGAGCCCAGAATCAAAACTTTCCTTGGCCTCGTAAACTTCGTCGTATTTTTCGGCACGTAAATCAGTCTCTCGTCCAGTCTTTCCTTTATCGAAATGCCCCGATCATTGTTCATCTCGCATTTTATCATTTCAACGAATACATCGAACAGACACTCGAGATCCTCGGGTCCTGCGGTATGCTCGGGATGAAATTGAACCGAGAAATACGGCAGGCACTTGTGCACGATACCCTCGTTGCTCTTGTCATTGGCATTCGTGAACAAGACCTCCCAATCGGATGGTAATTTCGTCGTGTCAATGGCAAATCCATGATTCTGGGAGGTCATGTAGCAACGTCCTGTACCGTGATGTATGACCGGTTGATTGTGACCACGATTGCCGTAGCTTCGGAGACAAAAATCAAACGAGAGTAGTCGATTTGATAGTTTTTCAGAGTCCTCAGATTTTTGTGATTTTTTTTTTCATTGAGGATTTAAAGATTGATTTTTAAAAATTATTTTGAGAAACTTTCGGAAGGAAAGTTACGTTGATGCTGAGGCAGTTGACAAATTACTCGATGTCATTATTACGAAATTTAATTCAATTGTAATTACTCCGATTAATTGTAATGAACTAAAATAAAAAAATAACTTCGATTGATTGGCGTGTGAATATCGAAATTTCGTCGGAGTGCAATTCATTATTGCTTCCTCATAGAGCTTAGTGATGGTAAACATTTTTTTTTCAGTTTTCAATTCCGTTTCAAAATGTCCGGACGTGAGAGTGTGTGTGTGTTCGTGCGTCTATACTGACCCTAAAAAAGTCTAACTGCTATAACGACTTGACCGATGCTGCAATTTTCGTTGAAATTGCTTGAGGGCTTTAGATTATATGAGATTTAAAAATTTTTGAAACATGTCCAAGATCGCTCCAACTTTCGCAATTTTTTGGGGTATTTTTTTACACGAATAGAGTATCATCGAAATACGGTTGGTATTGAATTTGGTGAAAATCGATTGGAAGTTTCATGTTTTAGCAAACTATGAATTTAAAAAAAAAAGGTCGCTGTCATTTGTAATTTCCTTAAACTTTAGCATATCGGGCTAGTTTTTTTTTTTGCTATTTGAGTATCATTAAGGAAAGTTTGATAGCAAATTTCGTGAGATTCGGTGAAGAGATTCAAATTTTATGGAATTTTGAATTTTCCAAAAAAAAAAAGTATCTGACAGCTCTAATTTCCCTAAATTGTGAGATATCTGGCTAGTACATAAAAATTGATATATCTTTTGAAACATTGAACATCTAGAAAAGTTTCAATAACATGAATCTCAAAAAAAAAATTCAAATTCAAATAACCGGAAGGAGAAGAAAAAGCTGCAAGTTGAAACTTAAAAATTGCTTTCACCCAAATTTCGCACAATGCTGAATGCTTCCTTCTCTGAGGCAGCCAAAATCGACCAAGGTCAGTAATTCCTCGCAGAGTGAAGGATTGAGCATTGTGTGAAATTTGGCGGAGCAATTCGCATGTTTCAACCTGCGGCTTTTTGAATTTGCATTAAAACCACGATAACGGTAAACCAGGACTATGAATCGCCTCTGGCAGGGACTCCTTGACCGAATGATAAAAAAAAAATACTCACTCGAGTTTGTAGCTCTTACATCCTGCGGCAATGGAAAGTGATTGGTGACCCATGCATATACCAAAAATTGGCTTTTTCTTCGCTTCGCCCATGACCCTTCGTATATTTTCTATCGTCACCGCGCATCTCTCCGGATCGCCTGGACCGTTGCTCAGAAAGAGACCATCGTATTCGTCACTCTGGAGCTTATGATTCCACGGCACAACGTCGACTCTTGCTCCTCTCTTCAAGAAACATCGTATCTGATTGTACTTCAAGCCACAATCGATCACGCATATTCTCGGACTTCCATTCGCGTTGAATGTCCTGACTGATTTCTAGGGAAAAAAAAATGTTGAGCATCAAACGAAAGATGGAATCGCATCTTATTGGAATTTTTTGCGATAATCTGAAAACACTGACCCCCGAGACTTCGGCAACGAGATTTCTCTTGTTAGGATCTGCGATCGTTGGAGCAACGATCGAGGACAGAAGTAAATTGGAACAATTTGTCGGTGGCTGTTGACAAACGATTCTACCGGTCATAGTGCCTTTTTCGCGAATAACCTTGGTCAATGCACGTGTGTCGATGTCACATATTCCCGGTATGCTTTCCATCGCCATCCAATCCGACAGGGTGCTCGTTTGACGCCAGTGAGACGGTGTCTCGCAGAGCTCACCGACTATCAATCCGGCAGCCCATATTCTGTCGGATTCAAACCAGCTAAAGGGAGGGGGGGGGGGGGAAATGTATTCCATTGCATAGAAATCGAGGACCCAAGTGGCCGATTTATCGTGTACATTCTGTTCGATTTATTGGAACAAAAAAATCAACGAAGGACTGGAACATTTTTCTTCGAGACGATTCGTTAAGCGATCTTGACAGCTAATTTTTCGAAAAAATACTTGAAACATTCATCATGACAAATATGCAACTGATTATACTGCAAAGTCTTTGTGAAAGCCTTTCAAGATTTTTTGCATCACGTTTTGAAAAATCGTTGATGAAAAGCCATCGTGGTTCGAGGTCCATGAAGTGTTTCATGAAATTTTTCATTCACTTTCGGCATATTTCGGGCGCCAGAGGGTAAATTATTTTAAATTCTATCACGCATCATCATCGCAATCAAGGACTGTATGTTTGATGCGTTTTTGCGGATCAATCCACCTTAAGAAATCATAGCATGCCCTGGGGACTACAATAATTTGAACCCGAAGAGGTGCCTCGAAGATAAATCAGATATTCTGAGAGCTTTCGATGTTGAAACAAGAAAAAGATCCTGTGATCTTAGAGGATTACTCGAATCAACGAAGCATTGATTCAAAGTCTTTTCCACCTCAAACTTTTGGTTAGAGGCAATGATTTTTCTCGTAAATTTATCCTGAAATTCATCATCATAGCAAAAAGTATTAGACCGGGAGCCCATAACACTTTTTTCATGTCTCATTTGTTTAGGCTCAAAACTACCATAGATTCCATAAATCTGTGTCCTGCATCACAAAAATCGCATCGCCAAACAAAATCAGTGGACCAAAGATGCTGAACCGGCGAAATCAGATACAAAAATATATCTATATATAATTTGTATATATAGATATATATTTGCAATGATATATGCAATTTAAACAAGAACAATTGATCTGAGAGATCGAAAAAGGATGAGCCTAAACTCAAGCCAGTTATAGCACCGACAAGAGCTTATCTCAATAAGAAAGGTGATCTGAGGGTCGCCAGTATGAAAAAAAAAAACATTGCGATAACCATTATCTGCAATGCATACTACTCAAGTCAGGCTCTAAAGACTTCCTGGTCATAAATCTATGCCCAATGAAGATCGCGATAATGCGCACAAAGAGAGACGAACGGACGTAAATGATACTCGTAATAAGTGCAAATTTTTCGCATATACGAACCGTGGTAATCCATTCTCATCTTTCTCATTGCCAGGAACACCGTAGTTGCCAATCAATGGGTAAGTTAGCACCAGTATCTGAGCGTGGTATGATGGATCGGTTAGTGATTCCGGATAGCCGACCATACCAGTCTGAAAAACTAAAGCCCACCCTCTCGTTTAATTTTTCATCAATCAGGCTCAGGTGCCCGAGAAAAAAATAGAACAAATTTAGATCTACGTAGTTTTTTTTAGATATACATAGATCTAAATTTTGGAAAATCATAGATTTACCTAGATCTTAATTAGATCTATTCAGATCTAAGTAAATTTAATGAGATTTAAGTAGATAAACGGATCAAGCAAAAAGGGTTCGAGCAGAATACTAGGTCGACTCAAATGCGCGTAAATCTACCGTTATATGCGGAGATCTAGGTAGATCAGCGATTTTCCAAAATGTATAACTACGTAGATCAAATCTGATAAAGTAATTACGTAGATCTAAACGATTTTTTCCCAGGTGTACATCGCAATTGGTGATCATCTTCATGTTAATGCACTATATTTCTTTTGAAGCAACATTAATTTCAGCTTCTATCGAGGCTTTAACCATTAGGGTCCATATTGGGGGCATTTCTTTGTGAAGTTGTGTGATGTGAATGGTACCTGCTTTGAATTAGGCAGGTTTTTAGGGCAATCGTTATCGAGCTAGGCCAATCATACATCGGGACTTTTAGCCATGTACCAGTCGTTGCAACAAACTGCTGAGCGGGGAGTAACTTTTCCGGAAACTGGCGATTCCCTGTAGGAACACCAACTCTGGTGAATGGCTCACCTGGATCTAGGAATTTTCCACAGTTTCGCATGTGGCGGGGGGGCATCACGAAGTTTCGAAGGATTTCAAGTGGAAGGCCTTACAAATTAGAAAGATTTAAAGTGCAGAGAAGGGTCCCTGAAAAAAATACATGATGTCAACATAGCAAGGACATTTGGACAATGCATCAGTGAAAAGTCTTCGTATTTTCCGCCATGTGGGCCAACATTTCACAATGAGATGGCGCTGTGGTAACTTCCGGCTGAAAGAATCCAGACCCGGGATTGGGACAAGTGGGCTAAATGGCAAAAGTCCGTTTCATTGCTTTGCCGGCTTAAGGCAATCCTTGCACTTTTTGGCACCAATTGGAGGATTTTGTGAATTTGAAATATTGTAATCCCGAAACACTTTTTCGTTGAGACTGCAAAGTTTCAGATCACGATGCCGACTTTTTCCGCAAGAAATTTCAATTTTTAAACCGCCCTTTTAGCACAGGGTATACGAAAAAAAATTAGCTCACAACAAGTTCAATTGAAAAATGAACCTACTTGAATACCGGAGGAGTGATTCATTTGATAATGAATTTTTTCACGAAATTATGAGCTTTCGACGGATCGCATAAAAAAAGTAGGGTCACGTTATGCTCGGCATAGAAATTTCGAATTAATGATCAGCACAACTCAGACAGTTTATGATGTAACCAATCAGCTGAGGGCCCTCTGCTAAGAGTGTTGCGTTAATTCATGCGAATTTCAATTATTTGTCAATATCAAACTGTCCGCCACTATTATTTCCGTGTGTGATGAAATTATATTAGCTATCAAAATCAATTAAAAGTTATGTAATCATACAATATACATGTACTTATTACAAAACTTCTAACAGTGTTGAGGTTAACCGAGATGACACGATTCAACGGACTGGTCAATAAGACAACAAAAAATCGAAATTATGATTATTTTTTTAAATTAACTCAAGTTCTAAAAAATATCTCCATAGTTATTATAAATTCTGACAACTACTTTTACGTATCATATCCAATTTTTATAACTTTTTTCAATGATTTTATTCCTAAAACATTCGATCACACGACTATAGTCTGCCACAAGGATTACCTCAAATTATCGTGGTTGCCCACTTTTTGTTAGAGAAAGCCTCATTCTTTTCTTGACTGCTAGTTTTAGCCAGATAAACAAACGGATCAACTGTTAGTCGTTTGATTACAACAATTTAAGATTGTACTTAATAATTTTTGTGATCAATTGCAAGACTCGAACATTCTGCCGTTTAATTGGGAGCGAAGGGGTACACGCTGAGCCAACAATCCCACACTGCAGGACCGCGTTCAGAAATCATACCTGGGTAAGTAGCTTCTTTCTCACGCAACCTCAACACTCTCTCTCTTTTTCTATCTTACACGTCTACAATTTACGAACGGGGGCCCCAGTGCGATTGAAATAACGATGAAACGGGATAGGTACGAGTGAAATGGAATCAGTGACAATAGGGGCCGCAACGAGAGTCGACCCTGATTGTGAGAAAGTTTTCCAGGTGTAACTTTCGTCGACAATATTGCATACTTTATGATAAGATAAAAATCGGAAAAAATTCACCCATAATAAAGACGATAGGAAGATTAATTTTGAATAATAATAATGCCAAAAAGTTATCAATAAATTATTTACACAAAACATTGTTTAAAAAATTTTTAGGGAATGTTTTTTTTTTTGACACGGGAAATGAATTCGGTGATTTTTCTGACCACGCATAAAATTTTCTTACCATTTTGAAATTTCGGTTTTCGAAAAATTTTTAATTTTTAAAAATGAAGGGAAAATCGTGAATTTTGGATATGTTTTCGTAAAAACGTTATATATTACAATTAAGTTTCCGGGGCATTGAACGAATAGTTACGTAAATACAACCTGTAAAAATTTCCGAAAACCGAAATTTCAAAATGATAAGAAAATTTTAAAAAAATGTATGTTTAGTCATAAAAATCAACGAATTCATTTCACATGACAAAAAAACATTCTCTAAAAATTTGTTAAACAATGTCTTGTTTAAACAATTTATTGATAACTTTTGGGCATTATTATTATTAAAAAAGTAATCTTCTTATCGTCTTTATTGTGGTTGAATTTTTTTCGATTTTTATCTTATCATGAAGTATGCAATATTATCGACGAAAGTCACTTTTGGTTGGTAAGATACGTCCGATACATCCTCAAGCGAGGGGCTATTCACTCTTGAAATCGCTGAACCACCCTGCTCTTAAATCAGAATGGAAATCACGAGAAATCGGATCGAATCACATGAAATCAACGTTACTCAAACGTCGTTGAAACCACTAAAAATCAGAATGAAATCACTCCGAGTTTTTTTAAATCAACGTGAAATCACGTAAAGTCAGGAAATTACCAGAAATCACGTAATATGTGCAAAATATTTAAAAAAAAAAAATTTACGGCGTGCTACTATCAAACTACGCCCACTAGAACAAAGCACGCAAACGTGCTCTAAAGCGTTTTTTGCTATCAAGCGATATAAGTATCAGCATCGAGCGCAACATAGTTTTTAACTCTTGAGCGAGGCTCGATCTGGGCGAGGTCTTGAGTCTCATCTTTAGTTGAGTCAGTCAAAGAAAGTTTTTCACCGTGCCGATTGTGAAATATACTTGTAAACAGAATTGAGCGTGAGTAATGGCAAATTAATCAAATGAAAACGTATTTTGTGAAACAAATGCCGAACGCAACCTGCCCCGCACGTCGCCCGCGCCGCGCCCCGCAACCCTAGTATACTGTAATTTGATGTTTGAGCGATAAATAATAAATCATTCCACTGTACGTACTTTCAGTGATTTCGGAAATTGATTCGTTCAAAACGTGAGAAATCACACATGAAGTCACATGTATTTTAAAATCACTTGAATCATTCATGAAATCACTGAAATCATGTAAAATCGACTTCACTCTGAAATCACTTGTACACCGCACTTGGTAGTGAATAGCCCCTCGCCGCTCACATGACAGAGAAAATTCTCGAACGAACAGTCCGGTGCACGTTTAAAATTTTACGCGGGATACTTGGCCACATTATTATTATTATTATTATTATTATTTTATTTTTTAATTACAGAAACAAACTTGTCCAATTATCACAAGATCGTTTCTATAATTTCGAACTATCGATGTACATTAAAAGTCATCGAATCAATGGTAAGAAACAAAGGGGAAAGAAAAAACCAGCCTTGCAGAGAACTACGTTAGTGTCAAAGACGTTTCCCACGAGATCATAATATGTTGGGCCAGAGTTATTCCATCAATCGACATGAAGGATTTCAACATCGGCTAATTTTTTATTCCAATGGATTAAACATCGAAAGATTTTGACTGTCATGGATAATTTTTTTTCTCTTCCCCGCCTCGCCAATGCTATATGTGTTCGGAGAAATTATTCGTTCCATATATTTGAACCGTTTTGATGGATATAGTGCGGGAAACTTAAATGCATATTCATAAGATGCATCTACGGTTTTCCGATAGACCAGTCGCGGAAAGATGGAGCCACGACGTTTGACCACGTGTTGCCCCACTCAAAACGTACACGAGAAAGGATCATGCTGATTTATCGTAGAGCGGTGCCTTTTCCATTGATTTTTTTTTCGATATTCCATTTTTCATTTTTTTTTTTTTTTTTTTCGAAGAAAATCATAAATTCTAAGCAACGAGAAAACAAAGAAACAAACAAAGAAACCCACCGACTTCGCCGTCCACGGACACATGAGCGCCAAATTTTTTGCCGGGAAATACGCTGCCATTCTCGAGCAATAGATAAGCGTCGTTTCCCTGATTGCTGCTGCACATGGCTGGTATTTTATGAAACGTTAAACACGTGTTTATACCGCGACAACCGTGTGCGTACTGGCCCCAGAGATGGGTAGGGAGATGCGCAACGCTGGCATTTTAGGTGTACCCACCAAAGTGGCGCTGATGACATAGCGGTCAAACCTAGAGTATGATTTTGTGATCATCGCCTCGGTCGATGCTGCAGAGCTCTTTGGTATTAGGATATCGGGGTGCAGTGTTCGATATTTTAGTGGATATTGCAGAACGCACTTGGTGCTAATGGGTAAGTTAGACTGTGCGTTTCAAAATGTTTTTAATGATCACGAATCGTTATTTTGAATATGCACTCGTCTGCTTCCGAAAGTCAAAATTTTAAGAAACAATCGTTTAAATTTATGAAGGAAATGAAAATCATCTTTGAAAATCACGCTTCTGCGTGAAATTTTAAGTCGATCATCCACATGGTTGGGGAGTAATTAATTATTGAAGCTGCACGTTTATTCGCGGGCCGTATAAAAACCATACAATCTCATGCAACTCTTAATAACTATACGAAAAATGTTAGGAATTTAATGAAAATAGATCCAAATAATCCTTCTCATCTTTGGACAGAAGTTTACGAAGAACGAAAAGCTTTTCATATACATATAATTGTCAAGAAATTGTAAGAATAAAACAGCTCAAGTTGTAAAATCATGCACACTGGGGATATGTCGTGACACGGATCTCTCCCTCACACGTTACCCGCCCGGCACCCGCGCACCCGCGAAGGCACGCCTACCCCAGAAAAATTGTTTTTCGACTGAATGATGATTCTTAGGATAAGTAAACATGATCTTCTCGTGCATTCACTGACGTGACGGTTGAGAAGCAAAAGACCCATGCAGAATAACGCGTTGCAGCACAATCCCGTTTTGAACCAAAATGAACATGTATCCCATTTTAGATCTGAAAAAATATGGCCTACAAGCCCTGCTAAAAGGATTCACATTTCTTCCAATTTGTAGGCCTTTGTAAGTTTTCGATTTCAACTTCGGAAGAAATTAAGATATTCCGTTGACTCTCAAAAGAGAATATTATTAATCGCTTTTTATCAATTCACGCTTTTATTGACTCACCCGAGAGCGCGCAACCATCCCACTCTAACCATTTGAATTTCTCACTAAATAAAATGTCAACTTTTAGAAAAAAATTCAAGAAAATGATTAAATATTGAGGTGCATGTAGAATTGATTTTCCTGTCCTTTAAACGTATCTCGAGAATTTACACATTTTCATCGAAAATAAAAAATAAAAATTGTTCGATGACCGTTTGTACAATCACACTAAAACTTGTTGAATTTCCAATCTTCCGAATCAAATTTCTAGAGCGGAGACATTGATTGATAATTGGTAGAGTGGCCCATATAAATGAAGGTTGAAGCTCTTATTGACGAATTACTTGAAACACACTTTCTGCCTAAGGTATCCTCATGTCTAGTAATTTAAACTTCTAATAGAATTCCTCATTTATACTTGAATGTATATTACTGTCTCACTAACTTTGACGCGAAAATATCCGATAGCCACTTTTTTGAGGGGTGGTCAGTTTCGCCCCAGCTTCCCGGTTTTTTTAAATAACTAGCAGCAGCGAGTCACATTGCACACAGCTACCCTTGCTGCCTTTGCTACGAAAATGCTCATAGGCAATTTTTTTTTTTTTTGTGGTCGATTTTGCCTAACAGGGCGTTTTTGCCCCATTTTCCCCTATATATTCGAACTCGGCAGGAATTTGATGGATTCGTTTTTTTATTCTTTTAGTTTTCCAACGCCCTTAAATATAATATCATCAATAAATAAAAAAAAAAAAAAATGAAGTATGAAAATCCAAAAATGTTCAGTTTTAGTGCGTGAATTACAGCATGTAGGTATTTGATGAGTTCGTTGTTTTTTTTATTTTTTAAATTTTTTCAACACCATAGATTGAAATTTAAAATCTTGAGCGCTAAAAAAAAATTCGTCGTACCACCATCCACGTGTAAAATTCCCGAACTAAAGTTGAACGCAAAACGTGAATATATCAAAACAAAAAAATTCCTCATTTCTTAAATTTTTAACGAAAAGATTTTTCATATTCCACGCTTTGTTTTTTTTTTATACTGCACGATCTTGAGAAGAAAAATAGACCTTCTTAGGAATAATTTAATTCTGCTATTTACGTAATGAATTGAAGAAAATGGAGTAGGAAGATCCGAAAAAGCTGTCATTTTCGTACTTGAGGTGGCATAAATATATTTAAATTATGGGAAAAATTTACGGTATATACACGAATTAGGCAGAAATTTGATGCATTCGTTTCGTTTTATTTTTTTCTTAACTTTTTCAACCATCTTGAAAATAAAACCGTGTAGATTGCTTTTAACGACCGTACATTAAAACTTATAGTCCTAGACACTGAAAAAAAAAATTTTTTTTTACGACCATCGGCACATACTTCCTGACATAAAATTCCCGAACCAAAGTTTAACGCATTAACGTGAATTTTTCGACGCTAAAATTTTCCTCATTCTTTCAATTTTTAACGAAAATTTTTTCAATATTCCACGCTTTTTTTTTATACTATATGATCTTGAGAAAAATAATAATTCTCTATAGGGATAATTTAATTTAATTACATAATAAATTTGAACATATGGAGTATGAAGATCCGAAAAGCAAAAATTTTAGTACATGACATTCGCACGAAGTGCACTTTGGTGGAATGACCTTTATAGTACACGTTGGTAAACCCTCCTCACCGGTAAAAATCTCGTCATACAATACTGGATTCGTTGGGCCGCCCCAAGAATCGATAAGCAACAGGAATTTTTCCTTATTTACGTATGGCCTCATCACATCAGTCAAAAAATCTTTCTACAGTGCTGTAGTCAGTTTGCCGGACTTGGAAGATGTGATGACAACGTTCGTATATGTTTTCGCATATTCATCCACAGACTTTTAAACCCTTGGTCAGGAATGAGTCACAACTTCTCGAAATAGTATGGGGGAAGCTAGCTAGCTACCTACAATACTCGTGGAAGACCGAGACCTCGGAATCACGACCTGTGCGTACACTGTAAAAAAAAAAAAAGGTAAATTCAACTCGAAAACGATTGAATCAACTCATTTCTAGAGTAACATATGGCGAACCACATTTTCGAGTTGATTCAACTCATATATAGCGCCGTTTTAACCACAATATGTAGCACGATAAACTCGATTTGTGGTTGTCTCAACACGAGATGTGACTGGTTCGACAATATATCTATTTGATGTGACTCATTAGTATGGTTGGAACAGCTACATTTTTAGTTGACTGAACTCGATCTGATGGTACAATTAACTCGATTTGTGGCTCTTTCAATCAAAAATAAAGTCCATGTACGCAGAAATATAGTTCAAGCCACTAAATATTCGGTAGAACGAGCTCGATTTGTGGTTGTCTCAACTCGCGATGTGGCTCATTCAACCTGATATTTATTTGATGTGACTTATCAACATGGTTAAAACAGCCACATTTTTGGTTGATTGAACTCGATCCGATGGTATATTTAACTCGATTTGTGGCTCCTTCAACCAAAAATAAAATCCACGTATGCAGAAATATAGTTGAGGCAACTAAATATTCGGTGGAACGAACTCGATTTATGTTTGTCTTAACTCGCGATGTGGCTCATTCAACCGGATGTACATTTCGCGTTTCTTAAATTTCGAACTTCAAAATTAATAAAAAAAAAATTATAATGCATTTATCGCGATAACAATATAACAGAAATGATATCACACGAAAAAAAAAGTTCTCCGTTGATATTCACTCACTACAGAATTTCTGTCTGAGCCGGGACTCGAACCGCCTACCTACAAGTTTCCTACCTAATGCCTGCTTACTAACCCGGGACGCTACCTATTGCGCTATCGACTACTATTGAATTTCGTTCATCAATTTTCCCATATACGCTGCATGCTGGCTCATACTTACAAAATTGAATGCGTCATTACCATTACCATTTGACGATTTTGATTAGTAATAGATTAATTTTCACACAACTTTGCTAGTTTTATATTTATATTTTGTATTTATATTTTGAGTTTCGATTGAACTTTTAATCGAGTCGTTCCACCTCTTTTTCGTTGAAATGACGACGCATAGTAATCGGATAAACCACAAATGTAGTTGAATCAACATGATATTTGGTTAAAAGAGCTGGTTATAGAGTTGCTTCAAACATCTGTGGCAGTACGCTGAGCCACATAAAAGAGTTGTTTCAACATCAATTGCGATAAATAGAACCTCATAATGTAGTCGATTGAACTTTTAATTGAGTCCTTCCAACTCTTTTTCAGAGTTAAAATGACGACGCATAGTAATCGGATAAACCATAAATGTAGTTGAATCAATCTAATATTTGGTTGAAAGAGCTGCTTATGAAGTTGTTTCAAACATTTATGGTAGTAGAACGAGCCATATAAAAGAGTTGTTTTAACATCAATTGTGATAAATAGAACCACACAATGTAGTCGATTGAACTTTTAATCGAGTCCTTCCAACTCTTTTTCAGAGTTAAAATGACGATGCATAGTAATCGAATAAACCACAAATGTAGTTGAATCAACCTAATATTTCGTTCAAAGAGCTGTTAATTGAGTTGTTTCATTCAATTATCGTAGTCGAACGAACTGCAGAAAAAGTTGGACCAACTATTCTGTTGTGAGTGATTCAACTCTGAAATGAGTTCGGTCAACTCGTTAGGTGGCTGTTTTGACCGAATATGTTAACGCGATTTCAGAGTTGAAGCAACTATTCCATGTACATGCTTTAACTCGATATTCGGTTGACCCAACTCAATTTGAGTTGTTCTAACTCATTTTTTTCAACTCGATTTCTCGAGTTGAATTTACCATTTTTTTTTACAGTGTACCTTTTTCATAGTTGAATATTTATTCATTTACTTACAGAAATATTAATGTAATCGCATAGCAGTTTGTTCCACCCGAAGTGTCCTTGCTCGTGCGCTTGCTTAATTATTTCGAGCTGCATTGTTCTCGGAACCACCATATATTCGTTTCCATCATACTCGCGATATAAAATTCCCTCTTTTGACAAAGAGAATTCGTCCTTTCTACCTGATCGTACCGCGTAAATTATTTTCATTAATTCTGGATCGTCTGCTTGTGCTCTCTGGATTTTCTCTATTAATCCGTCTCGGCCAACCTGTACTAACAATATATCCACGGGGTTTCTCCTCAGCGCGTCGACACGACGCATAGACATGCCGGGCTGATGCTCGATCGTGTAGTTATACTGGTCAATCAAAAGGGCCCAGTGGGCCACCCTTAAACACAAATCCTTCTTTTTCATAGTCAGTCTAAATTCAGGGAAAAAAGCGTTCAACTTGGAAATTCGCACATCGCTTCCGCATTATTTTACTTCGCTTATACAAAGCTAATTCTCTATGAGGAAGCCAAATTTGGGAAAAACTCACATGCTGTATAGAGAGATCTTTATGAGCGAGATAAAATAATGAGGAAGGATGGATGAAGGGAGGATTTTTATTTTATACGAAAATTATAATATCCGGCGATGTGGTTTCTGAAAAGATATCGTTAAGACGGTAATAAGTCGCATTATCATTAAGACGCTAAGACAGATATCATTAAGACGTCATTAAGATATCATTAAAGTACGTCGTAAATCCACGCATATCGATTTCATTCCAACTTCCGTTTCTTCGTTGACTAAAATATGAAAAATTCGATAATCTACATTTTCGTATCTTTGCGACACGTGTTGTCACGTACATCGTGGATATTTTTTGACTCTTATTTTTCTCGCAACAATCGATACGCCATCTGTGTACATTGATACTATATTTTATCTCCAATGCTGTTGTTATTTAAAAAAATTTTCCCTCGTTTCTCCCTACTCTTCGTACCAATCGAACAGACATACGTTACACAACAGTTTAAGGATGTATGTTAGCTAAGTCGATTACTAGTTTTCTAATTGAAAATTTTAGATGTTAGAAAAGACGGTATATAGCATTTTTTAAGATTTTTTGCCAAATTTTCGCCCATGTGAATTCTGAGATATACTCCTGCGATAAAAATACTTTTTTTTATTCCTAGATTTTATGGAAAAATTTTCAGAATTTTAAACCTGGGCCAAATTCATTTAAAAAAACAAACAAATTTTTTTAATTCTTTGCAAAATATTGAGAAATTAAAAATATCAGTGATAGTTTATTGTAGAGAATAAAAAAAAATTAAATGTCTCTTGGTAAAATTTTTTTTCCCCATATCTTGATGGTAAGAAAAATTTTTACCAAGGGACATTTAATTTTTATTTTTCTCTACAATAAACTATCACTGACATTTTTAATTTTTCAAAATTTTGAAAATAATTTTTTTTCAAAAAATAAATTTGGTAATTACCTTTCGCATTTTTACCCCTAGTGTAGATTCACCCCGTGACAGTGTCAGCAGCCCCGCAGGTAATAGAAAAAAGAAACGAAATAAAGTCGAAAACGACGAGCATCAAATTCGGACTTTGGATATTCTTGGAGCATATAATTAGCATTTAATTACTGCGTAATTACTTTTCCGAATTTTTCATTCCCATACATCCATATGAACGTGAATTTATGAATAAGAAAAGATTCTACGAGAAAAGCAACGTACAGCATTCGATTTCCACTCCTTGCGAAAATTAATTTAAAAAAAAAATGAATTCATTTTTACGGATAACTTTCGTTGCCTAAAATCTTGGATACCCCATCAAGCTTTCTTAACAACGGGAAGAATTGAGGAAGCAAAGTACAATCTGCATTGCAGACTGTGTTCAGGTTTTCAGTGAAACGATTCTGAGATTATTGTCCAAAAAGAAAAAAAACGTATCGCTTCAAATTCATATTTTATGCACCTCGAGAACTTTGAAAAAAGTTACGAAATACAATTCAAACATAGATCACGTGATGCTGAAAAACAACTTTTGTATTTTATCGTTACGCAAGTGTAATGAAGAATTTCGTGTCAAAAGCAGCATCGTTTACCCCACCCATGAGAGCATCGGCCCATCAGCGCTGCGGTGTGTGTTGAAGTTAATGAGGGCGCGGCGGGGAACGGTGAGAATTTCAAGCTTCGAGTACGACGCAAAGAAATCCAAATGTGAAAAAAAATCATCGCTCGTGAGATCTCAAAAACTTTGTTGTTCAATAATCAGAATACAGAAAAGTTATCAACGTATCGTTAAAAAAAAAAAACAGTTGTCGAACAAATCATCAAAATTTACTTTTTTTCTTTGGATCAAACGAATTTAAACGGGACTTTTAGCCATGTACAAAATAAAACGGGACTTTTAGCCATGTACCAGTCGTTGCAACAAACTGCTGAGCGGGGAGTAACTTTTCCGGAAACTGGCGATTCCCTGTAGGAACACCAACTCTGGTGAATGGCTCACCTGGATCTAGGAATTTTCCACAGTTTCGCATGTGGCGGGGGGGCATCACGAAGTTTCGAAGGATTTCAAGTGGAAGGCCTTACAAATTAGAAAGATTTAAAGTGCAGAGAAGGGTCCCTGAAAAAAATACATGATGTCAACATAGCAAGGACATTTGGACAATGCATCAGTGAAAAGTCTTCGTATTTTCCGCCATGTGGGCCAACATTTCACAATGAGATGGCGCTGTGGTAACTTCCGGCTGAAAGAATCCAGACCCGGGATTGGGACAAGTGGGCTAAATGGCAAAAGTCCGTTTCATTGCTTTGCCGGCTTAAGGCAATCCTTGCACTTTTTGGCACCAATTGGAGGATTTTGTGAATTTGAAATATTGTAATCCCGAAACACTTTTTCGTTGAGACTGCAAAGTTTCAGATCACGATGCCGACTTTTTCCGCAAGAAATTTCAATTTTTAAACCGCCCTTTTAGCACAGGGTATACGAAAAAAAATTAGCTCACAACAAGTTCAATTGAAAAATGAACCTACTTGAATACCGGAGGAGTGATTCATTTGATAATGAATTTTTTCACGAAATTATGAGCTTTCGACGGATCGCATAAAAAAAGTAGGGTCACGTTATGCTCGGCATAGAAATTTCGAATTAATGATCAGCACAACTCAGACAGTTTATGATGTAACCAATCAGCTGAGGGCCCTCTGCTAAGAGTGTTGCGTTAATTCATGCGAATTTCAATTATTTGTCAATATCAAACTGTCCGCCACTATTATTTCCGTGTGTGATGAAATTATATTAGCTATCAAAATCAATTAAAAGTTATGTAATCATACAATATACATGTACTTATTACAAAACTTCTAACAGTGTTGAGGTTAACCGAGATGACACGATTCAACGGACTGGTCAATAAGACAACAAAAAATCGAAATTATGATTATTTTTTTAAATTAACTCAAGTTCTAAAAAATATCTCCATAGTTATTATAAATTCTGACAACTACTTTTACGTATCATATCCAATTTTTATAACTTTTTTCAATGATTTTATTCCTAAAACATTCGATCACACGACTATAGTCTGCCACAAGGATTACCTCAAATTATCGTGGTTGCCCACTTTTTGTTAGAGAAAGCCTCATTCTTTTCTTGACTGCTAGTTTTAGCCAGATAAACAAACGGATCAACTGTTAGTCGTTTGATTACAACAATTTAAGATTGTACTTAATAATTTTTGTGATCAATTGCAAGACTCGAACATTCTGCCGTTTAATTGGGAGCGAAGGGGTACACGCTGAGCCAACAATCCCACACTGCAGGACCGCGTTCAGAAATCATACCTGGGTAAGTAGCTTCTTTCTCACGCAACCTCAACACTCTCTCTCTTTTTCTATCTTACACGTCTACAATTTACGAACGGGGGCCCCAGTGCGATTGAAATAACGATGAAACGGGATAGGTACGAGTGAAATGGAATCAGTGACAATAGGGGCCGCAACGAGAGTCGACCCTGATTGTGAGAAAGTTTTCCAGGTGTAACTTTCGTCGACAATATTGCATACTTTATGATAAGATAAAAATCGGAAAAAATTCACCCATAATAAAGACGATAGGAAGATTAATTTTGAATAATAATAATGCCAAAAAGTTATCAATAAATTATTTACACAAAACATTGTTTAAAAAATTTTTAGGGAATGTTTTTTTTTTGACACGGGAAATGAATTCGGTGATTTTTCTGACCACGCATAAAATTTTCTTACCATTTTGAAATTTCGGTTTTCGAAAAATTTTTAATTTTTAAAAATGAAGGGAAAATCGTGAATTTTGGATATGTTTTCGTAAAAACGTTATATATTACAATTAAGTTTCCGGGGCATTGAACGAATAGTTACGTAAATACAACCTGTAAAAATTTCCGAAAACCGAAATTTCAAAATGATAAGAAAATTTTAAAAAAATGTATGTTTAGTCATAAAAATCAACGAATTCATTTCACATGACAAAAAAACATTCTCTAAAAATTTGTTAAACAATGTCTTGTTTAAACAATTTATTGATAACTTTTGGGCATTATTATTATTAAAAAAGTAATCTTCTTATCGTCTTTATTGTGGTTGAATTTTTTTCGATTTTTATCTTATCATGAAGTATGCAATATTATCGACGAAAGTCACTTTTGGTTGGTAAGATACGTCCGATACATCCTCAAGCGAGGGGCTATTCACTCTTGAAATCGCTGAACCACCCTGCTCTTAAATCAGAATGGAAATCACGAGAAATCGGATCGAATCACATGAAATCAACGTTACTCAAACGTCGTTGAAACCACTAAAAATCAGAATGAAATCACTCCGAGTTTTTTTAAATCAACGTGAAATCACGTAAAGTCAGGAAATTACCAGAAATCACGTAATATGTGCAAAATATTTAAAAAAAAAAAATTTACGGCGTGCTACTATCAAACTACGCCCACTAGAACAAAGCACGCAAACGTGCTCTAAAGCGTTTTTTGCTATCAAGCGATATAAGTATCAGCATCGAGCGCAACATAGTTTTTAACTCTTGAGCGAGGCTCGATCTGGGCGAGGTCTTGAGTCTCATCTTTAGTTGAGTCAGTCAAAGAAAGTTTTTCACCGTGCCGATTGTGAAATATACTTGTAAACAGAATTGAGCGTGAGTAATGGCAAATTAATCAAATGAAAACGTATTTTGTGAAACAAATGCCGAACGCAACCTGCCCCGCACGTCGCCCGCGCCGCGCCCCGCAACCCTAGTATACTGTAATTTGATGTTTGAGCGATAAATAATAAATCATTCCACTGTACGTACTTTCAGTGATTTCGGAAATTGATTCGTTCAAAACGTGAGAAATCACACATGAAGTCACATGTATTTTAAAATCACTTGAATCATTCATGAAATCACTGAAATCATGTAAAATCGACTTCACTCTGAAATCACTTGTACACCGCACTTGGTAGTGAATAGCCCCTCGCCGCTCACATGACAGAGAAAATTCTCGAACGAACAGTCCGGTGCACGTTTAAAATTTTACGCGGGATACTTGGCCACATTATTATTATTATTATTATTATTATTTTATTTTTTAATTACAGAAACAAACTTGTCCAATTATCACAAGATCGTTTCTATAATTTCGAACTATCGATGTACATTAAAAGTCATCGAATCAATGGTAAGAAACAAAGGGGAAAGAAAAAACCAGCCTTGCAGAGAACTACGTTAGTGTCAAAGACGTTTCCCACGAGATCATAATATGTTGGGCCAGAGTTATTCCATCAATCGACATGAAGGATTTCAACATCGGCTAATTTTTTATTCCAATGGATTAAACATCGAAAGATTTTGACTGTCATGGATAATTTTTTTTCTCTTCCCCGCCTCGCCAATGCTATATGTGTTCGGAGAAATTATTCGTTCCATATATTTGAACCGTTTTGATGGATATAGTGCGGGAAACTTAAATGCATATTCATAAGATGCATCTACGGTTTTCCGATAGACCAGTCGCGGAAAGATGGAGCCACGACGTTTGACCACGTGTTGCCCCACTCAAAACGTACACGAGAAAGGATCATGCTGATTTATCGTAGAGCGGTGCCTTTTCCATTGATTTTTTTTTCGATATTCCATTTTTCATTTTTTTTTTTTTTTTTTCGAAGAAAATCATAAATTCTAAGCAACGAGAAAACAAAGAAACAAACAAAGAAACCCACCGACTTCGCCGTCCACGGACACATGAGCGCCAAATTTTTTGCCGGGAAATACGCTGCCATTCTCGAGCAATAGATAAGCGTCGTTTCCCTGATTGCTGCTGCACATGGCTGGTATTTTATGAAACGTTAAACACGTGTTTATACCGCGACAACCGTGTGCGTACTGGCCCCAGAGATGGGTAGGGAGATGCGCAACGCTGGCATTTTAGGTGTACCCACCAGAGTGGCGCTGATGACATAGCGGTCAAACCTAGAGTATGATTTTGTGATCATCGCCTCGGTCGATGCTGCAGAGCTCTTTGGTATTAGGATATCGGGGTGCAGTGTTCGATATTTTAGTGGATATTGCAGAACGCACTTGGTGCTAATGGGTAAGTTAGACTGTGCGTTTCAAAATGTTTTTAATGATCACGAATCGTTATTTTGAATATGCACTCGTCTGCTTCCGAAAGTCAAAATTTTAAGAAACAATCGTTTAAATTTATGAAGGAAATGAAAATCATCTTTGAAAATCACGCTTCTGCGTGAAATTTTAAGTCGATCATCCACATTGTTGGGGAGTAATTAATTATTGAAGCTGCACGTTTATTCGCGGGCCGTATAAAAACCATACAATCTCATGCAACTCTTAATAACTATACGAAAAATGTTAGGAATTTAATGAAAATAGATCCAAATAATCCTTCTCATCTTTGGACAGAAGTTTACGAAGAACGAAAAGCTTTTCATATACACATAATTGTCAAGAAATTGTAAGAATAAAACAGCTCAAGTTGTAAAATCATGCACACTGGGGATATGTCGTGACACGGATCTCTCCCTCACACGTTACCCGCCCGGCACCCGCGCACCCGCGAAGGCACGCCTACCCCAGAAAAATTGTTTTTCGACTGAATGATGATTCTTAGGATAAGTAAACATGATCTTCTCGTGCATTCACTGACGTGACGGTTGAGAAGCAAAAGACCCATGCAGAATAACGCGTTGCAGCACAATCCCGTTTTGAACCAAAATGAACATGTAGCCCATTTTAGATCTGAAAAAATATGGCCTACAAGCCCTGCTAAAAGGATTCACATTTCTTCCAATTTGTAGGCCTTTGTAAGTTTTCGATTTCAACTTCGGAAGAAATTAAGATATTCCGTTGACTCTCAAAAGAGAATATTATTAATCGCTTTTTATCAATTCACGCTTTTATTGACTCACCCGAGAGCGCGCAACCATCCCACTCTAACCATTTGAATTTCTCACTAAATAAAATGTCAACTTTTAGAAAAAAATTCAAGAAAATGATTAAATATTGAGGTGCATGTAGAATTGATTTTCCCGTCCTTTAAACGTATCTCGAGAATTTACACATTTTCATCGAAAATAAAAAATAAAAATTGTTCGATAACCGTTTGTACAATCACACTAAAACTTGTTGAATTTCCAATCTTCCGAATCAAATTTCTAGAGCGGAGACATTGATTGATAATTGGTAGAGTGGCCCATATAAATGAAGGTTGAAGCTCTTATTGACGAATTACTTGAAACACACTTTCTGCCTAAGGTATCCTCATGTCTAGTAATTTAAACTTCTAATAGAATTCCTCATTTATACTTGAATGTATATTACTGTCTCACTAACTTTGACGCGAAAATATCCGATAGCCACTTTTTTGAGGGGTGGTCAGTTTCGCCCCAGCTTCCCGGTTTTTTTAAATAACTAGCAGCAGCGAGTCACATTGCACACAGCTACCCTTGCTGCCTTTGCTACGAAAATGCTCATAGGCAATTTTTTTTTTTTTTGTGGTCGATTTTGCCTAACAGGGCGTTTTTGCCCCATTTTCCCCTATATATTCGAACTCGGCAGGAATTTGATGGATTCGTTTTTTTATTCTTTTAGTTTTCCAACGCCCTTAAATATAATATCATCAATAAATAAAAAAAAAAAAAATGAAGTATGAAAATCCAAAAATGTTCAGTTTTAGTGCGTGAATTACAGCATGTAGGTATTTGATGAGTTCGTTGTTTTTTTTATTTTTTAAATTTTTTCAACACCATAGATTGAAATTTAAAATCTTGAGCGCTAAAAAAAAATTCGTCGTACCACCATCCACGTGTAAAATTCCCGAACTAAAGTTGAACGCAAAACGTGAATATATCAAAACAAAAAAATTCCTCATTTCTTAAATTTTTAACGAAAAGATTTTTCATATTCCACGCTTTGTTTTTTTTTTATACTGCACGATCTTGAGAAGAAAAATAGACCTTCTTAGGAATAATTTAATTCTGCTATTTACGTAATGAATTGAAGAAAATGGAGTAGGAAGATCCGAAAAAGCTGTCATTTTCGTACTTGAGGTGGCATAAATATATTTAAATTATGGGAAAAATTTACGGTATATACACGAATTAGGCAGAAATTTGATGCATTCGTTTCGTTTTATTTTTTTCTTAACTTTTTCAACCATCTTGAAAATAAAACCGTGTAGATTGCTTTTAACGACCGTACATTAAAACTTATAGTCCTAGACACTGAAAAAAAAAATTTTTTTTTACGACCATCGGCACATACTTCCTGACATAAAATTCCCGAACCAAAGTTTAACGCATTAACGTGAATTTATCGACGCTAAAATTTTCCTCATTCTTTCAATTTTTAACGAAAATTTTTTCAATATTCCACGCTTTTTTTTTATACTATATGATCTTGAGAAAAATAATAATTCTCTATAGGGATAATTTAATTTAATTACATAATAAATTTGAACATATGGAGTATGAAGATCCGAAAAGCAAAAATTTTAGTACATGACATTCGCACGAAGTGCACTTTGGTGGAATGACCTTTATAGTACACGTTGGTAAACCCTCCTCACCGGTAAAAATCTCGTCATACAATACTGGATTCGTTGGGCCGCCCCAAGAATCGATAAGCAACAGGAATTTTTCCTTATTTACGTATGGCCTCATCACATCAGTCAAAAAATCTTTCTACAGTGCTGTAGTCAGTTTGCCGGACTTGGAAGATGTGATGACAACGTTCGTATATGTTTTCGCATATTCATCCACAGACTTTTAAACCCTTGGTCAGGAATGAGTCACAACTTCTCGAAATAGTATGGGGGAAGCTAGCTAGCTACCTACAATACTCGTGGAAGACCGAGACCTCGGAATCACGACCTGTGCGTACACTGTAAAAAAAAAAAAAAAGGTAAATTCAACTCGAAAACGATTGAATCAACTCATTTCTAGAGTAACATATGGCGAACCACATTTTCGGGTTGATTCAACTCATATATAGCGCCGTTTTAACCACAATATGTAGCACGATAAACTCGATTTGTGGTTGTCTCAACACGAGATGTGACTGGTTCGACAATATATCTATTTGATGTGACTCATTAGTATGGTTGGAACAGCTACATTTTTAGTTGACTGAACTCGATCTGATGGTACAATTAACTCGATTTGTGGCTCTTTCAATCAAAAATAAAGTCCATGTACGCAGAAATATAGTTCAAGCCACTAAATATTCGGTAGAACGAGCTCGATTTGTGGTTGTCTCAACTCGCGATGTGGCTCATTCAACCTGATATTTATTTGATGTGACTTATCAACATGGTTAAAACAGCCACATTTTTGGTTGATTGAACTCGATCCGATGGTATATTTAACTCGATTTGTGGCTCCTTCAACCAAAAATAAAATCCACGTATGCAGAAATATAGTTGAGGCAACTAAATATTCGGTGGAACGAACTCGATTTATGTTTGTCTTAACTCGCGATGTGGCTCATTCAACCGGATGTACATTTCGCGTTTCTTAAATTTCGAACTTCAAAATTAATAAAAAAAAAATTATAATGCATTTATCGCGATAACAATACAACAGAAATGATATCACACGAAAAAAAAAGTTCTCCGTTGATATTCACTCACTACAGAATTTCTGTCTGAGCCGGGACTCGAACCGCCTACCTACAAGTTTCCTACCTAATGCCTGCTTACTAACCCGGGACGCTACCTATTGCGCTATCGACTACTATTGAATTTCGTTCATCAATTTTCCCATATACGCTGCATGCTGGCTCATACTTACAAAATTGAATGCGTCATTACCATTACCATTTGACGATTTTGATTAGTAATAGATTAATTTTCACACAACTTTGCTAGTTTTATATTTATATTTTGTATTTATATTTTGAGTTTCGATTGAACTTTTAATCGAGTCGTTCCACCTCTTTTTCGTTGAAATGACGACGCATAGTAATCGGATAAACCACAAATGTAGTTGAATCAACATGATATTTGGTTAAAAGAGCTGGTTATAGAGTTGCTTCAAACATCTGTGGCAGTACGATGAGCCACATAAAAGAGTTGTTTCAACATCAATTGCGATAAATAGAACCTCATAATGTAGTCGATTGAACTTTTAATTGAGTCCTTCCAACTCTTTTTCAGAGTTAAAATGACGACGCATAGTAATCGGATAAACCATAAATGTAGTTGAATCAATCTAATATTTGGTTGAAAGAGCTGCTTATGAAGTTGTTTCAAACATTTATGGTAGTAGAACGAGCCATATAAAAGAGTTGTTTTAACATCAATTGTGATAAATAGAACCACACAATGTAGTCGATTGAACTTTTAATCGAGTCCTTCCAACTCTTTTTCAGAGTTAAAATGACGATGCATAGTAATCGAATAAACCACAAATGTAGTTGAATCAACCTAATATTTCGTTCAAAGAGCTGTTAATTGAGTTGTTTCATTCAATTATCGTAGTCGAACGAACTGCAGAAAAAGTTGGACCAACTATTCTGTTGTGAGTGATTCAACTCTGAAATGAGTTCGGTCAACTCGTTAGGTGGCTGTTTTGACCGAATATGTTAACGCGATTTCAGAGTTGAAGCAACTATTCCATGTACATGCTTTAACTCGATATTCGGTTGACCCAACTCAATTTGAGTTGTTCTAACTCATTTTTTTCAACTCGATTTCTCGAGTTGAATTTACCATTTTTTTTTACAGTGTACCTTTTTCATAGTTGAATATTTATTCATTTACTTACAGAAATATTAATGTAATCGCATAGCAGTTTGTTCCACCCGAAGTGTCCTTGCTCGTGCGCTTGCTTAATTATTTCGAGCTGCATTGTTCTCGGAACCACCATATATTCGTTTCCATCATACTCGCGATATAAAATTCCCTCTTTTGACAAAGAGAATTCGTCCTTTCTACCTGATCGTACCGCGTAAATTATTTTCATTAATTCTGGATCGTCTGCTTGTGCTCTCTGGATTTTCTCTATTAATCCGTCTCGGCCAACCTGTACTAACAATATATCCACGGGGTTTCTCCTCAGCGCGTCGACACGACGCATAGACATGCCGGGCTGATGCTCGATCGTGTAGTTATACTGGTCAATCAAAAGGGCCCAGTGGGCCACCCTTAAACACAAATCCTTCTTTTTCATAGTCAGTCTAAATTCAGGGAAAAAAGCGTTCAACTTGGAAATTCGCACATCGCTTCCGCATTATTTTACTTCGCTTATACAAAGCTAATTCTCTATGAGGAAGCCAAATTTGGGAAAAACTCACATGCTGTATAGAGAGATCTTTATGAGCGAGATAAAATAATGAGGAAGGATGGATGAAGGGAGGATTTTTATTTTATACGAAAATTATAATATCCGGCGATGTGGTTTCTGAAAAGATATCGTTAAGACGGTAATAAGTCGCATTATCATTAAGACGCTAAGACAGATATCATTAAGACGTCATTAAGATATCATTAAAGTACGTCGTAAATCCACGCATATCGATTTCATTCCAACTTCCGTTTCTTCGTTGACTAAAATATGAAAAATTCGATAATCTACATTTTCGTATCTTTGCGACACGTGTTGTCACGTACATCGTGGATATTTTTTGACTCTTATTTTTCTCGCAACAATCGATACGCCATCTGTGTACATTGATACTATATTTTATCTCCAATGCTGTTGTTATTTAAAAAAATTTTCCCTCGTTTCTCCCTACTCTTCGTACCAATCGAACAGACATACGTTACACAACAGTTTAAGGATGTATGTTAGCTAAGTCGATTACTAGTTTTCTAATTGAAAATTTTAGATGTTAGAAAAGACGGTATACAGCATTTTTTAAGATTTTTTGCCAAATTTTCGCCCATGTGAATTCTGAGATATACTCCTGCGATAAAAATACTTTTTTTTATTCCTAGATTTTATGGAAAAATTTTCAGAATTTTAAACCTGGGCCAAATTCATTTAAAAAAACAAACAAATTTTTTTAATTATTTGCAAAATATTGAGAAATTAAAAATATCAGTGATAGTTTATTGTAGAGAATAAAAAAAAATTAAATGTCTCTTGGTAAAATTTTTTTTCCCCATATCTTGATGGTAAGAAAAATTTTTACCAAGGGACATTTAATTTTTATTTTTCTCTACAATAAACTATCACTGACATTTTTAATTTTTCAAAATTTTGAAAATAATTTTTTTTCAAAAAATAAATTTGGTAATTACCTTTCGCATTTTTACCCCTAGTGTAGATTCACCCCGTGACAGTGTCAGCAGCCCCGCAGGTAATAGAAAAAAGAAACGAAATAAAGTCGAAAACGACGAGCATCAAATTCGGACTTTGGATATTCTTGGAGCATATAATTAGCATTTAATTACTGCGTAATTACTTTTCCGAATTTTTCATTCCCATACATCCATATGAACGTGAATTTATGAATAAGAAAAGATTCTACGAGAAAAGCAACGTACAGCATTCGATTTCCACTCCTTGCGAAAATTAATTTAAAAAAAAAATGAATTCATTTTTACGGATAACTTTCGTTGCCTAAAATCTTGGATACCCCATCAAGCTTTCTTAACAACGGGAAGAATTGAGGAAGCAAAGTACAATCTGCATTGCAGACTGTGTTCAGGTTTTCAGTGAAACGATTCTGAGATTATTGTCCAAAAAGAAAAAAAAACGTATCGCTTCAAATTCATATTTTATGCACCTCGAGAACTTTGAAAAAAGTTACGAAATACAATTCAAACATAGATCACGTGATGCTGAAAAACAACTTTTGTATTTTATCGTTACGCAAGTGTAATGAAGAATTTCGTGTCAAAAGCAGCATCGTTTACCCCACCCATGAGAGCATCGGCCCATCAGCGCTGCGGTGTGTGTTGAAGTTAATGAGGGCGCGGCGGGGAACGGTGAGAATTTCAAGCTTCGAGTACGACGCAAAGAAATCCAAATGTGAAAAAAAATCATCGCTCGTGAGATCTCAAAAACTTTGTTGTTCAATAATCAGAATACAGAAAAGTTATCAACGTATCGTTAAAAAAAAAAAACAGTTGTCGAACAAATCATCAAAATTTACTTTTTTTCTTTGGATCAAACGAATTTAAACGGGACTTTTAGCCATGTACAAAATAAAACGGGACTTTTAGCCATGTACCAGTCGTTGCAACAAACTGCTGAGCGGGGAGTAACTTTTCCGGAAACTGGCGATTCCCTGTAGGAACACCAACTCTGGTGAATGGCTCACCTGGATCTAGGAATTTTCCACAGTTTCGCATGTGGCGGGGGGGCATCACGAAGTTTCGAAGGATTTCAAGTGGAAGGCCTTACAAATTAGAAAGATTTAAAGTGCAGAGAAGAGTCCCTGAAAAAAGTACATGATGTCAACATAGCAAGGACATTTGGACAATGCATCAGTGAAAAGTCTTCGTATTTTCCGCCATGTGGGCCAACATTTCACAATGAGATGGCGCTGTGGTAACTTCCGGCTGAAAGAATCCAGACCCGGGATTGGGACAAGTGGGCTAAATGGCAAAAGTCCGTTTCATTGCTTTGCCGGCTTAAGGCAATCCTTGCACTTTTTGGCACCAATTGGAGGATTTTGTGAATTTGAAATATTGTAATCCCGAAACACTTTTTCGTTGAGACTGCAAAGTTTCAGATCACGATGCCGACTTTTTCCGCAAGAAATTTCAATTTTTAAACCGCCCTTTTAGCACAGGGTATACGAAAAAAAATTAGCTCACAACAAGTTCAATTGAAAAATGAACCTACTTGAATACCGGAGGAGTGATTCATTTGATAATGAATTTTTTCACGAAATTATGAGCTTTCGACGGATCGCATAAAAAAAGTAGGGTCACGTTATGCTCGGCATAGAAATTTCGAATTAATGATCAGCACAACTCAGACAGTTTATGATGTAACCAATCAGCTGAGGGCCCTCTGCTAAGAGTGTTGCGTTAATTCATGCGAATTTCAATTATTTGTCAATATCAAACTGTCCGCCACTATTATTTCCGTGTGTGATGAAATTATATTAGCTATCAAAATCAATTAAAAGTTATGTAATCATACAATATACATGTACTTATTACAAAACTTCTAACAGTGTTGAGGTTAACCGAGATGACACGATTCAACGGACTGGTCAATAAGACAACAAAAAATCGAAATTATGATTATTTTTTTAAATTAACTCAAGTTCTAAAAAATATCTCCATAGTTATTATAAATTCTGACAACTACTTTTACGTATCATATCCAATTTTTATAACTTTTTTCAATGATTTTATTCCTAAAACATTCGATCACACGACTATAGTCTGCCACAAGGATTACCTCAAATTATCGTGGTTGCCCACTTTTTGTTAGAGAAAGCCTCATTCTTTTCTTGACTGCTAGTTTTAGCCAGATAAACAAACGGATCAACTGTTAGTCGTTTGATTACAACAATTTAAGATTGTACTTAATAATTTTTGTGATCAATTGCAAGACTCGAACATTCTGCCGTTTAATTGGGAGCGAAGGGGTACACGCTGAGCCAACAATCCCACACTGCAGGACCGCGTTCAGAAATCATACCTGGGTAAGTAGCTTCTTTCTCACGCAACCTCAACACTCTCTCTCTTTTTCTATCTTACACGTCTACAATTTACGAACGGGGGCCCCAGTGCGATTGAAATAACGATGAAACGGGATAGGTACGAGTGAAATGGAATCAGTGACAATAGGGGCCGCAACGAGAGTCGACCCTGATTGTGAGAAAGTTTTCCAGGTGTAACTTTCGTCGACAATATTGCATACTTTATGATAAGATAAAAATCGGAAAAAATTCACCCATAATAAAGACGATAGGAAGATTAATTTTGAATAATAATAATGCCAAAAAGTTATCAATAAATTATTTACACAAAACATTGTTTAAAAAATTTTTAGGGAATGTTTTTTTTTTGACACGGGAAATGAATTCGGTGATTTTTCTGACCACGCATAAAATTTTCTTACCATTTTGAAATTTCGGTTTTCGAAAAATTTTTAATTTTTAAAAATGAAGGGAAAATCGTGAATTTTGGATATGTTTTCGTAAAAACGTTATATATTACAATTAAGTTTCCGGGGCATTGAACGAATAGTTACGTAAATACAACCTGTAAAAATTTCCGAAAACCGAAATTTCAAAATGATAAGAAAATTTTAAAAAAATGTATGTTTAGTCATAAAAATCAACGAATTCATTTCACATGACAAAAAAACATTCTCTAAAAATTTGTTAAACAATGTCTTGTTTAAACAATTTATTGATAACTTTTGGGCATTATTATTATTAAAAAAGTAATCTTCTTATCGTCTTTATTGTGGTTGAATTTTTTTCGATTTTTATCTTATCATGAAGTATGCAATATTATCGACGAAAGTCACTTTTGGTTGGTAAGATACGTCCGATACATCCTCAAGCGAGGGGCTATTCACTCTTGAAATCGCTGAACCACCCTGCTCTTAAATCAGAATGGAAATCACGAGAAATCGGATCGAATCACATGAAATCAACGTTACTCAAACGTCGTTGAAACCACTAAAAATCAGAATGAAATCACTCCGAGTTTTTTTAAATCAACGTGAAATCACGTAAAGTCAGGAAATTACCAGAAATCACGTAATATGTGCAAAATATTTAAAAAAAAAAAATTTACGGCGTGCTACTATCAAACTACGCCCACTAGAACAAAGCACGCAAACGTGCTCTAAAGCGTTTTTTGCTATCAAGCGATATAAGTATCAGCATCGAGCGCAACATAGTTTTTAACTCTTGAGCGAGGCTCGATCTGGGCGAGGTCTTGAGTCTCATCTTTAGTTGAGTCAGTCAAAGAAAGTTTTTCACCGTGCCGATTGTGAAATATACTTGTAAACAGAATTGAGCGTGAGTAATGGCAAATTAATCAAATGAAAACGTATTTTGTGAAACAAATGCCGAACGCAACCTGCCCCGCACGTCGCCCGCGCCGCGCCCCGCAACCCTAGTATACTGTAATTTGATGTTTGAGCGATAAATAATAAATCATTCCACTGTACGTACTTTCAGTGATTTCGGAAATTGATTCGTTCAAAACGTGAGAAATCACACATGAAGTCACATGTATTTTAAAATCACTTGAATCATTCATGAAATCACTGAAATCATGTAAAATCGACTTCACTCTGAAATCACTTGTACACCGCACTTGGTAGTGAATAGCCCCTCGCCGCTCACATGACAGAGAAAATTCTCGAACGAACAGTCCGGTGCACGTTTAAAATTTTACGCGGGATACTTGGCCACATTATTATTATTATTATTATTATTATTTTATTTTTTAATTACAGAAACAAACTTGTCCAATTATCACAAGATCGTTTCTATAATTTCGAACTATCGATGTACATTAAAAGTCATCGAATCAATGGTAAGAAACAAAGGGGAAAGAAAAAACCAGCCTTGCAGAGAACTACGTTAGTGTCAAAGACGTTTCCCACGAGATCATAATATGTTGGGCCAGAGTTATTCCATCAATCGACATGAAGGATTTCAACATCGGCTAATTTTTTATTCCAATGGATTAAACATCGAAAGATTTTGACTGTCATGGATAATTTTTTTTCTCTTCCCCGCCTCGCCAATGCTATATGTGTTCGGAGAAATTATTCGTTCCATATATTTGAACCGTTTTGATGGATATAGTGCGGGAAACTTAAATGCATATTCATAAGATGCATCTACGGTTTTCCGATAGACCAGTCGCGGAAAGATGGAGCCACGACGTTTGACCACGTGTTGCCCCACTCAAAACGTACACGAGAAAGGATCATGCTGATTTATCGTAGAGCGGTGCCTTTTCCATTGATTTTTTTTTCGATATTCCATTTTTCATTTTTTTTTTTTTTTTTTCGAAGAAAATCATAAATTCTAAGCAACGAGAAAACAAAGAAACAAACAAAGAAACCCACCGACTTCGCCGTCCACGGACACATGAGCGCCAAATTTTTTGCCGGGAAATACGCTGCCATTCTCGAGCAATAGATAAGCGTCGTTTCCCTGATTGCTGCTGCACATGGCTGGTATTTTATGAAACGTTAAACACGTGTTTATACCGCGACAACCGTGTGCGTACTGGCCCCAGAGATGGGTAGGGAGATGCGCAACGCTGGCATTTTAGGTGTACCCACCAGAGTGGCGCTGATGACATAGCGGTCAAACCTAGAGTATGATTTTGTGATCATCGCCTCGGTCGATGCTGCAGAGCTCTTTGGTATTAGGATATCGGGGTGCAGTGTTCGATATTTTAGTGGATATTGCAGAACGCACTTGGTGCTAATGGGTAAGTTAGACTGTGCGTTTCAAAATGTTTTTAATGATCACGAATCGTTATTTTGAATATGCACTCGTCTGCTTCCGAAAGTCAAAATTTTAAGAAACAATCGTTTAAATTTATGAAGGAAATGAAAATCATCTTTGAAAATCACGCTTCTGCGTGAAATTTTAAGTCGATCATCCACATGGTTGGGGAGTAATTAATTATTGAAGCTGCACGTTTATTCGCGGGCCGTATAAAAACCATACAATCTCATGCAACTCTTAATAACTATACGAAAAATGTTAGGAATTTAATGAAAATAGATCCAAATAATCCTTCTCATCTTTGGACAGAAGTTTACGAAGAACGAAAAGCTTTTCATATACACATAATTGTCAAGAAATTGTAAGAATAAAACAGCTCAAGTTGTAAAATCATGCACACTGGGGATATGTCGTGACACGGATCTCTCCCTCACACGTTACCCGCCCGGCACCCGCGCACCCGCGAAGGCACGCCTACCCCAGAAAAATTGTTTTTCGACTGAATGATGATTCTTAGGATAAGTAAACATGATCTTCTCGTGCATTCACTGACGTGACGGTTGAGAAGCAAAAGACCCATGCAGAATAACGCGTTGCAGCACAATCCCGTTTTGAACCAAAATGAACATGTAGCCCATTTTAGATCTGAAAAAATATGGCCTACAAGCCCTGCTAAAAGGATTCACATTTCTTCCAATTTGTAGGCCTTTGTAAGTTTTCGATTTCAACTTCGGAAGAAATTAAGATATTCCGTTGACTCTCAAAAGAGAATATTATTAATCGCTTTTTATCAATTCACGCTTTTATTGACTCACCCGAGAGCGCGCAACCATCCCACTCTAACCATTTGAATTTCTCACTAAATAAAATGTCAACTTTTAGAAAAAAATTCAAGAAAATGATTAAATATTGAGGTGCATGTAGAATTGATTTTCCCGTCCTTTAAACGTATCTCGAGAATTTACACATTTTCATCGAAAATAAAAAATAAAAATTGTTCGATAACCGTTTGTACAATCACACTAAAACTTGTTGAATTTCCAATCTTCCGAATCAAATTTCTAGAGCGGAGACATTGATTGATAATTGGTAGAGTGGCCCATATAAATGAAGGTTGAAGCTCTTATTGACGAATTACTTGAAACACACTTTCTGCCTAAGGTATCCTCATGTCTAGTAATTTAAACTTCTAATAGAATTCCTCATTTATACTTGAATGTATATTACTGTCTCACTAACTTTGACGCGAAAATATCCGATAGCCACTTTTTTGAGGGGTGGTCAGTTTCGCCCCAGCTTCCCGGTTTTTTTAAATAACTAGCAGCAGCGAGTCACATTGCACACAGCTACCCTTGCTGCCTTTGCTACGAAAATGCTCATAGGCAATTTTTTTTTTTTTTGTGGTCGATTTTGCCTAACAGGGCGTTTTTGCCCCATTTTCCCCTATATATTCGAACTCGGCAGGAATTTGATGGATTCGTTTTTTTATTCTTTTAGTTTTCCAACGCCCTTAAATATAATATCATCAATAAATAAAAAAAAAAAAAATGAAGTATGAAAATCCAAAAATGTTCAGTTTTAGTGCGTGAATTACAGCATGTAGGTATTTGATGAGTTCGTTGTTTTTTTTATTTTTTAAATTTTTTCAACACCATAGATTAAAATTTAAAATCTTGAGCGCTAAAAAAAAATTCGTCGTACCACCATCCACGTGTAAAATTCCCGAACTAAAGTTGAACGCAAAACGTGAATATATCAAAACAAAAAAATTCCTCATTTCTTAAATTTTTAACGAAAAGATTTTTCATATTCCACGCTTTGTTTTTTTTTTATACTGCACGATCTTGAGAAGAAAAATAGACCTTCTTAGGAATAATTTAATTCTGCTATTTACGTAATGAATTGAAGAAAATGGAGTAGGAAGATCCGAAAAAGCTGTCATTTTCGTACTTGAGGTGGCATAAATATATTTAAATTATGGGAAAAATTTACGGTATATACACGAATTAGGCAGAAATTTGATGCATTCGTTTCGTTTTATTTTTTTCTTAACTTTTTCAACCATCTTGAAAATAAAACCGTGTAGATTGCTTTTAACGACCGTACATTAAAACTTATAGTCCTAGACACTGAAAAAAAAAATTTTTTTTTACGACCATCGGCACATACTTCCTGACATAAAATTCCCGAACCAAAGTTTAACGCATTAACGTGAATTTATCGACGCTAAAATTTTCCTCATTCTTTCAATTTTTAACGAAAATTTTTTCAATATTCCACGCTTTTTTTTTATACTATATGATCTTGAGAAAAATAATAATTCTCTATAGGGATAATTTAATTTAATTACATAATAAATTTGAACATATGGAGTATGAAGATCCGAAAAGCAAAAATTTTAGTACATGACATTCGCACGAAGTGCACTTTGGTGGAATGACCTTTATAGTACACGTTGGTAAACCCTCCTCACCGGTAAAAATCTCGTCATACAATACTGGATTCGTTGGGCCGCCCCAAGAATCGATAAGCAACAGGAATTTTTCCTTATTTACGTATGGCCTCATCACATCAGTCAAAAAATCTTTCTACAGTGCTGTAGTCAGTTTGCCGGACTTGGAAGATGTGATGACAACGTTCGTATATGTTTTCGCATATTCATCCACAGACTTTTAAACCCTTGGTCAGGAATGAGTCACAACTTCTCGAAATAGTATGGGGGAAGCTAGCTAGCTACCTACAATACTCGTGGAAGACCGAGACCTCGGAATCACGACCTGTGCGTACACTGTAAAAAAAAAAAAAAAGGTAAATTCAACTCGAAAACGATTGAATCAACTCATTTCTAGAGTAACATATGGCGAACCACATTTTCGAGTTGATTCAACTCATATATAGCGCCGTTTTAACCACAATATGTAGCACGATAAACTCGATTTGTGGTTGTCTCAACACGAGATGTGACTGGTTCGACAATATATCTATTTGATGTGACTCATTAGTATGGTTGGAACAGCTACATTTTTAGTTGACTGAACTCGATCTGATGGTACAATTAACTCGATTTGTGGCTCTTTCAATCAAAAATAAAGTCCATGTACGCAGAAATATAGTTCAAGCCACTAAATATTCGGTAGAACGAGCTCGATTTGTGGTTGTCTCAACTCGCGATGTGGCTCATTCAACCTGATATTTATTTGATGTGACTTATCAACATGGTTAAAACAGCCACATTTTTGGTTGATTGAACTCGATCCGATGGTATATTTAACTCGATTTGTGGCTCCTTCAACCAAAAATAAAATCCACGTATGCAGAAATATAGTTGAGGCAACTAAATATTCGGTGGAACGAACTCGATTTATGTTTGTCTTAACTCGCGATGTGGCTCATTCAACCGGATGTACATTTCGCGTTTCTTAAATTTCGAACTTCAAAATTAATAAAAAAAAAATTATAATGCATTTATCGCGATAACAATATAACAGAAATGATATCACACGAAAAAAAAAGTTCTCCGTTGATATTCACTCACTACAGAATTTCTGTCTGAGCCGGGACTCGAACCGCCTACCTACAAGTTTCCTACCTAATGCCTGCTTACTAACCCGGGACGCTACCTATTGCGCTATCGACTACTATTGAATTTCGTTCATCAATTTTCCCATATACGCTGCATGCTGGCTCATACTTACAAAATTGAATGCGTCATTACCATTACCATTTGACGATTTTGATTAGTAATAGATTAATTTTCACACAACTTTGCTAGTTTTATATTTATATTTTGTATTTATATTTTGAGTTTCGATTGAACTTTTAATCGAGTCGTTCCACCTCTTTTTCGTTGAAATGACGACGCATAGTAATCGGATAAACCACAAATGTAGTTGAATCAACATGATATTTGGTTAAAAGAGCTGGTTATAGAGTTGCTTCAAACATCTGTGGCAGTACGCTGAGCCACATAAAAGAGTTGTTTCAACATCAATTGCGATAAATAGAACCTCATAATGTAGTCGATTGAACTTTTAATTGAGTCCTTCCAACTCTTTTTCAGAGTTAAAATGACGACGCATAGTAATCGGATAAACCATAAATGTAGTTGAATCAATCTAATATTTGGTTGAAAGAGCTGCTTATGAAGTTGTTTCAAACATTTATGGTAGTAGAACGAGCCATATAAAAGAGTTGTTTTAACATCAATTGTGATAAATAGAACCACACAATGTAGTCGATTGAACTTTTAATCGAGTCCTTCCAACTCTTTTTCAGAGTTAAAATGACGATGCATAGTAATCGAATAAACCACAAATGTAGTTGAATCAACCTAATATTTCGTTCAAAGAGCTGTTAATTGAGTTGTTTCATTCAATTATCGTAGTCGAACGAACTGCAGAAAAAGTTGGACCAACTATTCTGTTGTGAGTGATTCAACTCTGAAATGAGTTCGGTCAACTCGTTAGGTGGCTGTTTTGACCGAATATGTTAACGCGATTTCAGAGTTGAAGCAACTATTCCATGTACATGCTTTAACTCGATATTCGGTTGACCCAACTCAATTTGAGTTGTTCTAACTCATTTTTTTCAACTCGATTTCTCGAGTTGAATTTACCATTTTTTTTTACAGTGTACCTTTTTCATAGTTGAATATTTATTCATTTACTTACAGAAATATTAATGTAATCGCATAGCAGTTTGTTCCACCCGAAGTGTCCTTGCTCGTGCGCTTGCTTAATTATTTCGAGCTGCATTGTTCTCGGAACCACCATATATTCGTTTCCATCATACTCGCGATATAAAATTCCCTCTTTTGACAAAGAGAATTCGTCCTTTCTACCTGATCGTACCGCGTAAATTATTTTCATTAATTCTGGATCGTCTGCTTGTGCTCTCTGGATTTTCTCTATTAATCCGTCTCGGCCAACCTGTACTAACAATATATCCACGGGGTTTCTCCTCAGCGCGTCGACACGACGCATAGACATGCCGGGCTGATGCTCGATCGTGTCGTTATACTGGTCAATCAAAAGGGCCCAGTGGGCCACCCTTAAACACAAATCCTTCTTTTTCATAGTCAGTCTAAATTCAGGGAAAAAAGCGTTCAACTTGGAAATTCGCACATCGCTTCCGCATTATTTTACTTCGCTTATACAAAGCTAATTCTCTATGAGGAAGCCAAATTTGGGAAAAACTCACATGCTGTATAGAGAGATCTTTATGAGCGAGATAAAATAATGAGGAAGGATGGATGAAGGGAGGATTTTTATTTTATACGAAAATTATAATATCCGGCGATGTGGTTTCTGAAAAGATATCGTTAAGACGGTAATAAGTCGCATTATCATTAAGACGCTAAGACAGATATCATTAAGACGTCATTAAGATATCATTAAAGTACGTCGTAAATCCACGCATATCGATTTCATTCCAACTTCCGTTTCTTCGTTGACTAAAATATGAAAAATTCGATAATCTACATTTTCGTATCTTTGCGACACGTGTTGTCACGTACATCGTGGATATTTTTTGACTCTTATTTTTCTCGCAACAATCGATACGCCATCTGTGTACATTGATACTATATTTTATCTCCAATGCTGTTGTTATTTAAAAAAATTTTCCCTCGTTTCTCCCTACTCTTCGTACCAATCGAACAGACATACGTTACACAACAGTTTAAGGATGTATGTTAGCTAAGTCGATTACTAGTTTTCTAATTGAAAATTTTAGATGTTAGAAAAGACGGTATATAGCATTTTTTAAGACTTTTTGCCAAATTTTCGCCCATGTGAATTCTGAGATATACTCCTGCGATAAAAATACTTTTTTTTATTCCTAGATTTTATGGAAAAATTTTCAGAATTTTAAACCTGGGCCAAATTCATTTAAAAAAACAAACAAATTTTTTTAATTATTTGCAAAATATTGAGAAATTAAAAATATCAGTGATAGTTTATTGTAGAGAATAAAAAAAAATTAAATGTCTCTTGGTAAAATTTTTTTTCCCCATATCTTGATGGTAAGAAAAATTTTTACCAAGGGACATTTAATTTTTATTTTTCTCTACAATAAACTATCACTGACATTTTTAATTTTTCAAAATTTTGAAAATAATTTTTTTTCAAAAAATAAATTTGGTAATTACCTTTCGCATTTTTACCCCTAGTGTAGATTCACCCCGTGACAGTGTCAGCAGCCCCGCAGGTAATAGAAAAAAGAAACGAAATAAAGTCGAAAACGACGAGCATCAAATTCGGACTTTGGATATTCTTGGAGCATATAATTAGCATTTAATTACTGCGTAATTACTTTTCCGAATTTTTCATTCCCATACATCCATATGAACGTGAATTTATGAATAAGAAAAGATTCTACGAGAAAAGCAACGTACAGCATTCGATTTCCACTCCTTGCGAAAATTAATTTAAAAAAAAAATGAATTCATTTTTACGGATAACTTTCGTTGCCTAAAATCTTGGATACCCCATCAAGCTTTCTTAACAACGGGAAGAATTGAGGAAGCAAAGTACAATCTGCATTGCAGACTGTGTTCAGGTTTTCAGTGAGACGATTCTGAGATTATTGTCCAAAAAGAAAAAAAACGTATCGCTTCAAATTCATATTTTATGCACCTCGAGAACTTTGAAAAAAGTTACGAAATACAATTCAAACATAGATCACGTGATGCTGAAAAACAACTTTTGTATTTTATCGTTACGCAAGTGTAATGAAGAATTTCGTGTCAAAAGCAGCATCGTTTACCCCACCCATGAGAGCATCGGCCCATCAGCGCTGCGGTGTGTGTTGAAGTTAATGAGGGCGCGGCGGGGAACGGTGAGAATTTCAAGCTTCGAGTACGACGCAAAGAAATCCAAATGTGAAAAAAAATCATCGCTCGTGAGATCTCAAAAACTTTGTTGTTCAATAATCAGAATACAGAAAAGTTATCAACGTATCGTTAAAAAAAAAAAACAGTTGTCGAACAAATCATCAAAATTTACTTTTTTTCTTTGGATCAAACGAATTTCATTGATTTCTTTGAATGCGAGTGAATTTCTGTTTTTAGAATTTTTCCTCTTTTTCGAAAAACTTAACCAATTCATTTTAAGTGTCGAAATAAAACTTTGTCTGATGATTCGTTGAACACTTTTTTTGGTTTAATAAGTCTAATAAGTCGCATTATCATTAAGACGCTAAGACAGATATCATTAAGACGTCATTAAGATATCATTAAACTACGTCGTAAATCCACGCATATCGATTTTATTCCAACTTTCGTTCCTTCGTTGACTAAAATATGAAAAATTCGATAATCTACATTTTCGTATCTTTGCGACACGTGTTGTCACGTACATCGTGGATATTTTTTGACTCCTATTTTTCTCGCAACAATCGATACGCCATCTGTGTACATTGATATTATATTTTAGCTCCAATGCCGTTGTTATTTTTAATTTTTTTTCCTCGTTTCTCCCTACTCTTCGTACCAATCGAACAGGCATACGTTACACAACAGTTTAAGGATGTATGTTAGCTAAGTCGATTACTAGTTTTCTAATTGAAAATTTTAGATGTTAGAAAAGACGGTATATAACATTTTTAAGATTTTTTGCCCAATTTTCGCCCATGTGAATTCTGATTATACATTGTCAAAATTTTTCTCATGTGCTCCGTTACACGCGGAAACGGACAAATCGGGAAACCGTCGCTCGTGCCTTCGCGGGTGCGCGGGTGCCGGGCGGGTAACGTGTGAGGGAGAGATCCGTGTCACGACATATCCCGAGTGTGCATGATTTTACAACTCGAGCTGTTTTATTCTTACAATTTCTTGACAATTATATGTATATGAAAAGCTTTTCGTTCTTCGTAAACTTCTGTCCAAAGATGAGAAGGATTATTGGGATCTATTTTCATTAAATTCCTAACATTTTTCGTATAGTTATTAAGAGTTGCATGAGATTGTATGGTTTTTATACGGCCCGTGAATAAACGTGCAGCTTCAATAATTAATTACTCCCCAACCATGTGGATGATCGACTTAAAATTGCACGCAGAAGCGTGATTTTCAAAGATGATTTTCATTTCCTTCATAAATTTAAACGATTGTTTCTTAAAATTTTGACTTTCCGAAGCAGAAGAGTGCATATTCAAAATAACGATTCGTGATCATTGAAAACATTTTGAAACGCACAGTCTAACTTACCCATTAGCACCAAGTGCGTTCTGCAATATCCACTAAAATATCGAACACTGCACCCCGATATCCTAATACCAAAGAGCTCTGCAGCATCGACCGAGGCGATGATCACAAAATCATACTCTAGGTTTGACCGCTATGTCATCAGCGCCACTCTGGTGGGTACACCTAAAATGCCAGCGTTGCGCATCTCCCTACTCATCTCTGCTGGCCCACGGAGGATGGTAAAAACGGTGAAACCTCGTTGAGCCAAGTTGAACAACGCAGTTGCTGCTTTCAGCGCCGTCTCGGGCTCTGTCGCTTCTAAAAATTCGCGGGCTTTTCAAATCGAAACAAGCACGTAAAGCTTGTGAATCGTTATCGTCAAGCTTTTCTTCTTTTTTCTCTTTTTTTTTTTTCTGTCTGAAAATTTAACCTATTTTAGGTCAGCGAGACTATAGAATGAAATACGAGACTTATGATTACAACACACCGATCTCAATGCACACACTCAACATACAATCAACATCATCCTTCCAAGTCATGATATCGTTTATGCAGTGGCCAATTTATTATAATATTCGAATTCAATGTGTCGAACGATATTACGTAAACGCACTACCGGTAATCAAAAGGCCATCTACTTGTCTAACTGTTCCCAAAGGTGCTGGAATATTTACGCGTACAATCATACCATATTATGCAAATTTAATCATCACACGCACTAACGGACACACCCACTGTCGCATAAACACATTAGTATCCCTAATGAGTTCATTTAAACATGATTTATTTACATATTTATTAGTATTATTTTTAATACCCATTATATTGACTTCTTTAATTACTTATTATATACTTATTCATCAACACACATTTATTTAAACACTAATTTACCAGCTTATTCATTTATTCATTCATTTATGCATACATTTATTAATTTAAACAACGTATATTATTGTTGTTTATAGACACGATAATCGGATATGCGGAAGAGCATATTCATGCATCAAAAATGAATCAATTTTTTATTTACAAATGAAAAAAATTTTGAAAATTACTATGTTGAAATTTCAAGTGTCAACATTGCTTTTTAAAATTTGAAATGTTAACATTTAATTGTGATATTTAGGGCCAGTTGTTCCACCTCCGGATAAAATTTATCTGATGGAAAACCCTATATCCTTGGTTGTCCGTCAGATAAATTTTACCCGGAAGTAGCACAACCAGCCCCTAAATTTGATACCGTGATTTGCGGCAGATAAAATTATGGGATAAGAATTTTTTTAACTTCAAACTGGTAGGATTCGCTTATCAGCTGGTATATGCAGCAACCATTCAGCATGTGCTCCTAAAACTTATTTCGCGAATAACCTTTATTCGTGTCAGCATTTCCATATATTCTCAATAACATCGCTGCATCTATTTGTGACAAGCTTCCCAGCAGGAAGGCTTTCGAGTCGTTTCCAGGCCTTGACCGCTATGGTCTAAATCTCTAAGCTCCAGAAAGTTCCCGAATTGTTTTAGATCTGCGAACCCAACCCGACCGAAGGAGCATATCATTGTCTCGAAGTCAATTGTATCGGAAACGATCAATCTCAGCAGACAAGAAAAGCCCACAATGTGAAAATTGTCATCTACGAAATTTCTCCATCGAATTTCGTTGGCATTTCATTAAAGTTGCAAAATGAAGCAAAGTGGTTTTCAAAATTGAATAAAAGCCACTCGCCCCTCTTCAAAATTATGAAAATCATGAGGAAACAATGTGTAAGTTTCAATCTGCACTGTTTCTTGTTCAATTTTAAAACAAATATACAGATTCTTTGGATATAAAATATGGATTCAATTATAGAATCACCATGCGCCTTCCATCGTGCTTCGAGTGATGGCGCCATCAGCCTCGCGGTGTGGAGCTATATAGCCACGCACAGAGTACCTCTTTATTGACCGTTGGCTGACAGGTTTTACAGGTAGCTATAGGGTTTAATGATGTCGGTTTTCTACCTAAAGAGAGGATCCAATTGAATGGAACGAAGAAAGGTGAATGCCTCATTCGCATCGTCTTAAGAAAGGTTATTGTAGTAATCAGTAAACAATGCAAACCCAGAGAGGATTAAAGTCAGAAAGACGACTATAAAAACGTTACAGACGTTATTCGGACTTTTGTGCTGTGTCTGGAAAAGTAAGAAAAATAAAAACAATAATATATGAAACGTGTATGATTGCCAAATCAAAATTTAATTTTGAAATGTCATTAATATAATAAAATAATATATTTTATTATTTCACTGTTTTCTATAAACGTTATAAGCAAACATGTACACGACTCAAGCACTCAACGTTGCAAGCTGCAATAGAGGAATGGGTACGACCCGGTACGATCATAATCTAAAATTATCTGGCGTAACTGATACCGTTATTATCGTTGACTAAATCTAATATAATCTTATCCATTACTATTAGCTGAAGTAGCAGTTTCGCGCGAATAACTTTTTCTAAGACACCGCTAATAACAATTCAAATTCTCGCACCCGCGTTCACATTAATGTCCTGCTGTCAAATTGCCAAATTGTTTTAAATGGCTGACTCAACTACATTTTTTGTAATTTTTCACACTTGGCAAGCAAATATTTTCATTATACTTTTGGCTATGCTTAAGTATTTCTGTGACATTATAAGTTCATAATGTACTGCATTATAATATCATTTTTTCATTGAAAACTGCATTGTTTACGATGACAAATGTTTGTTTATCCTGTCATATTTCACGATCACCATAATAACATTTGTCAAGGATTTATATGAGCACTCGGATTTGGTATAATGCACTATAAGGTGCATTGAAATTTTGTAGTTCCATCGCGACCAGCAGCAGGGAATGAGCGCGGAACTTTGCTGGTGGATTTTGTTGGGAAATTCAATTTGTGAGGAGTTGAATTTTCAACGTTGAGTTTCCTCGTTGTGAGTTGGCACATGCGCGTTACGCAGTAAGGGGCCACAGTCTAGCTGTAGATGATTTTGTGGTACCGATGGTGAGGCCGATTATGACTGAAAATATCATCAATTATAATCAAATGAGCGTTATTATTTCAGACACAATAATATTTATTATTCCAATACAATATAAATATATAACATATAAATACTATTCACTTGTGCATTCTTGAAAGTTCCTCAAAGATTTTTTTTTTAGAATTTGAATCAATTTAGATTTCTAAACGCATTCGAAGGATCTACTTAATTTTAATCCCCAAAAACATTGCTCAAAAGCTCGAAAGGTCTTACATTTTTTTTAGGACATTTACGTGAAAGTACGATTAACCTGAACTTCTTGGTACGACGATGCGTCTCTAATTAGATTGACTCTGAACTAGCCTATGATTTATTCGATAATTACTTGATTTTTTATATAAAAAAAAATCTTTTTCCATCGTCCCTTTGAGGAGAAGAACAATGTTCGATTTCATATATCGAGCTCATTTCCACAATTTTCCAATAAAATAAAAACTGCCGAGCTAAATTTTACCTGCTTTATTTATTTGTAAGAAAAAAATTCATTTTTTGACTAAGGACTATCCGCGTGACCATAACAAATTCGTTCGTTGGTCATGGGGTATTCCAAGCCAAACCTGCCAGGGGTTGACCCTCACCATTAAAGAATTTTTTTTTGTTCGATTGTCCCACGTGAGAAAACGTGAAAACAATTTTTAAAAAAATTTACCACCATGCTATTTAGCTATGGAAGTTGGATCAGTTAAAAATTGAAAAAAATACTCCAAAATTTAAAAATCTGAAAATAATTTCTAAAATTCGTATTTTATGCCAGATTTATGGAAAACAAATTTCACGATGGTGTCTTTTGATTTTCTATGATTTTGACGGTTTTAAATATTTTTTCCTCATTCTAACCTCGAAATCGCAACTTCGTTGCGCTTTCTCGGCTCTCATGAGGAAAAATAACGTTTGATGAGAGGGTATCGATCCTACAAGTACCAGTCCTACAAGTGACCAGTTCTACAAGTTCGTTCCTACAAGGAGCGATCCTACAAGTTCGTTTCTCGAGATTAGTTTGAAAAGGTCCGATCCTACAAGTGGCGATCCTACAAGTTCGTTCCTACAAGGAGCGATCCTACAAGTTCGTTTCTCGAGATTAGTTTGAAAAGGTCCGATCCTACAAGTGGCGATCCTACAAGTTCGATCCTACAAGGAGCGATCCTACAAGTGCGTTCCTCGAGATTCGTATGACAAGGTCCGATCCTACAAGTAGCGGTCCTACAAGTTTGATCCTACAAGTGGCGATCCTACAAGTTAATTTCTAGAGATTCGTTCGAGAAGGTTCGATCCTACAAGTAGCGGTCCTACAAGTTCGATCCTACAAGTGGCGATCCTACAAGTAGCGGTCCTACAAGTTCGATCCTACAAGTAGCGGTTCTACAAGTTCTTTTGATTTGCTCAAAACGAATATGGCAGACTGATAATATGAAAATTGATGATTTTCGCTTGAAATTTGTTACTCGGGGGTTTTCGGGGTCGCTGAAAACGAATCCGACGTCATGACGTCGTACTGAAAATCATGAATTTTCATATTTTCAGTCTGCCACATTCGTTTTGAGCAAATCAAAAGAACTTGTAGAATCGCTACTTGTAGGATCGAACTTGTAGGACCGCTACTTGTAGGATCGAACTTGTAGGACCGCTCCTTGTAGGATCGAACTTGTAGGATCGCCACTTGTAGGATCGGACCATTTCAAACTAATCTCGAGACAACGAACTTGTAGGATCGCTCCTTGTAGGAACGAACTTGTAGGATCGCCACTTGTAGGATCGAACCTTCTCGAACGAATCTCTAGAAATTAACTTGTAGGATCGCCACTTGTAGGATCGAACTTGTAGGACCGCTACTTGTAGGATCGGACCTTGCCATACGAATCTCGAGGAACGCACTTGTAGGATCGCTCCTTGTAGGATCGAACTTGTAGGATCGCCACTTGTAGGATCGGACCTTTTCAAACTAATCTCGAGAAACGAACTTGTAGGATCGCTCCTTGTAGGAACGAACTTGTAGGATCGCCACTTGTAGGATCGGACCTTTTCAAACTAATCTCGAGAAACGAACTTGTAGGATCGCTCCTTGTAGGAACGAACTTGTAGAACTGGTCACTTGTAGGACTGGTACTTGTAGGATCGGTCCTCCCCCCGTTTGATACTCGTACGAAAAGGCTTTTTGACGAAACTCGTTACAGCACTCGCCTTCGGCTCGTGCCGTAATCCTCTCGTTTCGTCAAAAAAGCCTTTGCGTACTCGTGTCGAAATGTACTATTAAAGTCCTATAATAGCCGTAAATCCTCACTTTCAGCATTAGTGGAAAATTATGAGACAAAACGACAGAAAAAATTTTCGACAGAAATGTTTTTTTATTATTCATCAATTCTAATTTTTTATAAAAAGCTACGAACAATTTTTACGTTGTGAAATGTTTTTTTTTTTTCAATATCGATAGATCGATTCGATAGATGATGTCCATGAAAATTGTAGAAAAAAAGTCAATTAAGTTTACATTCAAATTAGTATTATAAATGACTGACTCAATGATTGTAATTTTAAAAAATACAACCGCTTTTACCACCACTGCAGACTTGGAAAAACGGAGCACAAAAAATAACAATTAGTAATTTACGTGGTATGTTATAACTAAAAATAATTTTCAAACACACAATAAGTCATTTTTTAGTTTCATTACAAATAATTGTTTCTCATTTTTTTGCCCGATAAAACAAGTATTTTGAAAAAAATCAATCGCGAAATCTTGGTAACGTTCCGCGCCAAAAATAATATTAAAAAAAAACTTCACAACGTAAAAATTGTTCATAATTTTTTATATGCAATTAGAATTGATGAATAAAAAAAAAATTCTGTCGAAAATTTTTTCTTTCGTTTTGTCTCACAATTTTCCACTAACGCTGAAACTAATGGAGGATCAATGGCTGTTATAGAACTTTAAAAATATTTAAAACCGTCAAAAACCATAGAAAATGAAAAGATACCATTGGGAAATTTATTTTTCATAATTCTGGCATGAAATATGAATTTTTTAAATTATTTTCAGATTTTTAAATTTCGGAGTATTTTTTTAAATTTTGAGCTGTTCCAACCCCCGTAGCTAATTAGCATGGTGGTAAACAAAAAAAAATTGTTTTTGCGTTTTTTCAGGTGGGACAATCGAACAAAAAAAAAATTAATGACGAGGGTCAACCCCTGACTGGTTTGGCTTGGAATACACCATATAAATATATGCGAATAGTGATCGGTGGCAGCACAGGAGAAAATTCTCACTCAAGGTTAAGATTAAGAGTTGAAATCAATTAACACAATTATTTTGTTTTATTTTTCTACGTTAATTTAATTTTGGTTTGTTTAGAAGCATAAATGGATAATATAATCTGTGTAAGGGATGGGATGTAAAAGACAAATGAAGTCATACATTGGAATAAACTATACTATACTATATGCGAATAGTTGAACAATTTTCAATCAAATCCAATGTAATTTTACTTACTCGCAGTTAATATTATATAGAACAGACCCGTTGAATATAAATTAATTGGACGCAGCAGTTGCGGAAAACAAAAACTCTGGAACTTGAGCTTGTTTGAGAGACGATCAGGGGTGCGATATGAGCCCTTGAAAAAAAATTCTTCTCCGCAGATATTTACCGGATACTCGATACATTCTTACGAGGATAGAAATAATTTTCTAAATTAGCAGAAACATGCACAATTTTTCTCGACCGTTAATATGATCATATGTCATGCAGAAGTATTTCGATACACACATATATGTACATTGAATATTTAATACATATCGGGATAATGAGAGTATTTTAATTGAAGATAGTGAGTATCGGTAAACTTAGCTTATTCAAAATACATCAGATCACGTGGTCAGTTTTTTTTTTTTTTTCATAAACTCGACGAAAATATGACCAACTTAATGATCTTCGGTGGCCGCGAAGAATAAAAAATACAAAAATTACGAAATAATCAAATAATACTTTTATGCAGCGATTCTTTCATTCGTCCAACCGTCAGATGTCTTTTTAAAGAAAAGACGATCGGCAATGAGATGATCGTAGGCGAAATAATATTCCAAGCTATCCGGGGAAAGTCTATACGCGATGCTGCAATAAAAAAAAAAAATAGATGATCGATCGTTATATCTTGAAGCGAAAAATCTTCTCCTAATCACATGTTTTTTCTTCTTTAAATCAATATAAAGCTACTTCTTACGAGGTAGAAAAACATTTTTTGACTCACAAATGATCCGGCATAGGTAAATCTTGCTTTCCCGCGCGTACATCTCGCACTAATTTGTCGTGAATAATTTTTTGCTCGTTCCAATCGACTTGCCTACCTTGCCAGCACAGATGCGAACGAATTTTGCAATACAGTGGCTCGCGCTCGTACAAATAACGAAAATCCTGTGGTGAAAGTTTCTCGATTTTTCCTTCGATTCTCACCTGAGCATGAAATAATTTTAATACATCGCATCATCAATTACATAAGTTTAATCGAAATTACTATTTATCCTTGCCGAAAGAAATGGAAAATGACAATGCGCTGAGGGCATGATCAATTTTTTAAATTTATTACGCGCGATAAATTAAATTCACACCTGTCTGGATATATTTTGCTGCTGTTCATTAGAATATGCCCAGAGTATGCACATCGCTGCACTCGGTACTTCTTCCTAAAGTCACGCAAGACACGAAGTGAAAAAAAAAAATATTTCGCGATCTCTTCATATATACGTATGCATACATACGTATGCATACATACGTATTATACTTTATACATAAATATGCGTATACTTGCCAATTCGTGTGACTTTCGACTGCGATTGTCAGTAATTATGACAAAACCACGCTCATCATAATCACGAAGAATAACGTGGCGCGCACTGACTTTGAGATCCCTGTAAATGTACGTCACTTTTTTTTCAAGTTGATTCATCGAAATATCGAGATACCGATAATGGTATCGCGATCAAATATTTCTGTCAAAATATCTCCTTGGCGAAATATTTTTTTATTTTTCTTGTGTGAATATGTGAGTTGTATAGTTTATCGTCAATATAATACGCACAGTAATTGGGGCGTGAGTACGCATGTGCATATGAGCGATAATTTACGGTAAGATAATACGTATTGATTATTTGGGTTTGAGCATTGAGTGGTATTAGAATATTCGGTATATTCAGTATTGTAATATTGGGTATCAAGAATTGAGTACTAATGAGCATTGGGAATTGAGCATTGTACTATTGGGTATCGAGTATTGAGTAATATTGAAGTATTGAGAACTAATGGATATTGAGTGTTGAGTATTGTATTATCGAGTATCGAGTATTAAGTTATATAGAATAATTGAGTATCAAAATGAGTATTGGATATTGAGTAGCATTGCTTATTGAGTATTGGGTATCGAGTATTAACTGGGATTGAAGTATTGAGTAAGAATAAGTATTGGGTATTGGCTATGAAGTGGTATTAAAATATTGGGTATTCAGTATTTTACTATTGGGTATCAAGAATTAAGTTCTAATGAGTATTAGGTGTTGAGTATTGTAGTATTGGATATCGAGTATTAAGTTGTATTGAATAATTGAGTATCAATGAGTATTAGGTATTGACTATAAAGTAGTATTAAAATATTGGGTATTGAGTATTAATTAATATTGAAGTATTGAGCACTAAGGGATATTGGATATTGAGCATTGTAGCAATAGGTATTGAGTAGTATTGCGTAGACGAAGAAAATGGTATGGAAGAGATCTAATGATTATTTCTATGAAAATAATAATTTACCTCCAGCAATGCTGTTTTGGTATTCTTCGTTACTCCGCAAAATGTTAAGGAGGTTCAGTGATTGGAGCGGAAATGTGGAAAATCTGATTTTTTTTTATAGCATTGTCGAGACTTTCGTACATGCGTATGCGAAGTCTGCACGAAATTTACCGTACAGTTTCCGAGATATTAATTATTAAAGTTGATGAATTTATCACACGTGGACTACAAAATCCTCGACAAAATCTGTCTGTGCTCTCATATATCGATTTTTTTATGCTACCTAGAACCAAGATACATGTAAAAGAAACTAATGGTTGCGGTCCTTGAGTCTTTGTGATCAATAAGGCAGCTTGAATTGATAATTTTACCGCAATAATAAGCAAGAAATTGATAAATAAAGTCGAGAAAATCCGAAATATTCGGAGAGCGAGACTTCACGTGACGTAACAGCAACCATCTTGCTCGAAATTTGGCAACGCCGAATACCCGCGCAAATTTGAATCATCTATCGGATATTTTCTATTTTTAACGCAAATTAAAAATATAAATGTGCGAAGTCGTTCATTTTTGTGGATGGAGATTTTAAAGGGCCTTTTGTCAATATTTACTTAAAGTTCTTTCATTTGTAGCCAAAGCACCTCAATTTTTCTCCCGACATGTATACAACGCATCTATATATATATATATATATATATAAATTCAGCGTGAAAAAACCGCCATATAAAAGGAAACGCCGATGGAGCTGCATTGAGGTGTTAACCTCAACGCGACGCTTTTTATTTCCATTCGCAATATTGTCTCTCCACTTCTTGATGTTTTTGCGACAAAACCTATCTTTGTCTCTACACTGGATTTCAGGTACAATTCCATTTCTCGTTTGAAAACCTTTTAATGCATTTGTGTTGATCTCCATGTTTACCGGCTACAAAAAATAACAAGCCGGGCACATCACACGGGACAGATGACAGCCATCGATAATACGACGATGCCAAACGTCAAACATATGGCGTACTACTGAAGTCAAGTAGTAGATTATTGAGTTTTTTCCTTATTATAAAAATGACAAGAAACTCGAAATTCAATGCTTAATAGTACATTTCGACACGAGTACGCAAAGGCTTTTTTGACGAAACGAGAGGATTACGGCACGAGCCGAAGGCGAGTGCTGTAACGAGTTTCGTCAAAAAGACTTTTCGTACGAGTATCGAACATAATTTTTCCTCATGAGAGCAGAGAAAGCGCAACGAAGTTGCGATTTCGAGGTTAGAATGAGGAAAAAAATATTTTTCGAAAAATAGGCCATATACACATATCTAAACCGTACCGGTATTGCGGCGCAAAATAGACTCTCAGTTCACTAGCATGGTCATCACTGAACCTCCTTAAGAAGTGCCAAATTCGTGCTAAAAAGTATCAAGCGCGTAGTGAGAACTTCTATACGCATAGCAAAAAATAACAACGCGCCTGATACATTTCACCATGTTACCCAGCAATGAATAGCACAACAGCCTAGCTGGAAACAAATTATTATTTTTATAGGAATAATCACTAGATCTCTTCTATCCCATTTTCTCCGTGTACTATGTATTGAATATCCGATATCGAGTATTGTAGTATTAAATTATTGGGTATCGAGGAGTATTGCGTATTAGGTATTGAGTAGTATTGAGCATCGGGTATCGAGTGTTGTACTATTAAATATTATTTAATATTTTTTATTGAGTACTGGGTAGTATGAATTATTTTGTATTGAGTTCTGTGATATTTAAGTATTCGGTATTAAGTACATTTTAGTTTTATGGGCATCGAGTATTTCGAAGTATTGAGTACTTATTTTGAGAATTTCCATTGTTCTGGGAAAATTAAGGTAGTCCTTGTATACTTTGGAGCATACTAGAGATCTTTATGTATTTGAGATATGTTAATGTTAGTCCTTTTGGATACTTTTCTTTAAGTCTGCAAAGTTTCAGATCACGTTATACGGACCTTTTCAGCTGATATAAATTGATTCTAAAAATTGCATTTTATAGCATAGACTATATGGTAAAATCTTCCCGACTCGCATTCAAACGAAAAATTAACTGACTCAAACACTGCAGTATTAGGATTGTGATTATTCAATATGTTCAAAAAATCATCAGCTTTGCATTAATCATCTTTCAGCTTATTACCCGCGGCCGGTGGTACAAGAACTACCTCAAGCCGCCAAAGTGATCTCATAGCATAATTTCGTTACTCTGAAAACTTACTTGGAAACTGTGGCGAGACACAGAGCATTTGGTATACCAGTTGAATATTTCTTGGCCTCTTCGTGCCACTCTTTGAAAAGATCGAAAGGATTCTCGGTCTTAATTTCTATGCGAGCAAGATCAGACAATTCTGAGATGGATGTTTTTTCGTTGATCCAAGCATTCGTTTGAACCTTTGTTCCAACACCATTGATTTTTTCGGTACTCTGAATCAAACGTCACGTCTAATTTACTTGGGGAACAAAAATTTTTGAATTTTGTTTCATATAGAATCAAAATTAAAACAAGCCAAATTAAATTCAAACGAATGAGAATGAAATTAAACGTTGCTCAATAGCATTTTGGATGTATAAGCTGTACAGTCACGTGAAAAAAAAAAACAGCGAACTTTTTAAAATTTGTTTCAAGCGATTTCTCCTGAAAAAACGACATTATTCATTCTTTATTCGGTTGGTTAGAAATAAAATTCGATCGAGAATTCCTGCCTCATTAGAATCGTCTTGTAAGCCAAATTTTCTTCAGGATTTTTCATCGAAAAGTATTCAATGATAGTAAAAGTATATTCTCATTTATTTTTCATACACTTCACAAATCAAACAATTTTTTGATCCGGAAAATCGTTTGGTAAAAACAAATGACTGTGAGTTTTGTATAATAACTGAGAATCGACGAAGAATCGAAAAAAAAAAAAGAAATAAGCAATACAAAGACAAAAAACAATAAATAAACAATAAAACAAAATCTCCGGTCAATCCATTCCAAATCTTTTGATAAATGAAATGAAATATGTGAAATTAAAGCAAGAAAAAAGTCTTAATAATTCAAATAAAGATTATTACGATTGAACAAATCAAAGCTTGAAGATTGAAAAAAAAAAATATATATATATATATATTTTTTTTTTTCTCATATCCTTGAGATAGTTTCGCGTGACCCATAAAATTTTTATCTCCAATGCTTGATTTTTCGCATACTATTATCGTAGGCTTATGTAAGCGACGATTCAATAATATTACGGAGTACGCACTCGAACGTCGAGTCTGCAGACGGGTAAAATGCACGCCGCAAGTTTAACGAAAATAGCCGCGGAAAATGGACGTGCGATAAGACATTGTTGAAGAGAAAAAAAAAAAAGTTCCAAAAGTCTGACATTTATCCTTACCATATTATTCATTATTACGACGGTTGGGACAGTCTTCGGAGGCGTGCAGTAAACCGGACGTTTTCAGTATCTCTTGATATCAATTTTCACTTGTAACGCGGTATCAAATGGCGCGGTCGATGCCACCGCAGAAGCAAGAGCACGAATGAGAGACAATTTTATAGTTTGCAGTCTGTTCACTCGTTCTCCCGAGCAATCCTACTATCGGTCTCCCACTATAACTCTCGACATACCAGCTCTCTCATGGTCTCTTCTTTCGCCTCAAACTTTCTCATCTCTTTCGCACGTTCGATACTTACATACTATACTGGAGTCCGTTTGTCTTTTTTCCTCTCATATTGGATCGTGGAGGAAGAAATATCGAACCATTGATCGGAATAACAAAATTATTATTATTATTATTATTATTATTATTATTATTATTATTATTATTATGAAGGGACGATAATCTTGAAACGATATTATGAGTAAAATATAAGAATGAGCAATAGAGTACGAAAAATCCACGGGTATGACGGGCTTTTTCCCCAATTGGACCATTTTAGCTTCCTCGCGGAGGAAGCTTCGTTGTTATGCGGAAAGAAATGAGAAATTGAAGAAAACCTACATTGAAACGGGGTTTGTTCATAAATTTAAAAAAAAAACAATTTTCCGAATCGAAAATAGGAGTCTATTCGTTTAAATAAAATATTTTTTTTTCATATTTTTAAACAAACCGTTGCTCAATCAAGATTTGGTTGTTTCTACTTTTATTTTTAAAATTAAATGCTTTTTAAGCTGGTAGGATGACCAATTCAATTGGTTACTGTCGAGACGTCATAAAGTATTGACGACTCTCATTGGCATTACCAGAGTCGAATGCGAGTAATGAAGATAAGTCGACGTATCCATCTCATTTCAATGTTCATTCTTTCGCCCCAAACGCACCTCAAACTATGCTACCTCAGAAGTATATCGGTGTTGCTGCGGGTAAAATTATGCACCACTTTCGTTATAATACAGTAGCAATATACGTTAACAGTACAGTAATAGTAGACAGTACACCCAGAGAATGTACCATAACAGTCTAGTAATAGTACAGTACAATGACAGTACAGTGAACCTTTTTTAACAGTCAGAGGCATTAAAAAAAAAACTCTCAAATTCAAAACTAAAACTTTGCTTCCTCGCTGTTTCCTTTCGCCGTCGGAAGTTTCCTCCATAATGCCCGGTTACATGAACGCGTCGTCCTCTGAGTAACCCTAGATCCGGGGACAAATTTTAACTCCGGGATTAAGTCAGATGTGTGAACATAGGCGCGGATCTATATTATGCTGCCGTGTATCGCGCAAACTCAGTTTCTATGAAACATTTGACAGTTTAAGACGACGTCGAACATGTACCACGTGACACGTGAGTGCGAGAGAGATAACTGAGAATCCTTGAAGGTACTTTCTCCCAAATGATGCAACTGATCGCAATAAAAAAAAGCTTAGCCACTTTTTGCCAACATACCGCAGTGGCTAAGCTTATTTCATCCTGATCGCTTGTACCATCTCGGAGAAAGTAAAATTCGCGTTTTCGAGGTGAACGGAGGGTGTAGATACATCGCCTTAAGGAGGTTCTTAACATATACTTGGGTGCGGCAAGGGGAACGTACAGAACGGCGCTGGCGACGTGCGGGGCAGGTTGCGTTCGGTATTTGTTTCACCAAATACGTTTTCATTTTATTAATTTGCCATTACTCACGCTCAATTCTGTTTAACAAGTATATTTCACAATCGGTACGGTGAAAAACTTTCTTTACGGGCAAATTATATCTATGAAGGTCTAATCTATCGTTAAAGCGGTTCTTCGGGGAAATGTTACCGTTTTTTCACTCCTAAAATAATCTCCGATCATAGCTTCGAATACTTCTCCCATAAGAGCTCACGTATAAGCACCATATTCAATGTTTTTTTTTTCCTCAACTACGTGGTCGAAAAATCTGAAATAATTACTGTGTATTCCTAGTACCAGCACCCAGCACCCTCAAATTTTAGAATCATTCTTACGGTTTTTGTCTGAGTTAAGAACCTCCTTAACCCCGGGATTAAAAATTCTCCCGGATCTAGGAGTTAAGGTAGAACGGTACCTCTTTTGCGGGGCAGGCGGCGAGAGGGGTATACTCCTATGATTTAACATGGGAAGCCATTCGTGTTACCAACTCCACGTGAATTAATTTTCTGGGTTTTCAATTTACATGTAAGGTGATGATTGTGTACTTTTTGTTGAAAAAATAACCATTAATAACTATTTCAAACATAATATTCCCGATTTTGGCGACAAAAAATGCTCCTCGCTGCATATTTCAAAATATTAAATATTTCGCAATAGTTGCTCTGACAGCGGCAACGCCGTATAGGGTGACTGAACCAGTGAATGAACGCATAAGCCTTTTTTCTATTTCGATAAAGCCGTATAATTTAACTTATTACGAATTTCTTTATGAGCTAAATGAATCTTATAGAACAATGTTCACAGAATATAAAAAAAAATATTCAAAGTGCCCTGTTCGCAAGGATTTTGTAAAAAAAAAATTATAATGAACGAAATTACCAATTTCCCAGTGAATGAACAAAAATTCCAATGAATGAACGCTTATCTTTCCAGTGAATGAACGTACAATGGAACCAGAGATGCGTACGCATACTCGTGCGTTTTGAGGTTATGAAAAGCCTTTTCAACGCTCGTTCAATCACTGGAAATAGGTTAAAAAGCTGGACCAGTGAATAAACGGCCATATATCGCAAACAATATTGGGTTTTTGACCAAAAATTCATTAATATAATTGAAGCTTAGCAATGTATAACGTTGAAAAAATTATTGTATATCTTTTAAAAAGATTTATCGAGGTGATATGGAATATTCTGGTATTCGATGCAGTCAGATGGTTATAACAACATGGCTGTCTCTTATGAATATGCGCCCCAAGTACGAAAAAAAATCCATAGCATCGCAAATCTTTCACAGCGTCAAATAATATCACTACTAGATGTTTTCTCAGAATTTTCACTTCATTATGAATACAAAATTCTTCATAATAATAGAATCATATCTCTGCCGTTTAATTAAAATACTAAGTCTGTTCATTCACTGGTAGGTGTTCATTCACTGGTTCAGTCACCCTATACTGGTTTCAGTTTTTAACTGTTGGCTGTACTTCTCAAGCTCCAAGCCCAAGCTCCAGAGGCGTTTGTCAGATGTTTTTGCGAAAAGGTTGAAAGGATGATTTATAATAACGAAAAATTAAAAAAAAAAATTGCCAAAGGCTCGTTGAAATTGGGAGGAAATTTAAGGAGCAAATATTAATGAAAAATAAATATAGGAGGCAGAAAAGGTGAAAAACGAGGGGAAAAACATCGTGTCTTGCAGGACCGCCGAATTTTCAATATCGTGGTTATGTGTCAACATGTCAATATCTGCAATGGGTTTGTGTGTGTGTGTGTGCGTGAGCGAGTCTGTCAATCTGTAAGCTGGACTTTATATAGGTATACGAGAGCGCCTTGGTCGATACAACGTTGCCGCGCTTGGAGCCATGTCCATCGGTACAGAGCGAAAAATTGCATTTATTGTTTTTTTTTTTTTGCACATTGCAGATAATCGGTACGGTGAAATTGCTGCAAATTTTGCAGGAGTGATCTCGAGAGTTGATTCATATTCTTGTGTTAGTTTTATAAAAAAAAAGTGGCTTTTTTAAATGTAGTTTTTCAATGTTTTTTGCGGTTTTTTTACCCTTTCCCATATAAGATCCAATGTAAAAAAACTAATTCAATTTTATCAGAAACGGTACGGTCAAATTCGTTGAAATTTTTCGAGCAAACATTTTACTCAATTTCGAATGTATCTATCAATTTTCATCAAAATCCCTCTTTTTTGACAAATGGTATCGTTCTACCTTGACCCACGTTTCTTCAACCGGGCATAAGTGAGCCAAGAGTGAAAAAAAAACAAAACCCCCACCATGTTTCTCGTCTTGTTTTTGTTCTTCTCCTTCTTCTTCTTCTTCTTCTTCTTCTTCTTCTTCTTCTTCTTCTTCTTCTTCTTCTTCTTCTTCTTCTATCAAGCACATCAATCTCAAAGTTTCGTATCATCCTCGATTAAAATTATCCTTACCTTCTTTGACGGTCCTGAAATCTTTCCTGCTGAAAATCGTTCTCGTAATCGCGAAAAAAAAAAAAAAAAACAAAAACGACGCACGAATCGTCAAAACGGTCAAATCAAATATTTATACAAAATAAATAAATGAAACCTCGCCTCGTTCGTCCAAACAATATCCGATGAAAAAAAAATTGAACTCGCAATATATTAAAATATTTATACATATTTATATATTTTTTTTGTTTCTCTTCATTATCATATTAACGTGATAACAGTGTATTGATATACATGCGTTGTACAATATATGATGTTTGTGGAGGGGAAAAAAAAGATGATTTGTTCGCTTAATGTGAGAGAATAACGAGACATTAATCAGGGAGCTCGATAAAAAATTTCTTCTTTCGAATAAATTATTTGTTTCATATATACAAAAAAAAAAAAAAAAATAGAAAATAAAAATTACGATCACATATCTCGAAAGATATATCTGGTTAAGTTGCCGCACATAACGACCCAATATTATTACACAATTGTCGTTAGGATAAAATTCGTCATGTAAATTATACGTAATGTTACATCGTATAATCACTAAATGAATATACAGGTGATAATTTCTTACATTCTAGTATGATACAGTCTCTTTGCAATATTATATTTTGTATTTTTTTTTTTTTTACTTTTTTTTTATTATTTTTTCAAACTCGCTTTTATTCTGTGCTCGATGGTAGGAGCGGAAAAATGGTCGTGAGACATGCAATTAAGACCTGAG